>JAYDZK010000233.1:19109470-19151010 GCA_034509185.1 Euphonia xanthogaster
AAAAAAAAAAAAAAAAAAACAAACCAAAAAAACCAAAAAACCACAACCAACCCCCCCCCCCAAAAAAAAACAAAAAAACCCCAACAACAACAACAACCCAACAAAACCAGCGACCAAAAGCCTTTTGTTTGTTGATTTTAAATCTGCCTTTTAGTCCATCCCGCTCCCACTGGCCTCCCGGGACGCCGGGTGCAGCAGCCCGGCTGCATCGGCAGCTCCCCGACGCTGGAGCGGCCCTTGCTCTCGGGTGGGTCCCTGCCCCGGAGGACCTCGCGGTGGCCGCGCTCGTCCCCAGCCCCACGGCAGAGCCGCCGGCCCTGCCCCGCTGCCCGCCGCCCGTGTGCCCGCCAGGCCGGGCGGCCCCGGGCCCGGATTAGCCCCCGCTCCCCGCTGGCACCGGGAGCAACTCGGCCGCCCTTGCCGCGGCTCCCTGCTCCGTAAGCCCGGCTTTGACGTAGCCCGGAAAGTAGGCCAGTAAGAGCAACCGCAGCCGCTCGCGGCTCTCGGGGGACGCGGCGCTCGGGCTGCCGAGGGAGGGCTGCGTGTTCGCACCGCGGCACCGGGGCTCCCGTGGCCCACGCGGTGGTCGGCGACAACATGGCTTTGTCCAGGTTCTCCTCGACTCGCACCCTGTCTGGCAGCCTGCGGCCGGCCCTGCTGTCATGGGGAGAACGACGATCAGGCTGGGGGAAGTCCTTGCAGAGAACTACCCCAGCCCGCAGCCGTGCCAGGCTCCCCGGCCCGTTTCTGTCCCCTTGCAAAGGGCTCTCGCCCCCTTTCCCGCCGACCTGGGATGCTGCAAGTGGGCATCCCTGGCATCCCCCTTTCCTGCGGCACACCTGGAATGGGTTATTAATTGAAAAACCCCAAGCTGCTGTGCCCAGTAAATCCATTTCTGCAGAGAAGTCAGAGAGCCAAGTGGTGCCTCGATGCGGGGGCTTCAGAAAAGCCTGTGCTGTAGCAGGGGACTGGAGGGGCGGGGATGTCAGCACCAGTGGTCACCCCGCACCAGGGTCCCTCCTACGCAACCCAGCAGCTCATGCTAATGTTGTCGCCGTTTATTTTTGAAGCATCTCTGGATACTGGAAGCCCCAGTTCAAGCCAGTCCAGTCCAGTGCTGCCGTTCCGCACAGGATGAGGCAGCTCCAGATGTATGGCTACAGCTGTTCCCTCCGATGCTGAGCATCACCCCTACTCAGGCTGCCAGACCCACCAGCTCTGTGCGAGGCAGGGATCCATTCAGGGATCTGTGCCTCGGCAGGTCTTGTCGCTGCTCCAGGTGATCCAGCTTGTGACAGCTGCAGACCTGCTTGCTCCAGGTCTGAGCTGGTGTTACAACTGCCGGCCTCAGTCCTCTGCAGGATCTGCACCTGAGCACTGTCCTGGTGCCACCATCTTCCCGGCCCCGGAGGGAGCATCGCATCGGAGCTGGGGAGGGCCCAGTTCAGGCTGGGGCAGGGCCAGACCTCGCGGTGCAGTACTCCTCTCTCCAGGGACACAGATGACACCACACACGGCAGCAGCGTGGGGTGCGCCAAATTCGGGGGCTGAAGGCACGTGGGGGGTTCCCCCTCCCTGCAGAGAGGCAAACAGCAGGACAGCAGCCCGCAGGTCCTGCTGAGCCCAACCCAGCTCTGCTGTAGCAGCCCCCCCGCAGCGTTCCCAGCCCGCGTACCCTGAGCATCCCGGGACTGGAGCTGAGGAGGTGGGCTGGGTGCTGGGACAGCCCATCGTGTCTAGCCAAACACCGTCCGGGCTGGGGAGGAGGAAGGCAGCGCCATTGGCCAGGGCAGGCGAGGGAGGGCCCCTGCAAGAGGGACAAGGACAGCGGTGCCTGGATGTCGCGGCCTCAGTCGCCGGGGGCTGGGGGCGTCTCTGGGGGACTGCAGGCAGGTGGAGGGGCTGGCAGGGGACGCTGCCTCCCCCTCTTCAGGGCGCTACACCTTGTACTAAAAGAAACACGACCCCCCCGCCCTTCACGACATCTCCGAGGCAAAGGTTTCCCATCGCAGAGGGACGCAGGCTCTGCTGGGGCCACCAGCCTCGCGAGGGGCTCTCGGCATCACGGCGCGAAAATGCTCTCCGCTTCTTTTCCTTCTTTTTTTTCCTCCCAAGCAACTCAACCGTGGCCCCATCACGGGCCAGCGCCCTCTGATTCCCCGGCCCCGGGTGCTGCAGGGGCCAGAGGCACTCGGGTGTGTCCCCGACAAAGCTGCGACACCTGCCCCACGTCAGCTCCCAGTGCCCTCCCAGCCTAGGAAGGGCCCTGCGGGACTCACGGATACCCGCAGCACGGAGGGTGCCTGCGCCCCGACCCCACAGCACGACCTCCCATTTCCTGGTCTGACCCAGCTGCAAAGGAGAAGGGCGGCCCTGGGGACAAGCCGCGCCCGGGGCGGGCTGCAGTGCCGAGGAGGGAGGAGGCGTCCTTGACATGAGGGACACATTTCCTGGGATCAGCAGCAGCTCCGGCACCCGCGCTGGGGCTGGGAAGTGTTTCTGCAACTGGTGCTGAGCACAGGCCACATTGTAAGTGGGAGGAGAGGCCTGGAGGGGTCCCTGCCCAGCCTGTAAGGCTCTGGCACATCCTTCCACTTATGCTGAATGCATCAACCATCCCCTGAGAGACACTTCACTGTCACTCCGAGGGGTGGCTGGGCACACAGCATGCGCTTGGAGGGGGGCAGCAGGAGTGGGGTCTGCCCGTAGACAGAGCCAGCTCCCAGCACGTGCAGAACAGCAGAAGCACCTGACAGAGCCATTTCCAGGTGATCAGGTTTATTAGGGCTGAGCAGGTACTTTGGGAGTGCAGGTGGGATCTGAGAAACACTCCCGAGGCCAGGCTCAGCATGACGAAGTGGGGAGAAAGCCCCTTTGGCCAAGATTTAAAGATCTATATAGGTACAAAAATGGGGATATAAAAGACAAAGGGGAGGATGTTGGCAGCTATTCCAGTCCTTCACCATGCTCCTAGATGTGCCCCACTATGAGCTCCTGACCAAGCTCTCATCCTCAACTCAGCCAAAGCACCTGACCCTGCACGGACCCCAAGGACAGGATGGAGGGCCCAACTTAGCCCTGGATACTGCCAAGGCAGCCATGCAGACAGCACAGGAAGGGCAGCCCTGGGTTTTATTGCAGAGAAAGAGGTAGAAGGAACTAGACAGAACCAGGAGCTGCTGCTGCTGTTCCTGGTTCCTCCGTTCGCTCCAGTTTGAGCCCCCAAGCTGCAGACACAGAGCTACTGCGCTCTGCAGTGCCGGGGCTGTGCCTTCTCCCCAGGCACAGCCTTCCCCCTGGACACAGCCTTCTCCCCAGGCACAGCCTTCCCCCTGGACACAGCCTTCTCCCCAGGCACAGCCTTCCTCCTGGACACAGCCTTCCTCCCGGCCATGACCTCCCCACCAAGCCTGGCCCCGCTGCTGGGGGCCGTGTTGGGGACGTCCTCAGCCGAGATGGGCTGGATGATGTGGCCGGTGCGGGTGATGACTCGAGGGGCTGTCAGCTTCTGGAAGGCACGCTGAGTGTTCCACGTGGGGCCCACGGGCGTCCGCATGCTCTGCTCGAACTGCTGGTGCCGCTCAAAGGGGAAGGGCAGCTCACTGACCTGTGGGGACACCACAGGGGTAATGGCCCTGATCCACCCAGCCCAGCTTTTCCAGCCCATGCTGCTCCCAATGCTCACTGCTTCCCACTTGTCCAGGACCCACTCACACTCTGCTTCCCTTTCTGCTGCCAGCACAGCCCAAGAGGGCTGGAACAACCACCACCACCAAGGGAGCAGCCCTGTATATCCCTCCTCCTTCACTTCTGAGCTGTTTATGCTGGAGGCTAAGCTTTGGGCAGTGATTACAGGCAGGGATTGCGGACATTTTGGGAAGGGATCACAGGAATGCCCCAGGCTTGCCCAGGTGCTAGAGCTCTCACGGAGACCAAGTGTGCCCCACCTGATGCGCTGCCGCGTGGATGTTGCGCTTCTCACTCATGATGACGTGGGGCAGGTGCTGGTCCTTCCGTGGAGGGGCTGGTGGCGGCTTGATCAGGAACCTGTGGGCAAGTCAGGGGTCAGGGCTGGCATGGGGCTGGGCACAACCCTGAGCTCGCCCCCTCTCACCTCTTGACCTTCCTGGCGCTGGGTTTCAGGCCCGTGCCACCCCACTCGCCCCAGCCTGGCAGCACCAGGTTCACCAGCTGTGGCTTCCCCGCCTCCTCTGCCTTGCGCTTCTCCCGGCGGAAGTCAGCGACCACATCATCCCCAGCAAAGGCTTCTGTGATCATCCCGCGCTGCTCGATGCCACCCTCCTGCACGAGGACAAGACAGAGTGGGTTTAACGGTTATTGGGGGAACTGGGAGAGACTGGGACAAATTGGGAGGCACTGGGAGAGGGTTTGTGGGTACTGGGGAGAGCGGGAAGGGGGTAAAAGTTACCGGGCATTAGTGGAGGGGGTTTGGGGTGTACTGTAAGGGGGTTTAGGAGTACTGGGAGTTACTAGTTTGGGGCTTCTAATTGCTGTGAGGAGGTTTAGAGTTACTGTTTTGGGGTTACTGGGAATTACTGAAAGGAGGTTTGGGGTTACTGGAAGGGAGTTTACGGTTACCAGGAGAGGGTTTGGGGTTACTGGGACTTAAAGTGTTTGGGCATTACTGGATGGGTGTTCTGGATACTGGGGAACATGGGGGAGGCACATCCTGCTCACCTCCTCTTCCAGGACTACAGGCAGGCTGGGGCAGTCCATCTCCTGGGGCTTCCCATCCAGCACAGCCTCTAAGCTGATCATCTTCCTCTTGGCTGGTGCTTTCTTGGTATGTCTGTCCCCAGCTCTGCCTTCCTCCTGCTGCTGTGCTCGCTTCCCTGGTCTCAGGGCTACCAGCTTCTCCTGCTCTTCCACAAGCTCTTCCTTAGCCAGACTCTCTACATCCTCCATGGTCTGCACGCGGCGCAGCTGCTCCGAGAGCAGGAGCTGTTCCTGGGCCTGAGGGGGAGGCTCTGGCCCTGCGCTCACCAGCTCCTCAGCACAGACTGGGGGGACTGGGCTGTCCCTGGGCTGCTCGGCACCACTCTCAGTCTCATCAGCACCTACATGTTGAGGGTGGAAATGGTCACTCCACAGGGCAGAGAGTAAGAACAGCTGTGTGAAATCAGCCAAAAACCATACCCAGATCCTTCCTTTGTCCATCCCCCAGCACTCCCAGCCCACCCAGCTATGGGCCTCAAGCTCCTCACCATGGTCTCTGCCGTGCCCCTTGGGGCTCCCTGTCCGCTCCCGTCGCTTCTGCTCGAAGTCTTGCAGCAGAGCTTCTTCTTCTGACAGTTCCTCTTCCTCCTCCTCCATCTCATCCTTGTTCTCCACAGCACCAGGCACTGTGTCATCTCTTGGACTCTCCTGTGCCTCAGGCTCCGGGGCCAGGCCACTGGGCTTGCCCAGTATCCAGGGATTAGCCCCGCTGGGCATGGGCAAGGCTGTGGTGTCCTCCTCGGGCACCTCACAGAGCTCCTCCTCGGGTGGCTCCACCCGCACCTTCTGCATCAGCTCCTTGTTCCTGGCCAGCTGCTCCTGCATGGCCTTGCGGGCCTGGGAGGCACCGAGAGGCTCTAACACAGGACAGAGACAACATTCCCAACCTTCCTTGCCCACCTCAGCCTACCCCCCTTCCCCAAGCAATGCCGAAGACCCTGTCATGGCATTCCAATATATAAATGGGATTCTAAGAGATAGAGAGACTTTATACCATGGCTTGGAAGGACAGGACAAGGGGGAATGGCTGCATACCGACAGAAGGCAGGGATAGATGGGATATTGGGAAGAAATTCTTTCCTGTGAAGGTGGGGAAGCCCAGGCAGAGATTGCCCAGAGAAGCTGTGTCTGCCCCATCCCCAGAAATGTTCAAGGCCAAGTTGGATATTGGGGCTTGGAGCAACTTGGTCTAGTGGAAAGTGTCCCTGCCCATGGCAAGGGGGTGGAACTGGATGGGATTTAAGGTCCCTTCTCACCAAACCCTTCTGTGGCTCCATCTCACCTCGAGGTCATACTTAGCCATAATGGCCCTGGATCGGGCCCATTTTCCCTTGTTCTGGTGCTTAAGGCTCATCCGCTCCTGGGGGAAGAGAAGCATCACACAGAGCTCCCCAAGGAGCAGGGCTCTCCCAAGGGGCGAGGAAAAGGTGCCAATGCAGCACCTGCATCCTGAGCTGCTCCAGCTCCTCCAGACGTGCCAAGGCGGACGCAGGGTCCGATTTGTGCAGCTGCTCAAACTCCTTCAGGGCCTGGCGCCTCCGGCTCTTCTTGAGCACGCGGTGGTACCTGCGGCACAGGGGCGGCTCAGGAGCCAGGCAGGCCACGGGCGAGGCAGGGCCACCCTGCCCTCCCAGCGTGCCCAGCCCAGCACAGGCACAGCCTCACTTCTTGCTCTTGATCCGCTTTGCTCGCCGAGCCTTGGCCTCATAGTAGGACTGCACTGCCCGGGCCTTCTGCAGCTCTGCCCGCCGGCGCCGGGCCTGCCAGGGAGCAGGGGGTGAGGGATGGGGAGCAGGGGGTGGAGGGACGGAGAGCAGGGAGTGAGGGATGGGGAGCAGGGGGTGAGGCATGGGGAGCACGGGGTGAGGCATGGGGAGCAGGGAGTGAGGGATGGGCAGCAGGGGGTGAGGGATGGGGAGCACGGGGTGAGGGATGGGGAGCAGGGGGTGAGGGATGGGGAGCAGGGAGTGAGGGATGGGGAGCAGGGGGTGAGGCATGGGGAGCACGGGGTGAGGGATGGGGAGCATGGGGTGAGGCATGGGGAGCACGGGGTGAGGCATGGGGAGCACGGGGTGAGGCATGGGGAGCACGGCGTGAGGGATGGGGCCAAGGAAGAGGTCCCCAGAGCCAGGCCCCAACGGGGTGAAGCCTCACCTCCTCCAAGCTCATGGCCTGCACTGAGGCCATCTCCTCAGGTGTCAGCAGTGGGTCTGTGACCGGCTGCTGTGTCTTGTGGAGCAATCCAAAGATCTCCTGCTCCAGTGGAGTTCGAGCCTGTTGGGACAGTAGAGTTCTCCTCTCCTCAAGAGGATGAGGAGAACTGCAAGGGCCAGTGCTCCCCTGGATGTCCCCATCCATTCTCACTGCCCCCAAGTCGGTCTGTGGAAGGCCCCCAGTCTCCTGCCTTGGGGGACTGGATGGTCACAGCCCCACTCACGGGTCCCACACCACAGTCCTTGGGCACTCTCACAGCCATATGGCCAAGTGAGGGAAGGTAGAATTCCTCCCACATGGCCTCCCAGCAGCCAGGCAGTGCTGACCAGGGGGTACCACACAAGAAGCATGGAGCAGGAGTTCCAGGCCACACAATGCCATGTCCCTCCAAAACAGAAAGGGACTTTTGGGCCAATCAGTGTGAGTGACAGGTTTGTTGGGAGCTCAGCAGGGGCTGCCCCTCCCTCACCTGGGCAACTGACAACTCCCAGGGATAGCAGTGGATTCCTGCCAGCAGCACAACCCCACAGGAACTTTCGTTCAAAACCAAACATACCCCTCTTTTGTAAGAAAATTTTCCAGGCATGCAGGATTTGGCAAACCACCTAATTGCCTCTGCCTCAGCACTTGTGGCCAAGGGATACTCTCATGAGTCTGGCCCTGAGAGGCTACAAGGAGGAGAAGGGACAGAGCAGGCTCCAAACCCTCTCACCGGGCTTGTCCCAGATGGAATTTACACACCTGTGAGACGAACACAGACTGCCCTTCTAACCTTCCCAAGCTCAGTGGGCACCTGCCCTGTGTCACCGCCAGGCTGGGCCTGCCATCAGTGCCCCCAGCACAGCCACGAGACATCGACCTGCCCCAGCTGATCCTGGAGCTACCCTGGCCACACCCCCAGAGCCACCCCAGCCGTGTGACCCCCAGTGGCCACCTTCCACGCCGAAGTGACTCTCTCCAGAGGGGTGACGGTGGCGATGTCCTGCCGCAGGGGGAACACCAGCTGCTCTGCGCGCCGGTTCTGCAGCACCACCTGCTGCCACTTCCCCACATCCTTCGAGGTGGTCACGTAGGCGGCCTCCCTCACCACCTGGAGGGGAACAAGATGGGCAGAGAAAGGTGATGTCGGCATCAAGGAGGAGCACGAGGGTCCTGGGGGCTCAGCTCAGAACCCCTTGGCTCCCTGCACTCACCCTCTTGGCCTCCTCTTTGCTCAGTGGCAGCTCCACTGCCACCTTCCGCTTCACTCTGGCCAGCTCCTTCCTCACACTGCCCAGCGTGGATTTGGGATGAATGGGCTGTAGCAGCTCCGACAGAACCAGCTTTTCCCCAGCATCTACGCACAGATGTGGCACTACCAGGTGAGGGAACTGTCCCAGCCCTCACAGTGGCTCTCGGCGAGCACCACCATCCCGGATCCCCGAGCCGTGCCCAGCTCCCTGCCCTCACCTTTGCAGGTGACATTGAACTCAGACACCTGCCCGCTCGCCTCCGAGCGCTCCGCCAGCTTCCGCCTGCGAGAAAGAGACAGAAAACAACCCCAAAGGTTCCTTGTATCCCCCGGGTGCTCTGGAGGGTTTGGGGCCGGTGCCCTGCCCCCCCCTTCCTGTGCAGCCTCTCGCGATGCGGCTGCTAAAGCAGCCCCCGGGCCCGAACGCGGGACGCCCGTACCGCCCACTCACCGCTTCCATCCGGACAAGGCGCTGATGGCCTCCAGGAGCTGCCGGTGCCGCCGCTCGCCATCCTCCTGCCACACGGCACACGCGGTCACAGACCCAACCAGGCAGAGCGCGGCCGCGGGGATGGTCCCAGCGCCCGCTCCCACGTGCTCCCCGGTGACCCCACGGCACCGCCCGGCCGGGTGCCGGGCCCGACATCCTCGGCCCGACATCCCCAGCCAGGCCACGCCGTCCTTCCCTGCGCCCATCCTGGCCAGGAGAGCGCCCGGAGCCCCGCAAATAGCGGTGGAGGCCGCCCGGAGGGCCCGTTGCACTCTTTCCGGCCCCGCTCACCCCCTCCTCGCTCTCGCTGCTGCTCCCTGCCGCCGCCGCTGCCGGGTCCGCCTCCGCCATGGCTCCGCACGCCGGTATTGCCGCAAAGCGCCACCGAGTGTCGCGCCGAGCACTCGCGCCCTGCCGCAAAGCGCGCCCCTATGACGTCCAAGTTGCCATGGCAGCGGGCCCGGCGGGCGGGGTGGGAGAACCGGAGGGGACCGAGAGGAGCCCGGGAGGGACTGGGGCACGGACACCGCCATCCCGGCCTCGGGCGGCGCCTCCGGGGGCTGCGGGACGGCTCTGGCGCTCCCAGGACGTTCCCGGGTCGCCGGGCAGCGGGAGCCGGCGGTGCCACCGCAGCTCTGTCTTCGCTCCGCCCGTGACCCTCGTCGGTCCCCCCGGCCCCAGGGGTTGCAGGATTCGCTGTTTCTATCCGGGACGCGGCAGTGCCGTGGGCTCGGGACGGAGCTGCCGCACCTACGGTTCCTCCTGCCCGGCCGGACCCGGCTCCTGGGGGCATTTTTGGGGTTGATGGGATCCAAAGGATCGTTGGAGCAAGTACACGGAGTTCTCAGCCACGAAGCTGTGTCAGCGTCTGTCACTGCGCCCGCAGCATCCGTCCTCCTCGTCCTCTTTGTCGTTCTTCTCCCCCGTCCCGAGCTGGGCGCACAGGGCGCTCAGGGCAGGAGGGAGAGGGATAACGAGCTGTTCCCGTTTGCTCCTGTCTCCATAGCAACAACCGCGGGAAAAATTCTGTATTTTCCCCTCGGGTTTGACGCTCCGGGCCCTGCCTTTGCTGGCAGCCACGTGCCCAGCGGGAGCGCTGTGTGGGATTCCAGAGAGGGCTGCCGGGGCTGGGATGCCCCGAGGTGGGATTTCAGGGATCGATGGGATGCCGGTGGCAGGATGCCGGCGATGGGATCCTGAGGGGCTCTCCGAACCCAGCCCCAGGGTCTGGGTGTGCAAAACGGTGTGAAAACTACTGTGCGAAATGGGGGAATGTGCGGATGGGGTGGGACGGGCGGGGAACCCATGACTGGAGCATCCCGTGCGCTCCCCGCGGCCCTGGGGTTCGGAGGCCAGGTCCTTGTGGGCATTCGGTTAGAGAAAACGAAAAAGAGGAACGGAGGGCGGCGCCGGTCGTGCCCCGCCGGGGGCTGCACCGGGAGGTCTGGCGGGAGCGCCGGGGCGGGGCGGGCCGGGCCGGGGCAAGCCGAGCCAAACCGGAGCCAGCTCCCCGGCCCCGCCCCCACCACGTGCCGCGCCCCGCCCTCACCCCGCCCTCCCTTGTCCGCACTGGGGCGGGGCCAACCACGCGGAGTGGCAGCGCGCACGGCCAATGGGCCGGAGAGAAGCGGCGGGGAGGGACGAGTCGCTGCGAAGCGACAGCGTTTGTGACCAATGGGGTGGCCAGAAGCGGCGCGGTGGGAGGAGCTGCCTCGGACTGACAGCATAGGCACCCAATGGGAAGGCGGGAAGTGGAGGGGCGGGGCTAAGGGCGCGGCGGGACCAATGGCCGCGGCGGCCCCGCCCCGTTCAGGCGCGGGGCGTGGCGGCCCCTCCCGGCGCGGTGGGAGCGACCGGCGCGGCCCAAGCGGCACCGGCACCTGGTGAGCGGTGGCGCGGAGCCCCTCCCGTCCCCCTCCCTCCCTTCCCGTCCTCTCTTGTATCCTCTCTAACCCTTCCCTTCCGCTCTCTCCCCGCCGACTCCCGGCGCGCCCGCAGAGCCGGGGCTGCCCTGCCCTGTGTGGCCCGGCCCTGCCGCGTCCCCTCCCGGTGCGGAGCCGCCCAGCCGAGGGTCTTCCTGGCCGCGCCCCGCGCCCCCTCCCTGGTGGATTCCCACGGCAACGCCCCTCCCGGGCGCGGGGTTTCCATGGCGACGGCGGCCGCCGCCCCCCGCGCCGGTGCCGCCGCCGCCCTGGTGCTGACCGAGCGCTCTCCCCGTTCCCTCTCCCGCAGCCGCCGGCCCAGCCCAGCCCAGCTCGGCCCCGCGGGGCCCCGATGATGCTGGGCGCGCGGGCGGCGGAGCAGCAGCAGCAGCAGCAGCGCCCGAACGTGCGGCGGCCGCTGCCGCCCCAGTGACGGCCCCGCCATGTCGGTGATGGTGGCGAGGAAGAAGGTGGTTCGGAAATGGGAGAAGCTGCCGGGCAGGAACACCTTCTGCTGCGACGGCCGTATCATGATGGCCCGGCAGAAGGGCATCTTCTACCTGACACTCTTCCTCATCCTCGGCACCTGCGCCCTCTTCTTCGCCTTCGAGTGAGTTCCCTGGGGACCCCACGGGACGGGGACGGGGACGGGGATGGGCCCACGTGCCTGGGGCCTTCGGGAGAGGAAGGGGAGCCTGGCACGGCGCAGCCTGGCACAGAGTGTGGCTGTCCCTGTCCAGGTCTGCTTCCTCACCCTCAGCAGACTGACCCTGGAGGTTTTGAGGGGAATGGGCCCTGCCGGAGCTCTGCTGGGGGGTGACACTGGTCCTGCTTCCCTGTGGGTCACCTTCTGTCTGGGACTTGGCAGCCCCTTGTCCCGAGTGTTCCTGGCTCCAGGACAGCCAGACTGCAAGGGTACTGCTGCTGCAGTCCTGGGGCACAGCCTGTGTCCCTACCCACAGGGAGATGTGCAGCCCCCACACCAGCCCCACCAGGGAGGTGACCTCAGCTGGAGGATTAATAAGGAGTGAGCTTGGGGGTCCTGCCAGTCTGACCTACCCCCAGCCCCAGGCTGCACTGCAGCCGGAGCCATGCTGGTATTTAGGAAGGATCCGACCACCCCTTACATCTTACCTTACACCTTGGCAGCCTAAAGACCTTCAGCCAAAACCTTTGATCCTGATGAAAAAGAGGGATCTGCCCCCTCCCCTCAGCTCTCCCTGGGAGCTGGGCTGGGGAGTTGGGCTGGCCTTAGACTAATCCTAAAATAATAAAAAAAAAAACAAGCAGAAAGAGAAAAGCCTATGTTTGTCTGGGCTGATGCTGTGGGAGGGGGCAGGATACCCCTGTTGTCTGGCTAGAGATGAACTTGGATCGGCTAAACAACTGAAAAACTTCCCTTCCTCGGTCTCCATGGGCATGTTTGTGTTCTGGGGCAGCAGAAGGGCTGAAACAGGGTCAGATGATACAAAAGGTCGCAAAGCCAAGAGCCAAGAAGAACAAGTGGAAGGACCTGCTCGCTGGCTAAACCCTGGCTATTCCTGCAGTTCCAAAAAGCCCTTGGCCCAGATGCTGTCTTCTTCAGCATCGTTCCTAAGCCAGGGAACTTGTTTCCACATTCCCTGGCCCAGTGTGTCTCTCCCTAGTTCCCTGCTCAAATTATCCCTGGCTCAGTCTGATTTCCAAGGTACAAAGTGACACAACTCTTGGTTTGATGTTTGGGGTTTTTTCCATCTGAAAAATGGAAAGGCTGAGCCTTCCTGCCGTACAGGAAGAACTAATAAGTGTTGCTGCTCCAGAAACGCTTATTGCTGCACCAGAAACACTGGTTTGAGGTTTAATTGCTCTGGCTCCCTGTGGATCGTGTCCGTAGCAGGAGAGCGAACCACATCCCGCTCTGCCGTGGTTGCGCTAAGGCAGAGTGAGCCAAGGCTGTTTTCCAGACCTAGGCTGTGGTTAGTTGGGAACATGACTGGAAATTCCTTGAGAAGCCCCTTTCTGTGCTCTGGCAGGCAGAGGCCTGTGGAGGAGTTGCTTGCCCCAAGACTTCCAGGCCATGCCTAGACCTGGAGGGTGGGCTCTGCGGGGGGAATGCTGCTGGGAACAGGATCACCTCCGAATTTTAGTAAAATCATCTGAGGGAGATAAGGAAAAGTTTGGGAAAATCCAAATACCCATTTGATTCTTTCAGTGCAGAACACCTCAGTGTTTTTTTTATTTGGAAGAGAGAGGGTTGTTTTGAACTCGTTTGGGGATTTTTGAATTTGGGATAGGGATGAAATGTTGCCTTTCCAGCTGGAAACACTCTCCGAGTTCTCTGTTTCACTGATCAGGCTGAGATAAGCAGCTTGGCTGCTCAGGAGCCCTGCCTGCCCTGCATGTGTAGGGAGCTCTGGGTGAGGATCTCAGCCTCGATCTTTCACCGTGTTGTCCGTTTGTCTCGG
This sequence comes from Euphonia xanthogaster, assembly GCA_034509185.1. Taxonomy (NCBI): domain Eukaryota; kingdom Metazoa; phylum Chordata; class Aves; order Passeriformes; family Fringillidae; genus Euphonia; species Euphonia xanthogaster. Next base: position 19,122,509 of record JAYDZK010000233.1, read on the forward strand.
TGTTTGGCAGATCTGTAGTGTTTGCATGGAAATTCCTGGTTTCCCCCTTAAAGTTGGTGTCTGGATTTGGAGCGCGACAGCCGGCGGTGGGCGGAGGAGCCTTTCTCTGGCTACCCGCTCACTGCAGGCTGCCTGTGCCGTGCTGCCTGCTCCATTCAGCTGAATCACTTGCGCAGTCACACCTTGTCTGAGCGCGGCTCCGGGATGCCTGGAGCCAGGATCTGTCTGGCTGCTCGCCCTGCGCCGGGCTGGGCTTGATCCTGGCGCTCTGGGCTGCGCTGACTCCGGTTACAGCTGAGGCCGGTGGGGACCGGCACCCACGGCGGGAGAAAAGCCACAGCCCTTCCTTCCCAGCCCTGGAGCGATGGTTGCACTCGCGGGGCTGCTGCTGGTGCTGTTTTTTTCCTCCAAGTTTCTCCAGGGCTGCCAGCTGCTCCGCGGTGTCCACAGGCGAGCGGGCTGAGCCACCTCAGCCCTGTGGGTGGGAATTTCTGTGTTCATCCCCCAAACCGCAGCTCTATGTTCTGGGACTGGGAAAATCTCTCCAGCCAGGAGCTAACAGGAGCCAGAGGCTAGCAGAACTCAGTGCTATACCTGAGACCCGACTCCTCCCTCTTAGATAAGGCAGAGGGACGGAGCTGTGCTGGCTCCCGGGAAGGACTCTGCAGCGACCCACTGGAGTCCTCTGCCCAAGGGCACCTCTCAGCACTATGGGAGCAGCTCCCACGCCTTGGGGCTGCTCTCTGCAGACTCCGAGACCCGTGTTTAACTGGGTCTGCTCCATAACACATCCCATAAAATACAGTTTCATATCCTCTTGGCATTATTTCAGACTCCTAATGGTATGTCAGCCCTGTGGTTGGGCACTTAGCTGCTGTCTGCTTGAGGTGTTCCAGCGTGAGGAGACCAGATAAAGCACTTGTAAAAAATGCCTTTAGGAACTGGGATGATGGGATGCAGTGCCTGCTCTCAGGCTGGGAGTTTCCTTTGTAGTTCCTGTCTCTCCTGGGTTCCACGCTCAGCTGAAGGGAATGGGATTTCTTTTGTCTCTGGCTTTTCAGCACAAAACTTGACATCTGTAGATGTTAGAGGCATGGTAGCACCAGCAACACTGGCTCTTCAAGGGAAGGAGCTGCTCTTGGATTTTCCAATGTCACTTTCTTTTTCCTACTTTTTTAGCTTTGCAGAGATGAAAATGTCTTTGTTTTCTGATGAGTTGAAAACACCTACACTGCCCTTTGTGTGACTTTACTTTTTAGTTTTGATTTCCAAAGCCCAGAAACCCAAGACTCAGAGAGGGGCCTCTAAGCTGGCATTACCTCTGGTTAGATCTTTGTCAAGCATGGTCAAAACTTACACGTGAGTTAATTCATGCTTTTTAATCACTGTAATTTCTCTCAGTAGAAGTGAACTTTTTGGTGTCTAGCGTTCAGCTTGTTTTGTTCTTGTTTCTGGGGGAAATGGTCACTCCTGGGGTTTGGATTGACATTTTTTTCATACGTGGGCTACTTCTCAGGAGATGACTTTGCCCTGCCTGCAGCCTCCACATCCTCTGTGGCACCCCTATTCCTGGGTGGTTCTTGGGGTGATTTGTCTGTGCAGAGATTTGAGATTTTAGCTGGGAAAGGAGCAGTGACATTGGCATAACACACCTGTCTCCTGCCTCAGTTGTGTCAGAAACACATGGTGTGTGCTGACAGTTGATGTGTCACTGCAGGCAGGTAGGGAGAGGTTCAAGGGAGATCTCCAGCCCTGCCTGGTGCTACTGGGAAGGGCCTGGCCACAGTGTTGTGGTGTGGCCGGGCTTCAGAGCAGCTGCTTCCGAGCTTACTGCAAGCACAGTGGCTGCTAGACACCATCCCTTCCCCGGTGTGAGCACCCAGCACAGCCAGGCTGAAGTGCCCTGCTGAGGGTCAGGCACTGGGGAAAGATACAGCTGCTGGCACCCAGACCAGGCACACCATGTGGCTGTGCTGTAGCTTAGGAAGGTTAAACAGGTGATTTGCAGGTGAGATGGAGGTGAGTGATAGTGTGGAGCTTGTGCTGAGCCCTGGTGTGGCCTGCCTGGGAGATGTGCTGCCCTGTGGCCGTGTGTGCAGTCCCTGTGGCTTTCCCCTTCCTCCAGAGCTTTGCTCGGTGTGCTGATTACAACAGACCTTCCCAAGCGGGTGCAGAATAACCAGCCAAGCACCGTAACTCATGGCACCTCCCAGCTGTGTCTCCCCCTGCTCCCCATTCCAATGATCCCTTTGTTCAGCCTTCCTGCCCCAGCCCACCCCACTGTGATGATGAGTTGTGATAGTGCTATTATTGTCTGCTTTTTGGTGACAAAATGCTCCAGAGCACAGAAATGGTGCTGGGAATGGGGGAGCACCATCTTCACAGGCCAAGAGAGCATCTCTGTTGGCTCTGAGCTCTTCCAAACAAAAGATCTTTAAATGTCTGTTCCTGAGCAGTGAAATCATCTTAGAGACAAGGCGTAGACTGAAGATACCCCAGTGCTAGTGAGCACCTGAGTACCAAGCCAGGACCTTGTGTGGCTGCTTTCCGTGCCATGAACGAGTTCCCTGGAAATCACCTGAAGATCGAGGCCCCATCAGCCCAGGGAGGGTGGGAGGTGCGTGGTGGGCTCCACACTGGGCTCCATGCTGGGCCTGGTGATGCAGTTTCATCGTGGTGGGAGCTCCTCTGGCTCTTACCTCTGCCCTCACCTGCAAAAGGGGCCACAGACACCAGCCCAGCTAAGGGAAGCTAAGCTAAGCCTGTGTGGAAGCAGGAGGGCCGTGGCTCAGCTTTAACACAGCTCATGGATCCATATTTAAACCCACAATATGTTCATGTTGTCACAGCAGTTCCAAAAGCTGTCATATCAGCTGGACAAGGGTCAGGCTGCAACCCTTTGGGGCAGGCAGTTTCCAGCTCTTAAAGGAATAATCACAGAATCGTTTAGGGTGGAAAAGATCCCTAAGACCATCAGGTCCTGTGACTGGTGACCACCTTGTCAACCAGACCAGAACACTGAGTGCCACATCCAGTTGTTCCTTGGACACCTCCAGGGATGGGTAGTTCACCAGCTCCCTCGGCAGCCCCTTCCAATGCCTGACAGCCCTTTCCATGGAGAACCTTCAACCTGAACCACCCCTGGCACAGCTTGAGGCTGTGTCCTCTTGTCCTGTCACTGATTGCCTGGGAGAAGAGGCTGACCTGCACCTAAATCCATGTTCCATCTTCCCAACCCCATATTTCTACCCCAGATGGGCTCCAGTGTTTTTGTTTACTTGCTGACTGACTCGAAGAGCTGTCCCTGGACTTTGCCCTTGCAGAGGGAATGCAAAATTATCTTAGGCTGCCTGAAGACGATAACCTCGGCCCTCCAGTTCTTTGTCTGTGGGCAGGGCTGGGCACAGGGACGTTGTTTTGGGGAACAGCAGAGTGTGCGGTGTCTGAAGTGAAGGACGTTGGTTTAAGGCCAGGCCCTTGTGTTGCTGTGGGATTCTGGTGTTGCAGCTGTAGCTTCAGTGTGCAGGCCTTCTGTCCCTGTCACACGTGGGGACAGTGCTGGAGTCAGGCAATGGCCCAGGAAATGTTCCTGCCGTAGGCCTGCGGAGCCTGGTGCTGCCAGCTGGAGCTGGAAACTGCATTGTGTTTGGGGAATCTGGTGGGAATGCTGTCCAGAATTAAATAGTGCTGGAGGTAATGGAAATAGCCTTGCTTGGGATGGCAGCCCCCCAGGGAGGATAATCTCTGGCCCCTCACCACAGTAGCCTGGTGTTCCCATGGAGAGTAACAGTGGAACAGCAGGAGTCTGGGTTGGATCCATCCCTCACCAGCAGGGATAAAGGGTGGATCCTAGAAAGCCAAGTGTCTGAAAGCCTGGATGCCCAGCTGCATCAGGAAGCTGGGGAAGAGATGTGTGCGAGGAGTGGTGAGACATGACACAAGTGTGGGATTTAGGTGGAGTTTCCCTTAAACCATAGCAAAGCTCCATAGGAACTTCACCCCAACATCGGTAGGGTTTTCTGAAGGAATCAGGGTAAAATATGGGTTTCTTCAGCCATGTCTCTAAAACGTGGCTTCTGCCCAGGTCTTCCACACAGCTAGGGCTGCAGCACCTCTGGGGACATGGCTGTGGGTGTCCAGAAGCAGCATGGCCATGGTGAGATGAGTCCCATGCTCCCTTTGCATCTCCTCTATCAGTGGGATCAGCACCATAAACCCCTCGTAGGGCCTTGCTGTATTTATAGAGAAAACAAACCCTGTTCCCTTTTGAGCTGGGGGAGTCTTGAAGCAGGAGCCTTTCTGCTTTATTTGGAGTGTTCTAGTCCATTGTCTCAGGAAAGCCAAAGGAAGCCAGATGTCTTGTTGCATAGGAATGTTGTGCTTCCACAGAAATCCATTCCTAAGAAGTACAGGATCCTCTTAATCCCAATAATTTCTGTGGTGTGGGAAGCTCCTCCTCTTTAGGGGTTAGCCAGAGATTCTCACTATCCCCACAGGCTTCCGTGCCTTCCAGCTCTCCAGGTGTGGGGTCCCTGACCAGGCCTTGGGTGCTTCTCCCAGTGGTCTGGCCCATCCCTTGGCAGCAGGAATGTAATGGACAAGGTCTCTCCAGCTGCCTGGTTGTGTTTCTGGCATTGCTTAAAATGGGAGCTGAAAACAGAACAAATGCTGGGAAATATCTGTGCCTAGCTGGTGGAAAACATGGAGATGCTGTGATGGTGCCTGGTTGTTGGAGCTGCCCCAGGAGCGTTCCTGTGTGGTGGTGGGATCAGAAGGATGTACTGAACAGCTTCTCTGCTCCACATCTAAGCAGTGCTGCGGGGTGCCCGGGCTCTGACGCTGTGCCAGGCGATGAGACTCTGACTCATTGTCTCCTGCCCCGCGTCCGCAGGTGCCGGTACCTGGCGGTCCAGCTGTCCCCAGCCATCCCCGTGTTTGCAGCAGTTCTCTTCCTGTTCGCCATGGCCACGCTGCTGCGGACGAGCTTCAGTGACCCCGGTGTGATCCCCAGGGCCCTGCCCGACGAGGCAGCCTTCATTGAGATGGAGATTGGTGAGTGTGGAGTGGCCAAGCTGGTGAGGGCTGGAAAAGCCTCCCTGTTTATGGCATATTTCTAGGTTACAGTCTCTGCAAGAGCTTATCTTCCTGGCTGGACCTCCAAAAGTGAGGATTGCCCCAATCTGCTGGCTCACTGTATTTGGCCAAGTTTCAAGAAGGCAGCATGATGTACCTGCATCCCTCTCTGGGAACCGTTTCATGTGCTGCTTTCTCTCCCATAGCCATGTACCTACAAACTCAGTTTGCTTTTGAGAAGGGGTGCAGAAAGCTTGGAGTGGTCCCCTCAATCCTTCAGGGAGAGAGGAGGTTTGGTGGATGCAGGTGATAACACCCAGCCCACTCTCAACATGCCCATGAAAGCTCTGGCATCCCTTTTCCTGCCTCCAAGCTGCCAGGTTGGCTCTGGCCTGCGTGAGCAGAGCTACAGCCTCTGGCTCCAGAGCCAGTGGGCTCCGATCCCGCTGGTAGGAAAGGCAGGGAAGCGAGTTGTCATGTTGTTCATACAGCATGACACTGCCTGTCGTGTTGTAGCAGCAGGTCTGACCTGTGCCTGCTTCTCTCTGGCAGAGGCCACCAATGGGACCGTGCCGCAGGGTCAGCGCCCACCCCCGCGCATCAAGAACTTCCAGATCAACAACCAGATTGTGAAGCTCAAGTACTGCTACACCTGTAAGATCTTCCGGCCGCCCCGCGCCTCGCACTGCAGCATCTGCGACAACTGCGTGGGTGAGTGGTGCTTGGGCCTGGCCTGGCCCTGCTCCTCGCAGAGAGCCTTGGCACAGGGACAGAGCTGTGCCCGGGCTCGTGCTAGGCAGCTCTGGGCTGGTGCAGTGTCCAGGCTGCCTCGTCTTGTGCTCGAGGAGCTTGAGGTTTGCTCAGAACCTGGAACCAGGTGCTTCCTTTTTGCCAGGACTTTGGCAATAACCGAATCCAGCTGCTCTGTGTACTTGTGCAGCCCATTTTTGAGTCCTGCTGGACTCTGGCCTTGCAGGACTGGAGGGTTCCAGTGGACAGCTGTGTCTCAGGTGACAGCAGCTCCTTCATCAGCAGAGATTGTGCCATTCCCTGGGGTGCCCTGGTTGTTGTCTTCCTTCTGTGTATGTAACTGGCTCATGTTCAGCATCACTGCTCCAGGCAGAAATCCTGTCCTTTTGGACCCCTTTCCTCCTCTTCAGATTCCCAGCCTTTGTGTATTTATGCAGTTTCTTGAACCTTCTCCTGATTATTCCAGGGTAAGAACATGGGGACTCACAGGCCTTCATCTAACCCATGTGTTGTGGCTGTTGTACTCCAGGGAGAGAGGACACATGGAGGGCCAAGCTCAAATTCTCTCTTAATGTGCAAAATTACTCATTATAAAACAATTTTGGACTTTTTGACCTTCTGAAAGGAGGTCAGGATATAGGGTCCTGACTGAGCAGAGGGTTGAACTTGGCAGTTTATGTTAGCCTGGGGGATTTTTGAAGTGGGAGCACAGGGACAAGGATCTAGACGTGGGCAGGCCCATGCCAGGGCAGTGCTAATTTTCATCTTGGCTTCCCCAGAGCGCTTTGACCATCACTGTCCCTGGGTGGGCAACTGCGTGGGAAAGAGGAACTACCGCTACTTCTACCTCTTCATCCTCTCACTCTCCCTCCTCACCATCTACATCTTCACCTTCAACATCGTCTACGTAGCACTGAGTGAGTCTGCCTGGAAAGCTGGAGAGCTGGGAGGGAGGGAGGGAGGGAGGGAGGGAGGGGGTGGGGCTACAGATGGTGCTGTGAAACCAGAGTTAGGGAGTGGAAAAGGGAGCTGGACTCAGTGGGATGTTCCAGGTGAAAAAAATCTCTCTCTTTTTGTATTGCAGAATCTCTGAAGATTGGGTTTCTGAACACGTTGAAGGAAACCCCAGGGACATATCCTTCCCTGGTCCCAAGGGCTTGACTTCTCCACAACTGGGGGTTAGTGGGAGCTGCATTGTGGAGTGGCTGCTTAGGCCACTCTGAGTCTTTCTGAGCATTTTTCCCTGGATGACAATGTGGGGAGCAGTTTCTTGGCTTTTGGGAGGAGAATAAAACAGAAAACAGTGGCTAGGAGAGGAAGAGAAGTTGATGTTTGTAGGGGCAGTAACAGATGGGCTGGGCCTGCTCTTGGGCTGTTCCCAGTCCTTAACTGTTCTCACTGTACTGGAGGTGCTCATCTGTTTCTTCACGCTGTGGTCGGTGGTGGGGTTAACTGGGTTCCACACCTTCCTGGTGGCACTGAATCAGACAACCAACGAAGATGTAAGTAGAGCCCTCCTCTTCCTCTGAGCTGTCGCTGTTTCTCAGTGTGTCAAGGCTGTGCAGAACACAGGGATCTGGGGGCTGGGGCAAGGTGGCCTTAGAGTAAACCTGAGTTTGTGCGCAACTGTTTCAGATTAAGGGGTCCTGGACTGGGAAGAACCGTGTGCAGAATCCCTACAGCCACGGCAACATAGTGAAGAACTGCTGCGAGGTGCTCTGCGGGCCCCTGCCCCCGAGGTGAGCTCTTGAGGGGCTGCCTTGACCTTTGTCTTCCACCAGCACTTCTGCTGGGAAGAGAGGTGGGATTTGGGGAGACATGGGTCTCTGATGGCGTGGCTGTGTTCTTGCAGTGTCCTGGACAGACGGGGCATCCTGCAGCAGGAGGAGAGCACAGCTCAGGAGGGGTTGTGCCCGCGGGGACCCGGCACACAGGAGCCCCCGGCCACTCAGGGCCCTGGGCAGGCCCAGGAGGGTGGCATGAAGCAGCAGGACGGCAGCATTCCTCCCCCCAGTGTGGTGAGTGATCCCCTTGGGAGCTGGGGGGGGCTCTGGGACAGTGGAAGAAAGCTGAGAGTGTGACTTAGGAAGGACAAAACTACACGGGGGGCCATGTGAGAGGATGCTGCTGAAAAGCTTGTTTGCTCTGACCCTGGAAACCAGCGTCTTGGTTTCCTTGGATTTCTTCAAAGGAGATCACAGCTGGTTTTGGAGATCAGTCCTGCTATGAGAGCACTCAGGAGCTGTTGCGCATGGAGCTCGTCAGGGTTGGGGAGGGCTGAGAGGTTGCAGACATCTTCTGGTTCTGAGTGTGAGCTGTCCCTGGGGATCTCCATCTGTGGAAAAAGCTGTTGTGGCCCTGAGCAGTCTGCTGTGTGTTTGAAATTAGTCCTGCATTAACGACATAGCTTGACAGGAGACCTCCAGAGTGTACTTCCCACCTAAATTATTCCATTAATGTGGTGGGAAATGGCTCGGCTTGCTCCTGCTTGGGCATGAGTTGCCCTTCTCTGGTGGACACCTTCTGCGGGAGCAGTCCAGTGCTCCAGTTCTTCCTGAAGCTGCTGTTCTGCCTGTTGGGTGGCCCCTGATTTTGGTTTCTCCTTTTCCCAAGCCCAGCTGAGACTGCTGTTAGTGGAGCTGGAGGTGGACGTGGAGTGTGGGGCCTGTGTGCTCGGGCTCTGCACTGGGAGTGTCCGTGCAGTCACTCTGTCCTCTCTCTCCAGGTCCCTGCGCCGTCTGTGAGTAACACTGAGATGCCAGAGGAGAAGCAGCGAACGCCTGGGGAGCTCCCGGTGCCCTCCCTGGACGCTGGGCCAGCAGAGCACTAGCATCTGCTTGGAAGGGAGAACTTTGTTGTTTTGTCTAATCAAAGCTGGAAGTGGTGGAGGAGAGGAGAAGGGCTGGATGGCAGGCACCTGATTCCCCATGGCCATTTTGCTTTTATCATTACCGCGGTGTGGGCAGCGCTGGCCTTGTGCAGTGGCACGGGACAGCGAGCGTGGGTGGCATGCCCTGGTCACCGTGGGGCACTGCCAGCACCAGGTCGGCCTGGGGCCGGGCCTCTGGCTCTGTGGGCTGTCCTGGATGCTCTGTCCCAGCTCAGGGCTGGGGCTGTCCCTCTGCCCAGGCCCAGCTCTGACAGGGTGAGGCTGTCAGGGCCAGCCTGCGCCCTCCTGCTGAGGAATCCCCAAGGAAGGGGAAAGCAATTGTGGCAGCAATGTCCTCTCTCCCCTCCTCCCTCCTTCCTCTAATCCATGGCATTGTTTTGTGGTTGGCGTGGCAAGGCTTGTCAGATGTTTTGGTGCCCCAAGGACCCAAACAAGTGGGAAGTTCTGGCAGCGGTTTTTAGGTAGCTGTCTTCATGTGCTCCTTTCCATGTGATGTAACAAGGCAGCAGCTATGAGGGGACGCTCCTTCCATCCTGCCCTGGCGGTCACACCACCCTGAGCTTTGAGGAAGGGAGAAGGCAGCCAAGGTGGACAGCTGCAGGGAAGGGTCTGCCTGTGCCACTGGCTCCTGGCTGCTGCTGGGGCTGCATTTGTTTCTGGATGTCTGCACGGAGCCCTCCCCAGCTGTGGAGCTGTGGCACAGCAGCTCTGCAGAACCTTCACCCCAATCTGTGTTGTGTCCTTGCATCCCCATGTCCCCCCCTTGCCTTGCTCTGCTTTCTCAGCCATCCTAGACCGGCTTTGGGAGCCATGGATCTTCCCAGGGTTGTACCAGCTGCCCAGGGCTGGGCTTGTGTGTCTTCAACAGAGGAGGAGAAGCTGGGGGGATGGCGGGAGAGCTCTGTGCCAGGGCTCCCCCACTCCACAGTCCCTGACCTGCACTGGCAGGACTGTCACACCTCTGGGATCCTCGCAGAGGTCGCTGGTGGAAGAGAGGCTGTTCTGTGCCCTGACAGCTCCGCGTCCCTTGTCACAGTGCTGGGTACTCACGTTCCTCCTGGCAGGTGTGTGGTGGCTGCTGGGGGATGTCCTGCCGGGCCAGTCCCGTGTGTGTCCGTGATGCTTCTGGCTGGCAGCGAGGGGTGTGGTGTGAACGTGGCACCGGCACTGCCCGCTCTCCTGCAGTGCCGGGCCTCTTCTCCCAGGTGAGCGGGCAGAGCTGCCACAGCTGCTCCCGGTTGGAATGTGGCTGGAAAGGAGCCCCGGCTGCCCTGCAACGGCTCTCAGCCAGCCCAGCCGCATCCCTTTCCATCCTCCGGGGGCAGGGCTCCTGTGCCCCACCCCGTGGGAGTTGCCCCAACGCGCTACTGACCAAATCTCCAATTCGGTGCAAAAAAGTGTGTATTTTGGCTTTGCTGCTCCCTATTCCACGAAATGTGTGAAGTGCTGCCCGCTGGGACCTGCCTGCATGGGTCAGGGTCTCCAGAAGGAAGGAAGGGGATTGGGTCAGGACTGGGTGTTCTTTATTTTTTTTTTTTTTTTTTTTTTTTTTTTACTTTCAAAACAATGAAGGAAACTTAATTGGTTTGAAAATGGCTGAGCTGTAGCCCTTGCGTTTCTGTGCTGCCCCAAGCCAGCTGCCTCCTCCCTCTTCCCTGTGCATTTCCAGGACTCTCCATCTCACACTTCCAGGGTGTCTTAGCTGTGTTATTTGCATCTTGCTGTCCCCCATGGCAGGTGGAGGGGGGGAGTGTCTCTGTGTGTCCGTGCTGAGAAGTGACAGTGTCCTGGGCAGGCTTCAGTTGCCTGCACACACGGCTTCCATCCCCAGCTCCCTTCCTGAGCCTGCTGGCAAACCTGGGGAAAGCAGCCAATGCCTGTGGTGCCTTGGCGGGGGAGTGTGATGCCCCAGCATGCCCAGAGTCCCTCCCTCGGGGCAGTGGTGCCAGGCAGTGCCATGCAAAATGTCCTGGGGCACCTCGTGCCTACCCAGCATCTGGCTCTGGTGCAGGGGCCGAGCTGGGCCCCAAGGTGCCACCACTAGGGCTCCCCTGTCCCCCACCAGCAGCCGTCCCCTCCAATCCAGCCCCCCTCTTAGGGCCAGAGTGGAAAGTGGCGGTGCTGGCGGGCTCAGGGGCATTCTGCCAAGGAGAGACCCCCCAGCTGCTCCTCAGGACCCGCCAGCTGCTCCTCAGGACCCCCCAGCTCGGCCTCCTCCCGGCTGCCATCCAGGGTCTCTGATTCCTCGAAGCAGCCGGAGTCCCGGGGAATGTCCCCTTTGGGCTCTGAGGGCGATGGCAGGGCCTCAGTGGTGTCCCCATCCTCTGGCTCACTGGCTGCTGGGAGAGGGCCGTAGTGTTAGTAGTGCTACTGGGGTACCTAGTCAGGGGTCCCTGCCCCCTCCCCAGGACTCTTACTGTCATAGTCCAGGAGGAGCTCGGCAGCTGTCAGCAACTTGGCACGGTGCTGGGGGTCCATGATGTGCAGTTCATTCAGGTGGGTCTCCCGCAGCTCCTTGAAGTCCTCCAGGGTCTGGTACCCATTCAGCAGGAGGGTGGGGGTGTGTTCCTGGGTGGGGGGCGTGGGTAGGCATGGGTGGCTCCTCCTGACCCCCAGTGCTGGCCTGTAGCTCCCCCCTCAGTGGGTCCACGGTAGGCATGTAGCCCACATTACCCAGAAATGCCCCACGTGTCCCCTCTGTGCCCCTGGGTGCTTGGTGGAAGGACCCACGAGGTGGGGGATAGAGAAGGGGAGAGGGGTTGGTCGCACTGCTGGTCCTGTGCTGGGAGCTGGTGTCCCCCACAGCCCCTGCCCCTCACCTGCAGGTTGATGCGCTCCAGCAGCTCATGGAGGGTCTTGGGCTTGAGGCGCTTGTTCCGGCTGGAGCTCCGGCTCCTGCGGGCAGGGACCGTCTCCTCAGGGATCACATCCACGTAGATGAACTTGAAGGAGCCCACCCTGTTGTGGAGCAGCCCGGTCCAGGTGCCCACAGGTGGCTTCTCGATGATGCTGATGATGTCCCCTTTCTAGGCCAAGGGACAGGGGATGGTGGGGGGCACAGGCTTGGGGACAGCCAGGGAACACCTCCAGCTCAGGGGGTCCCCAGCCACCCTCCCTCCCTCCCCAGGGCCACAGTGGCCGTGGCTCACCTGCAGCTTCAGGGAGTCCTTGTCATAGGGGCTGGGGGTGAAGTCGGTGTGAACACGGGCCCGGCCGCAGAAAGGGCCAGTGTAGGCTGGGACGGTCTCCTCCAGCTGCTGGCTGTCCCTGGGATCGCCAGGGCTGGGAATGTCACTGCCTGCAGAGAGGAGGGGCTCAGGATGCGCCCGGCTGGGGACATGGGACCAGTGTCCTGTTGGGGCTGGCCTCACCACTGGACATCTGGCGTCCGAGGGCTGGGCGCCCATCTTCCTCCTCCTCCAGCTCCAGGTACGACAGGGGCACCTTGTCATGGCTCTGCTCTTCCACACTGCTGGCTGGGGACAGGGGGCATGGCCTCTCTGCCTCCACCTCTCCCTGCTGGGGGTACCGGGGTCAGGCCGAGGGAGGGGGAGCTGTCCCCCACTCACCTGTCCGTGTCCCCACACCCCCTGCTCACCTTGCCCTCGGCCAGTGCTCTCACAGCCATCCTGCCCATCTTGCGGTTCATGGTGCGGGAGATGACCGCCCGCCACTTCCTGCCCAGCTTGGTCCCGCTGCTCCGCGCAGCCTCCTCAGGACTGCCACTGCTGGGATCATCCTCAGGGATCTGCCACAGGGATGGAGAGTGAAGGTAGAGCCCCCGACCCTGGGCAAGCCTCAGCAGGGTTACACAGCGGCTGTGAGATCCCAAATCCCACCAGTGCTGGCACCCTGGGCCACTGGCAAGACCAGGAGTTTCGGGAAAGCAGCCCTGAAACGGGCTGTTCCCAGGGGAGTGGGATGTGTCAAGGGGTGCTGGAAACTCACATTCTCCTCCAGGTTGAACTCCTCACTTGACACAGGGGAGCTGACCTTGGACTTGCTGAAATCCTTGAAGCTGCTGGAACGCTGCAGGGAAAGCTGGGAGCAGGGGCAGAGGTGTGAGGGGGGAGATGGAAAGGTGGGAGATGGGCTTCTTCCTGCATTCCCTTCCCCAGCTCCTCTCTGCCCTTTGGGCTGCTCTGCCCATCCCAGGCTGATGCCAGTGCTGGGAAGAGTTTTTTGCTCTCTTCCAGGAGCTGCCATGTGTCATCAACCCCCCAGAACTGGGATGTGGAGCTCTTGGTGCCTGTGCAGCTGCTTGGCACAGCACTCCCAGGGCAGGGATGCTCTGGTCTGGAGCCTGGCACTGCCATGCTGGGAGCAGCCCAGGGCTGTGCCATGATGCCACCCTGGCACATGGGCCAGGATGTGGGGGCACAAAGGGCTCTACATCTCCTCTCAGCACAGGTGGGCAGGCAGTGAAGGGCGGGTAGCACCAGAGCAACCATGTCCCTGCTGCTACCCACAGGGTCAGCTCCAGGACTGAAATCCTGGAGGATTCATCACAAATCCATGTTTTCCACCTGTGAGTGTCACCCAATAGCCCAGAGAGCACACCCCCAGCATCACCAGCTGGTTTGGTGCCACCTCCATGCCTAAGTCATCAAAGCTGGTTTTGGATCTCAGTCCTGGTACACCTCTCCATCCCTTGCCCCTTTTAGTCTTTCCTGTGCCCCCTGCCTGCCTTCTTCTCCATGGCCTCAGGTGCCTGTCTCATATGGAAGGGTTTCTCCCTGCCAGGAACATCCTTGGTGCCAGCACAGCCACATGGTCCCAGGTGTCCCTCATCCCTGGATGCCAGCACCAGCGTGCTTGCACACTGGGGCACAAGTGAGCTCAGCTGCCACTGCCAGCAGCCTTGAGGCTCTCAGAGCACACACCACAGTGCTTGCTCTGCCACCACCACAACCAGGGATTTCTGTTCTCAAGCAGCTCTGCCAGCTCCTGTGGTGGCAGAGGCCTTTCCCAGCGTTGCACAGCCTGGCCCTGTGCTGTTCCCTCTTTATTCTCCTCATCAGCTCCACCGAGCAGCCCTGAGCACTTGGTTTTGCCATTCTTGCAGAGGACTGGCCCACAGATCCACACCCAGCCACACAGCCACTGTGGCTTCATGCCAGCTCCAGGTGCAGAGGGCATGCTGGCTTTTGCCTTACTCCCACCCCAGTGCCCTGAATCCACCAGATCCAGGTCCACCAAACCTCCAAGGGCTTCATTGCTGAGATAAAACAGCTCTGAGATAGAAGTGCCCCGGGGCTGGAGGAGCCATGGAGATCCTGGCAGTGGGATGTGAGTCAGGGGGGCCAGGCTCTCCCGGAGCAGAGCAGGAGGGGGAAGTGAGAGTGGCTGTCACTGGGCAAGGGCAGGGGATGCCCACTGGGACTGGCCCAGCTGGATGGGCCACCCCAGTGCAGGAAGGAGGACTTCACCCAGGTTTCCTGGGGGAGCTTGGCAGCATGGAGGAGCTGCCACGGCAGGATTTGTGCCTGTCATAGGCAGGACCCTGCCACCAGGCACTGTCCCTGCTCCCTGTGGTGACTTGCTGATGTTGATGCCAGCCCAGCAAAGCTTGGCAAGAGCTGAAGTGCCAGCTGGTGCAAGACCTGGTGGGGGATGAGGAGCCAGTTTTGGCCCCCACTGGTGACTTCAGCCTCCAGACTTCAGCCACAGGGTGGCACATGGCCATGGCATGCAGGAGGCCGTGACACTGGCAGCTGGTGCTCCTGTGGCTCCCACCTCGCAGCGGTGCTGCCGGAGGAAGCGGCTGACGCACGTGACGGAGCTGCAGCCCCGACCGCAGCACCTTGCTGCGCAAGAGAGCTGCACGCCCGCCACCGCAGCCATGTCCCCCCAGGAAATGACAGGCAGCCGCCCACGCCTGGGGAGGCCATGGCGGGGCGGGGGGCACAGCTTCCCCCAGCAGAGCTCTGCGGGTCCCACCGGCACCTCAGCTGGCACCCACGTTGATCCTGGGGGCCGTGCATTCCAGCCACACGTCCCAACAGGATGGAAGGCAGAGTGGGAGGTGGACAAGGCCAGGACCACTCACTGGCGAGGCCACGGTGGCTGTTGGCAGCAGACACAAACTGATGGCAGGGCAGCTGCCGTGCTGTCCCAGCCCCCGGGGCCCTGCCCCAGCCCCCCGGCACCAGCGCCCCCTGCTCAGCATCCCACGGCAGCCCAGGCTCGGACAGCTCCGGATGTGCCGGGGCATCTGCGGTGCTGAGGGCACCTGGATGCCGCCAGCACTCACCTTCCTGTGTCCCGGCTCCTTGTCGCCGGCGTTGGAAGGCTTGCGGCGCAGCATGGCGCTGGGGCCGGTGGCGAGGGCTCAGCGTCCGGCAGCGGCGAACGCGGCCCGTCCCGTCCCGCGGCACCGGCACCGAGCCGGTAGCGCACAGGAAGCTGGCGGTCACATGAGAGGCGCTTGCAGCCGTGCTCGGGGTGGCTGGCGAAGCGCGGGCTGGGGCAGGAGGAAGGAAACCCTCCAGCGAGCTCCTGCCCTGCCCGGGGCCCCTGGGTGGGGACGGTGTCTGCACCCTGACACTTACTCGGCCGTGCCGCCCCTCGGTGATGCTGCCCGTGCCCTGCCTCCCCTCGGCAGTGCTGCCTCCCCTCGGTGATGCTGCCCCTTAGCCATCTGCAGATGGACATCGTGTGTCCCCCCCATGGAGAAGGTGACAAACCCCAGCCCCTCTGTCGTGCCCACCCGTGCCTGCTCATCCTGCTGGGACACGATAGCCAAGCCCTCTGCGTGACACTTGGTCTGGGATGTCCCCTGTATCCACAGGTCCTCCCGGCTCGGCATTACACCCAGGTGGGACGTGCTCATGGTCACCCCGCTGCTAGCACCTGCGGGGACATCCGTGGTTGGCTGCCCTGCATCTTTTCACTCCAAATCCTCCAACTTTTGCCCCAGAATTATAATCTGCCCAAATCCATCTCCTCACTGTCGGCGTTGGCTTGGTCGCCTCAGGGCTGGAGAAGGTGGCACAAGCAGGATCACAGGGGTGGGCTTGGGGCCCGACTCCAGCCCTAACTCTCGGCGAGGCAGGGCGCGGCACATCGGCATCGCAGGACGCAGCAGGGCCCGCCTTGCTCATGTTTAATCACAGAGGAGCAAATAGAATACACCAAAAAAAAGGAAGTGAGGGTGGGGGAAGACCCGGCTGTGGTGGGAGGGGGGGGGGTGGGGCCACGGGGGCAAGGTCAGTCCCCCAGCTCACTGAGCAGCGCCGAGAGCAGCGAGGCGAGGGCCAGCGTGCCCGCGGCGGCGGTGCCGGCGCTGCTCACCGGCAAGGGCTCGGTCCTCTCCTGCAGCCAGGCGTACGCCTCCTCCAGCCGCTGCCGCCGCAGCTCCGGCCCCACATGTGCCCGGATCCTCTCGTGGTGGGAGTTCAGGTACTGGATCTGCAGCCAGACACCACGGGGAGCTGCCGGGGGGTGGCCTGCGTGTCGCTCCTGCCTTTGGCCTTCCCTGTCCAGCTGCCCCACGCTCCAACCAATGGCCCCACCTGCAGAGCTCATTGCCCCTCTTCATCCATGCACCCGTTCTTGCTCTGTCCTCGTTTACCCACTCCAGCCTCATGCCATAGTCCTGGTTTTTCCTGCATCCATCCCCAAGCCCCTGTGCTGACCTTGCATCCCTGCTCTGCTCCCCACCCTGAGCACACTGCCATACCTGCTCTGGGGACAGGAGGCCGAGGTCGATGAGGTTGCGGTCATAGGGCACCAGGGACACCACCTCGAAGGTCAGAAAAGGCTTCTCCCCACTCTGGTGCTGCCACAGAGAGGTGTCATTGCACGTCCCCTACCCCCTTGGAGTTGGCCCCACCCCTGACTCGATGCAGGTCCTCATGGTGTGCCACCCCTGTCACCCCATCCCCATTGCCCTACCTCAGTCTGTGCCTCCACCACGAGGGCGACGTCCTCGATGCGGATCCCAAACTCGCCATCCCGGTAATAGCCAGGCTCTGAGGGCCAGGAACACGCCTGGTGAGCCCCCAGCCCCAGCGGCTCCCCCCGCCCACCCCGGTGGGGCTGGATCTGGCCCTGAGTGGGCTGAGAGCTGACAGCCCATCCCTGCTTGGGCTTTGTGCCCAGGGTTGTCCTGGGGAGCTGGGCTGCCACTCGGGATGCCGGGACATACCGATGGAGGTGAACATGCCGGCCTCCAGTGGCACATTGTTGGACTGGAAACCCACAGGCCCTGCAGGGACATGAGGTGGGTTAGAGCTCTGTGGATGGCAGGTGCTGCAGGGACACCCCAGGGAGGACCAAGGTGCCACTCTGGAGAGAACCGCAGGGCCAACACAAGGACACCCCAGCAAGGACCACAGAACCACTAAAGCAAGGACTATGGGGCCACCATGGCAAGGACCACTACAAGAACAAGGATTATCCCAGTAAAGACCTTGGGACCACATCAGCAAGGATCATGGGGCCACCCTGGCAAAGACCACAAGATGTTGCAAGCAGGGATTTCTCTGCCCCTTATAGAGGCTCTGCTGGGAAGCCTCCAGTGAGCTCCTGTCCTCGTCCCTGTCCCCGTAGCTCAGCCCACGTGCCCAGCACCAGTGCTGGTGGCACCTACACTCGTGGACTGAGAGGAAGTTGCCAACACCATGGCCGGTCCCATGGCCGTAGTTGAGTCCGACATCCCAGAGTGCCCGGCGGGCAAAGGATTCCACTGTTCTCCCTGGGGAATGAAGAGGTGAGATGGGGGCCAAGGAGCCCATGGGGCTCCCCTGTGCCCTCCTGCTCCCTGTGCCAGGGGTTCTGTGCAGGGCCAGTGCTGGCTTTGGCACCCACCTGCTGTGTTGGATGGGAAGACGAGGCGGGAGAGGTCAATGTTGCCCATTAGCACACGGGTGTAGGCTTCCTGTAGGGCATGGCAGGGGGTGAGTGTGCTGGTACCCAGACACCCACCCCTGCACATCCAGCCCTGGCCAGGACTGTGAGGGCCATAGGGAGTTCTGAGCAGTGCAGGGTGATGCTGGGCATCTCAGGGTTGCCCTGGGTAGTGCAGGGGGTGTTGGCTGGCATGGGAGAGGGGCTGGTACCTTCTGGAGTGGGGTGGGCTCTCCCCAGTGCACTGTACGAGTGATGTCTGTTGTCCCATCCCTGCAAAAGGGCGTCATGAATGGGGCTGATGCAGCCCCAGCGCTGCCTTTGGGGGCCCCTGGATGTGGGGCTGTGGTGGTGGGGGGGGGTCTCTGTTCAAAGCTACGCACAGATACTGCCCTCCGGTGTCAAAGAGATACATCTCTCTCGCAGACAGTGTCCGGCTGCTCCCGTTGGAAGGGCTGTGAAGGGAGGGGGGTCAGAGCCCTCTCGCAGCTGCCCACTGCCCACTGCTGCCCCAGCCCTACCTGTAGTGAGCCAGCGCTGCGTTGAGCCCGCTGGCCGAGATGGACTGGAAGCTGGGCCCACGGCTGTGCTCCTGGGCCCTGGAAGGCAGCAGGGAGGAAGGGGGGTGCTGAGGGTCCGTGGCTGCCCTTCCCTGGGCAGGGCAAGCCCGGGTGGCAGCACTGACCAGCGAAATGCATCGATGCGCTGAGCCCCCGAAAACTCGTCCACCTGCCCCTGCGGGACTGTCTTCTCCAGCCACAGCAGGTACTGGATGACGGCCACTGCATCCCGGACCTGGGGGTGCACAGTGACAGCGGGGAGGGGCATCAGCACCCTACTTCCTCCGGTCTGCCCCCGATTCTGTAGGGGACTGTGGGGAGGGGGACAGCCCTTACGTGGGCGGCTCGCAGCATCTCCTGCTCATGGGCATTTTTCACAGCCTTGGCCATCATCACAGGCGAGTAGCTCTCCTCCAGCAGCTTCTCCTGTGAGGGCAGGCAGAAGGTGACACAGCTACCTGTCCCCTCAGACGCCAGATGCGGCCACAACGCAGTGACACGTGGCCGTCCCCGAGCCTGCAGGACCCACGTGCTCCATGGCCAGGTTCGGTACCCACCTGGGGGATGATGGCGTAGAGGCCGTAGGTGGTGTACTCGGTGCCCAGCCACACGGTGACGTTGCCCTGGGCGTAGCGGCGCAGGTGGGCGCTCACCTGCCCGTACTCCTGCAGCTCCACGCACAGCGGCCCCGGGCAGCCCGAGCGCAGGGACTGCCGCGCCTCCGCCGAGAGCCGGGACCCCTCCAGGAACAGGCTGGGGAGGGAGCGGGATGGGGCGGGCACAGACGTGGTGGTCACCTGCTGCCTTTGGTCCCCCCAAGTCCGGCCACACCAGCAGAGAGGAGGGACCTGGGGGGCTGTGAGGGGATGCTGGGCTGGGAATGGGAGAAACTCAGGCTGTGAGAAAAGGGAGTGTGCCATGCCCTGGAGTGGGCTGGGAACCAGGGGGTGGATTGGGAAAGATGTGTGGTTCAGAAAGACAGTCAGTGGGGCTGGGCATGGCAGGATAGAGTGGCTCTGGTAAGGGGCAACGGGGCTGAGAGGAGGGTACCATGGGGGCTGGGTCAGGAAAGGAAGGCTGGAAGGGGGGTGGGTGGTAAGCCCCCTCCAAGCCCTGTGCCCACAGGGGTGTGCTGCCCACCTTATGGTTGTGTTGGTCAGGAGGGTGTAGGAGTAGAAGACAGGGTTGTAGGGGATGTCATCTCCGCGGAGGTTGAAGAGCCCTGCCGGGAACGAGACCTCTGCACCCATGACTGCCACTGCCCTCCCACCCTCAGGCTTCGAGCCCATGGCCCCTGCCATGGCCCCACCACGGCACCGTGGCTTCTTACAGGCTGTCTCCTCCAGCCCCGACAGCAGCACGGCCGTGGGGCGCCGCACGTGCTGCTCCATCCGCTGCCGGATCCCTGCCACCTTCTCCTGCCAGCTGCTCCCTGTGAGTCGGGCAGGTGGTCGACTCAGTGCAGGGACCACCGCAGCCCCGGACTGGGGTGCTGTGGGTGAGCTGCGGGAGGCTGGGGTCACACCTGTGAACTCTGCTGGGAGGCTGTAGATCTCGCTGGAGGAGGGAGGGGGTCTCTGGTCACCCCATGCCTGATCAACAAGATTGGTCTC
Organism: Euphonia xanthogaster; assembly: GCA_034509185.1. Lineage (NCBI taxonomy): Eukaryota > Metazoa > Chordata > Aves > Passeriformes > Fringillidae > Euphonia > Euphonia xanthogaster. The sequence continues at coordinate 19,142,245 of JAYDZK010000233.1, forward strand.
GAGGGGGAGCAGGGTCTGGCCGGAGCCGTGTAGAGCCCGGCTGTAGCTGTTCCAGGTGTCTGAGGGGTGAGCAGCCCGCAGGTTTGGGCTCCTGGTAAATTCACACCCAGAGGCTGCCCTCCCATGGGCAGGGTGACCCTCAGTGTCAGCCAACCCTACCGATGGAGAAGAGGAAGGGGTCCAAACTGACGTTCCCTTCTGCAGGAACCACCTTCAGGATCCACATCCCGATGGACTCGATCGAGGCTGCAGGAGAGAGCTGGGTGGCACCACGAATTTGCACTGCGTCCTGGCCCGCCCTGAGCCCAGAGGAGGCTGTGGCAGGGGCTGGGGGATCCCTGGGAGCGGGGAGACTCAGAAGGCCCCATCCTGCCCCCACTGACTTGTCCTCTGCAGCTCCCAGTTGCAGTCCAGCTCCCGCTCTGCCTGGGTCCAGTAGCGGCTGTCAGTCCACAGGGCAGCCTTGTTCTGCGTCACCACAGCGGTGCCTGGGACAGGGGTGGGGGCTCAGGGGTCACCTCTTTCTCTCTCCCTGCAGCCGGCAGGGACCCCCAGCGGCTCTCAGGGAGTGGCACCATGCCGTGTGCACGGACCCCCAGCAATGAGAACCAGCAGGCAGGTGCCAGACCCCCGAGCAGCAACCCGAGGGTTTGGGGGATGCCCTCACCTGCGGAGCCGGTGAAACCAGTGAGCCAGCCCAGCCGGGCGTCCCGCTCGGAGATGTACTCGCTCTGGAGCCGGGATGGAGCCGTGAGAGGCGGCTGTGGGCAGGGAGCGGGTCCCCGGGGGTGCGGGGGACTCCCACCTTACCATGTGGGCATCTGTGGAGGGCACGATGTAGGCGTGGACACCGTGGGTCCGCAGGATGCCCCGCAGCACGGCCAGACGCGCCGTCGTGTTGGTGGCCGTCGGTGGCAGGTACTGGTGGCACAGGAAGGCGTGCTGGGACTGGGGGGGAACCTGTGCCAGGGGTGGCAGGAACAGGGAGGGGGAGCAAGGCGGGGCTCACCGGTGGGTCCGCGGAGCAATCCCGGATGTCATTCCTGGTGAAAGGAGCCTGTGGCGCCCGCCTTGCAGCACAGTCTGCGGGCACGGCGACACCCGGGAGCCTCAGGCTGCAGCCTAGGGGCTTGCTGGACCTTTGCTCCCGCCCGGAACTGCACCAGGCAGTTGTGACCCTCGTCCCCAGCCCCAAATACCAGCCAGCCAAGCTTGGGGCTTTTTGCAAAACCCAGTGTTTTTAGCCCCAGCAATAGTGAATGAAAAGCAACGTCACCCCCTGGTTCGAGAGGAGGTAAATCTCCCGGTGCCTGTGGGAGCAGCTCGTGCACAGCGCAGAGCACGGAGGGGCTGGCAGGAGCCTGCCTGTAGCATCCCAGCACTGGGGCTGCAGAAGGAACTGGCTGGAGGTGGGGCCATGTTCAGCTGGACCTGACCTCTCCCCAGGGCTGCTTGGCACGGGGTTCCACCGCCACTCCCTGGGCTCTCAATCACCAGCTGGCACCCGGCCTCTCACTTTGGGCCAAGGGCACACAGCTTGGGTCCGCGGGACAATGCATGATGGGGTCATCCTCAGCATGAGAGGACTTGGGTACCGGGTGTCTGCACTCTGGGGGGTCTGCTTCTTACCTGTCACCTGCCCCGGGCCCATCCCTGAGGCAGCTGGGCAGGGTGAGCCCCGTGACAGAGTCTGGCTCCTACCCCGGGGTGGACCCACCTCGGCTTCACCCAGAGCTGAGCTGGGACGTTCCCACATCTGGCTCCTGGGGGTCCCCAGTTGTGCCGTCCCACCCCAGCTCCCCGCCCACTGTCTGCCGTACCGTGGAGCAGGAGCGCCCAGGCTGCGATCCAGAGCAGGGCGGACATGGCTGCCCTGGCCAGGGACACCGAAGGGACACTGTGCCTGACAGGTCCCTCCTCCTGTGCCTTTGCCCCGGGGGCAGAGGGATGCGGGATGGGAGGGACGAGGACTCGGCAGACACAGGGCGTGGGGAGCAGGGTTTGTTGTCCCTTTGAAAAGTGAATTCCGCTGCTAAATAAAAGCAAACAGCAAAATCAGCACAGAGTCCAAAGATCCTGCAGGAGCAGAAGTGGGAGCGTGCCAACTAAGCCTGGCACCACCTGATGGCCAGGGAGAGGTCAGGGAAAGGCTTTGCTTACTGAGGAACCCCTGTGTTTTGGATCTATGGAGAGTTGACAGGGCATCTCTGGGGTGAAGGCTAGATGCCCCCCAAGCCAATCAGCCCCCGAAAGCCATCCCTCCTTCTCCACAGGACATGGAGCCATGCAGGGGTACCAGCCCCTCTTCCGTGCCAGGGACCAGCAGCCTCTGCTGAGACTGCACAGGCACCTGTGTCCCTCCTGTGTTCCACGGGAGGATCCTGCTGGGATGTGCCCTTTGTCCCTCCAGGCCCATCAGCTCCACACCTCCCTGCATCTTCATCATAGGGAGCCTTGACCCCGAGGCTATCACTTTGATTGCTCAAGTACTTCCTCCAGCAGCTTTAATGGCTCTGGTTGTGGAGAGAAGGGCTGGGAGAGGGGCAGACCTGCTGCCATGGGCATTGGAGGTGTCCATCTCTGGCACAGACACAGATCTCCAGGGATGAATGCACATCCCCACCCAGGACAGGCCATGGATTCACAGATTGGTTGGGTCTGGAAAGGACACCAGAGATCCTCTCGCTTTGACTCCCTGCCATGGGCAGGGACAGCTTCCACTATTCCAGGTGGCTCCAAACCCCTTCCAGCCTGGCCTTGGACACTTCCAGGGATGGGGTAGCCACAGCTGCTCTGGGCAACCTCTGCCAGGTCCTCCCCACCTTCATAGGGAAGATTTTCCTCCCTCTATCTAATCCACACCAACCCTCTTTAATTTAAAACCACCCTGCCTTGATCTGTTGTAATGGGCCCTGCCAAAACATTTGTCCCCACAGATTCATAACCCCACCCTCCCAGAGCACTTCCTACAGGATCATTGCTCTTCACAGCCCATGAAAATCTTTCGGATGTGACCCCCTCTTCCTGGGCCTGGGGTCCCTGAACCCCAGCTGTCACAGGCTCAGCTCAAGGCCAGACAAAGCTGGATCTGTGTGGGGACCATGAACCCTCTGAGCTGCTGCCTCTTCCCAGTGGCACTTCATGGCCTGTTGGGCACACAGGTGTTTAGCCTATCCTTGCAGTGGCTGTCTGGCTGTGTCACACACTGACTGTCCAGCAGTGTCACTGAACTGTCTGGCTGTGTCACTGTTCCAGCTGTGCAGCTGTGTCCCCTCAGGGACTGTCTGGCTGTGTCCCCACAGGGACTGTCCAGCGTGTCCACACCTGCCTGTCCAGCAGTGTCACCATTCCACCTGCCGTGACACCGCTCTGACTGTCCAGCTCTGGCACTGGGACCCTGCTCACCACGAGGTGGCACCAGGACTGCGCCGTGGAGCCGCAGACCCCTGTCCCGTGTCCCACTGTCCTGTCCCGTGTCCTGCTGTCCTGCGTTCTGTTCCTAGCCAACCTGCAGCTCCGGCAGCAGCAGAGCCGGGGGGACCCCTCCGGCTGAGCCCTGAACGCTCATGTCACGAATCTCTCGGGCTGCCTATGTCTGGCATCACCCACTGGTCCCTGCTCTGTGAGAGGAATCCAGGAAAGGGCAGGGCGGGGTCCCCATCAGGGGCAAGACAGGGACAAGTGGGAGAGGGACATCAGAGCTGCTGTGATTGTTACGCAGTTTCCCAAGGATGCGATGCGGTGCCGCGGGGACGGTCAGACCGCACTTTGCTGCCATCCTGTTCATTAGTGAGACACGTTAATGGGGCTTCGTCCTCTCTGCCTGGTTCCTGCCGGTGCCGGGGGTGGGGGCTGCGCTCCTCACCCCACAGCTGCATCCAAAGAGAAGCCCACAGCGAGGGGGGTCCCCACCCCTTTATTCCTGCCCTTTGAGCTCCAGCCTGCAGCGCCCTCACACCCAGTGCCATCCGCGGTGCCATCACCCGCAATGGCAGCCTCCTCCTCGCCCAGCCCGCGGGTGGCACGGGCCGTCCCCGGGGACCCCCACGGCCGCGTGTCGCTCCGAGCCAGCGTCAACAGGACGAAGCTCCTTGGCCGCCGTGCGTCCGGTGGGGCCCGTCCCTCCCGCGGGATGTTTCCTCGAAGACGAGCCGGAGGAAGGCTTTGGGGGGACATCCTCCCTTTGTGGGCTATTGTTGGCCTTCCGTCACCTGCAGCGGCCGCGGGGTGACTCAGGCCGGGGAGACGCGCCCAGCAAACAGGACGCGGGGAGGGCGTGCGGCCGCAGGAATGCGGAAGCCGGTGGTGGCATCGGGATGCTGCCAGGACCCCTGAGGGTACCCTGGCAGGCAGGGCGTGCCCGGTGATGCCTGCCCAGGGATGGGCTGGGGCATCCTCCCTGAACCACAGAGCTCGGCAGCCGGGCTGTGGGGATGAGGCTGCAGCTCCTGCTCCCCCCGAAAAAGCACCCTCACTTTGGGGGTGCGCAGCACTGGCAGGGAGTGCTGGCCCCACATTGTGCCAGAAGTGAGGGCTGCAGGAGAACCTGGCTGGGGTGAGAGGCTGCAGCCAACAGGGCTGGAACAGGTTCAGGGGATGTGCCTCTCCTGTGGTACCACAGACATGTGTGGGGCTGTGACATGGTGCTCACACACCAGGCATAGCCCCTCCTCACATCCCCCCACTCCTCCTGTAGCCCCTCCCAGAGCGCCCCCTCACAGTCCAATGCAGTCACCAGCCCCTGCTAGAGCCGCCCCACACGCCCATGCCCCCGTACAATCCTCCTGCAGTCCCCACATATGACCCTCTTTGCCCTCAAACCCTGTCTGCCCCCCCCCCTCCCCCCCGCTGGCATGGGCTCTCTCGGGGTGTAGTTGTAGTTGTGATCCACCTTTTTGAGGGTTGATGACACCCACCTTTGTGGAGGCTCACCCTGGCCAGGTGCCCCCAAAAGCTACTGCACCACTCCCTCTTCAACTGAGCAGGGAGGGAAAATACAAAGAAAAGATCGAGATAATGACCAGTATGTCACCAGATGCAGGCATGGGTAAAACAGATTCAATTTGGGGAAATTAATGGAAATTCATAAAATCATGGAATAATGGAATGGTTTGGGTTGGAAGGGACCTTGTTCCAAGCTCCTGCCATGGGCAGGGACACCTTCCATGATCCCAGGCTGCTCAAAGCCCTGTCCAACCTGGCCTTGGACATTTCCAGGGATCAAGGGGCAGCCACAGCTGCTCTGGGCACCCTGTGCCAGGGCCTCACCCCCTCACAGCCAGGAATTTCTTCCTAATATCTGATCTAAATCTCCCGCTTTATATATTTATCACCAATCAAATCAGAGCAGGGTAATGAGAAAAACCCCCAAACCTTAACTGCTTTTCCCACCTCTCCCTTCCTCCAGGGCTCAAAGTCATTCCTGATTTCTCTCCCTTCTCCCCCCTGCAATAGGGGCTCTGGGCAGTTCACCACACACCAACCCTACTGCAGACACTGCCTGCCTGGGGGGGCTGCAGGGGACGGAGGGCGGGCAGGACAGGCCCCAGCCTCCTTGGGTGCTGGGGCAAGGGGGGCACTGTGAGGGGTTGCATGAGCCAGGTGAAGTGGAGGGTCCCAGAATCTGAGGATTGTGCTGGAAGAGGGGTCCCAGGACTAGGGTGGAAGGGGACATGCTGGATCCAGGCTGTGCAGGGGTCCCAAGCCAAGCTGGATGCAGTGTTAGGGTCTGGGGGCCATTCTGGGTGTGGGGGTCCCAGCACCATCCGGGGTAGGGAGTCCTGGACCAGGCTGGGCACAGAGGCCGAGCTAGGCTGAGAGCGGATCCCAGGTTCGGGCTGGATGGGGGCCCCCGGACTGGGGATCAGCTGGGGTGGTCTCAGAGCACTGGGGACGCCATGAGGGGACTGCGGGCGGGGAATCCCCCGGAGGATGCGCCGGGAGGGGATCAGGCAGCAAACCGGGATCGGGGGAAAGCCGCGGAGGTGTCCCGGTGGCGGGGCGGGGCAGGGCGGGGGAAGGACACCTCCTCCCCATCCCGGGGGCCAGATGACGGGAGGCGGCGGGGCCGGGGGCCGGGCCGGGCTCTCACCGCCTACAAATGCGGCTCCCCCGGCGGCCGCCCCCGCCGCCCCCCGCCATGGCCGCGCCGCGCCGGCTCCTGGCCCCGCTGCTGCTGCTGCTGCTGCTGCTCGGGCTCGTTCTGGCTGCCCCCGGTGAGAGCGGAACACCCGCGGGGACCCCACGCCGGCAGCGGGGGATGAAGGGAGGGAATGAGGAAAGAGAGGACCGAGGGGACCGCGCCGGGGTGGCCGCGGGTTGGGGGGTCGGGGGGACCTGCATCCCGCCCGCACCGCCGGGATCCGCTGCCGTTGGGCTGGGGAAAGACAAAGCGCTTTCTTTGGAGCCAAAAACTCCCCGGTCCCCGTGCGGAGCGGGAGCGTCCGGAGCCGCAGTGACAGCCCCGGGCATCGCCGGGTCCCTCCACCGGACCCACGCTGGGCACGGCCCCGGCCCCGCCTGCCAACCGACCCCGCGGGGGTGCCGGGACAGGAGCTGGGACCAAAGCATCCCAGCCAGACACCCAGGGGAGCAGGACCGGTGCTCAGGGAGCAGAGCATCCCGGCCAGGGGCTCCAGGGCCCCGAGGGAACGGAACCACTGACTGGAGCACCAGTACCGGGCACGTCGGGGATGCGGGAACCGGCTCAGGGTGAAGGGCTGAATGTCTCAGTGGCATAGAGAAGGGGGTGGCTGTGGGGAAGGCTGGGGCCGAAAGCAGAGGCTTAGCAGCCCCATGTTTAGCACAGGTGGCCGGGCCGTGCCGGCACAGGAAGCGCTTGGCACTGATGGCTCTCGTTGGGGACAATCCAGGAAAGCGGCCGGCCCAGGCAGCCCCACGGTACTGCTGTCCCTGTCCTGCGTGGGCGGACACGTGGCTAACGCTGTTCCTGATCTCCTCAGGGCCGCTGGGGAAGGCGCCGGACGAGAAGGATGTCCAGGACGGCCTCTCCCGGAGGCTGGTGCGGCCGCGGGGTGCACGGCGTGGGACCGGCCAGCGAGCGGGGGGCTGGCGGAGGTACCGGCGGCCCCGGCCCCGGCTCTCCCACAAGGGCCCCATGCCATTCTGAGCCCGGTGAGGTGCAGAGGGGCACGGGGGATGCAGGGAAACGTGTGACGGTGCCATGAGGGAGCTCATATGAACCTGGGCTCGCTCTCTCGTTGCAGGGCTGCCACCAGTCTACCAAGGACACGGCTTCCATTGCTCGCGCCGCGTTCTCGCCTGATCTGCTCATCCTCCGGCCCTGAGCCTGGGGTTGTAAGCCCTCGGCCGGCCCCACCTTCTCCCGGCGGTTGTCCCTGGTGGCCCTGGTGCCATGTCTGGCACTGTGGGTGCATTCTGCCCCTCCTCACTGCCTCGCAGGGCCGGCTGGATGGGGGTTGCCTGCAGAGGGACCAGGGTTGCCACGATGCCCTGTCCCGGTGGGGCAGGACTGGCTCGGGCATTGGCCTGCTGGGACCACAGGCTTTATGCAAAGCACTTTGTCAGGCAGAGCAGCTTCTCCTCAGGGGAGTGCGATCTCCCTCGGGGTCCTGCCCCAGCCCTGTCTGTCACCCCCATGCCAGGGGGAGCACACAGCTTGCCCTGGGTCTATTTATTCCCATGGTGCTCATCCCACACCCTGGGTGAGTTGCACTCCCTTTCCCGCTGTCAGGCTCACCTCGTGGTGGAGTGGGGTGCCCACCCAGGACACACTGTGGGGCCCTGGGCCCCTCTGCTTCATTGCCATGGGACAGTAGGAAATGGGGGGGGCACTGGGGTCTCTGTCAAGCTCTGCCATACACCAAAGGAGGGGCCCTGGCTCTGAGCTGGTCCCTGCTGGTTGTCTCCTGTGTCTGTAAAGATTTATTCCATGTAAATACATCTTTATAATAAAGAGTTATGATTATTAACTCAGTAAATGCTGATTTCTGGAAGGGCAGGTAGGGGTTGCTCTCCTGCTGGTGGGGAGGGATCTCAGGTCCCTCTGCTGCTTCCTGGGGCTGTCTATAGGCACTGGGGGTCATGGCTGGGGCCATGGCAGCCTCTTTCCCAGCTCAATTCTGGCAGAGGAGGTGCTCAGCAAGGAGTGAAGCCATGTGCTGAGCCTGTGGAATTGGCAAGGAAGGTGGGAAAACACAGGTCAGAGGAGCTGGGAGATGGAGGAGGGGATGTTGGAAGGGCACAGGGATGCTGGTCTTCCTGGGCATCCCTGTCCCTTGTGTTCAGTCACTGCTATCCCTGGCATCCCTGTTTCTGTCGTCCCTGTCCCTGGTATCCCTGGCATTCCTCCCCTATGTGTCCCCACCCCATGGGCCTGGGTGTGAGCAGGACCCATGGCGGGGCAGGGGGGTCAAAGCTCAGGGAACTGAGGGTCCCAGCAGGACCAGTGCAGATGGGGAGGAGGAGCTGAGCCCTGCAAAGGGATGGGACCCCACGGGACAGGACACCCCCAGCCGTGGCTGGGACGGTGGGAGAGGGGGTGCCCATGTGGGGCCTCCAAACTCCTCACTGTTTGCAGGGGGCTGCCCACGTCCTGGGCACGGGGCTGTGGGCAGGGGTCGGCAGTGCCGGCGGGGAGGGGGTTAAGGGGCTGTGGAGGAGCGGAAGGGCTGCAGCTGCGGGCTAGGAGCGGGGCTGGGGAAGCGCCGGGACCCAGCTGGCCTCCATTAGCTCATCCGCCGGGACCGGGAGGGATGCGCTGCCCGGCCCCGCGCCAGCGCTCCG
>JAYDZK010000233.1:19156523-19174524 GCA_034509185.1 Euphonia xanthogaster
GGCTCTGCAACTGTCCTGACTCCTGAAGTTTCTTCCTTGATTTTCCCAAGGAGAGCTCTCACTGAGTACAGGCCACCACTGTCACAGTTCCTGCTTACTCCTGTGGAGCAGCTGACGGGCTCCGTGGCTCAGATGTCTCCATCACACCAAGCTTTAACCGGATCCACGTTCTTGACTTGATTTTACTCTCACTTCACGATCACTCATGTTCCTGTGACCTCCAAGGAGGAAGCCATGCCCAGCACTCCCAAAGCACCCAGGAACCAGCACAAGCAGGAACACAACCCCGCCACCAGCAGAGGAGTCCAAAAGCCACACAGAAAGCACCTCACTCCAGCTGAGGCAAAACTGTCATGGCTGTCCCGGCAGCACACACAGCCACTGACAGCAGCCAGGGGCGGCTTCCCTGCTATGCCCAGAGACACAGCAAGCTGACAGGAGCCCTGATGGCATGGGCAGTAGTCGCAGTTGCTACACAGCACAGCTCTGCCCTGCACAGCACCAGGTCTAACTCTGCCAGTAGATGAGGAGTCATGGCTGCACAGCTGCCTCGTTCAGCCACATGCACTGGCAAGGTCGGGAAGCAGCATGTCAGGCAAGAGCATTACAGAATTCCTCTAAGAGGGAAAGGGGGAGAGCTGCAGACCCTCTCACAGGGCTGTGAACACTCTTCCCGGGCTGAGGCTCTTCTACAGAAATCCCCTGTGCCAGGGCATCACTGGAGCCAAGTGCTGGAGCAGACCTTTGCATGACTGGGGGAGCTGTGGAAACCCCATACAGGAGATCCCAGGTATTCAGAGAAGAGGAGAAGGCTCAGGGGAGACGAGAAGGAAGAGAAGGAGGAGCAGGAGCAGGGGGAGGAGGCGGGCGTGCGTTGGCCGGGTTCTGAGCGCCCTCTCCTGCCGCGCGTGAGGAAGGGAGGTACGCCATGTCCCTCCCACGGGAAGATGCTCCCATAAATCAAAATTCCTCCCTTCTCCTCCGCCAGGCGGGAGTCTGTGGGCTTCATGGGGTTAAACACCCGAGCTCGATCCCCTCTTAGAGAAGGAACATTCCTTCCCTCTCCTGTTGTACTCTGCCACTGCGCTGACAGCCCAGAGAGGAACAACTTCCTCAGACTGGGAAGCTGGTGCAGAACCAGCTCGAACAGTTACAAATGTCAGAGCCAGCACAGGGAGAGTATGAACCCCCCCAGCATCTCCCACTTGCTCTCCCAAGGAAGTTTTCCTTGCTTGGCTCTAGCACCGAGCACGGGTGCCAAGGGAAGCAGTGATCCTGCTCGGCCATTGGGGCCATCAGAGCCAGCAGCTCCAGCTCCACTGTTTGAGGAGGCACAGAAACATCCACCTCCTGCACAAGACCCTCCTTCAGCCTCCACAGGGACACAACCAGATGGAAGGAACAAAAGACCTGAGTTTCCTACTCCAGCCCTCTTCTCACAGGTCTGAGAGGATGCTGTGGTGAACCCCTCTTTATGGTCATAGGTATGCCAAAGGCTGCCAATCTTTTTTGGGAATATCCAGCACTGCTGTCAGGATCAAGAGAGTAATTTTCTTCCTCCCAAAGGAAATTTGATGAGCTTCAGCACTGCAGTTGGGCTTGGCTCTGGGGTCACTGTATGCTTCTCCATGCTCTCATCCAGCCCACAGCTGTGCTAAGAAGCTTTGCTGGCAGGCATGTCCCCTCTGTGCTCTCCTCACAAGGGAAGGGAAAAGCCCCCATTCTTTACAAACACACCACTGAGAAGCAGACTGCCACGCAGCAATTGCTTGTGTTACCTTTTCTAAGAAGCTGTCTTCTTCCTGAGAGCAGCAGGAAAGAGAGGAGAGGAAAAAGTGTGGTTATGAGGGAGAAAGCACTCTTGGATCAACTCTCTGATTAAGCAGAAGCCTATTTTGCATTACAAGAACCCACTGAACGCCAGGTCCTTCACACATTTTGCTGACACGGCCAAAGTTAAACCTGTGGTGAGAGATTTGCCTGCCAATTAACAACAATCCTGCTCATATGATGCACAGCCTCGTCAGGATTTCTGGAAAGCCCCCCAAGGGGCTTAGCACTGTTCACTGGCCAACAGCCGGGCCATGGGCAGGTGAGGCGTGTCCACCAGGAAGAAGTTCCCTAGTCAGAATCACTGTCCCTATGTTATTTCAGCCATCGTCCCTTGTGCCCAGGCCAGAGACAAAACGTTCCCTGGGCTAAATCTGTCTTTCTGAGTGTGTGGCAGCTGGGGAGCTCACAGGGCCCCTAAGCAGCTTTCAGTACGGTCAGGGAAATGAGGGTTTGTGCTCAAACCCGGCTGCTGCTGCTGCTGCAGCCTAAGAGCATTAGCATAGCACAGAGAGGAGTGTGCCAAGCCCTCTGGCAGCAGAGCCAAGCCCTCAGCATCCCCGAACAGCCATCCCTGTACCGCCAGGGCCGGCTAGACACTGCTCGTGGGTCTGCAGGAGGAAACGGAAGCAGGTTGTCCATGCCGAGTCTTGGAAGACCGACCTTTCGGGGTGGGAACAGCCCCAGCACATTCCCAGGCTGAGCTGGGAGCAGCTGCAACTCCCATGGCACAGGGACACCAGGAGGGGGGAGCATCTCAGGGTCCCCTTCCCCTGTGGCCTCTGCAGTGCCTGCTTCCTCTGGAGCCTCCCTCTTCCCAAGAACAGCTTGCTTTGAACAGGAGCTGGCACAGGTTTCTCTCCTGAGGCACAGGGGGAGGGGCACAGTCACAGGTTTGGGAGGGCAGACGGCCACCTGCACGTTTTGTAATGGGTGAGTCATCTCCACCTCACGCCCCCAAGCTGAGCCTGGCTGCTCACCTCTCCACAGAATCACAGAGAGCTTTGGGTTGGGAGGGACCTTAAAGCTCATCTCATTCCACTTCCCTGTCATGGGCAGGGACATCTTCCACTATCCCAGGTTGCTTCAAGGCCCTTCCAACCTGGCCTTGGACACTTCCAGGGATCGGGCAGCTCTGGGCAAACAGTGCCAGGGCCTCCCCACCCTTACAGGGAACAATTTCTCCCTAATGTTGAGCCTTCAGCATGATCTGCTCCACAAGACTCACCTGTTCCTGACAGGGGTTCTTCAAGAAGCTTTTTAAAACCCAAAATAGGATCCCAAGAAAAAACTGGATGAGACACTAATACTGAAATCCCAAAGGAGAGGTGCTCAAGTGAGGGAGCCATGTCACTGTCTCCCTCCTGGGAGAACCAGGAGAGCCATTCCCAGACAAACTCCCACCTGCACAGTGCTATCCCCCACCCACCTACCTCAGCCCCTCAGTGACTGGATCTCCAGACCTCTCTCCACTGAAAACAACAGAAAAAGTCTAGCCAGGCTGAGGAAAATGTTGGGTGCAGTGAAGGATGAGCCCATGCAAGCGCAGAAGGTTTTTAAGGCACACACACTGACAGCCTCACCTAGCTTGAGCAGCACCAAAACTCAGGGAACTGCACCCAAATGCTCCTGCTTGCAGGGCAGGCAGCCTCAGCACCACTGACCCAGGCAGTAAGTGCTCAGCTTGGTCTGATTCCAAGGATTTCTCAGCTCACAGGTAAAATCAGAACCAAAAAACTTAAAATATCCCCCCATGACCATAAGGAGAGCTGTGTCCCTGCTGCAGACACTGGAGCAGGTGCTCCTTGCTGACTGTTTTGCCTGCTTTATTTCTAGATGTTTCACTGAGTAACAAGAGAAGGAAATCTATAGATGGAAGGAGAAGAAGCCTCAATGGACCCTTGTAAATCTAACAGTGTGTTCTGTGAGGGCAGAGCCAAGAGTCTGGGCCCAAATTCCTCTCTGTCAAGCAAGAAGTTGGTGCTGAGCTGGAAAAAGCAGGTGAAAAAGCAACCAAGGCCAGTGAAAAGTTCCAGACCCACTTCTAGAACAAGACTGACTAGAACCAAATCCTCAGAAATCTGAGGAGCCTGAAGTCTGGATCAGTTGCTTGACCTGAGGAGGCAAACACTGTATCTTGCCACCTGCATCCTGCCTAGCCTGATTAGTGGGTTAAAAAGTCAAAATTCTCATATAAAATTGACTTCTCTGTATATTGGACTCGTGAGAAAACTAGATACCTACAATAAAAGATGGGAACTGGAAGAGACAGGGAGAGGCACTGGACAACTGCTGAAGGGGTAAGAAAATGTGGAAACAATGGGAGTGGAGGCTGGCAAATCTACAGAGGTGGAAAAGCAGCAGCTTACTGGACAAAAAGCCTTCATGTAAGGGTGAGACTGTGAGATAGGAGAGGAGAGGAAAGGCATCACATGGCAGAGAGACTCAAACCATGGGGCTGAGCTTTCAGGTGGACAGAAAGACTCTCCTGGCTGAACTAGAATGGGGACATGAACTGGCACTCAGGAGCTGCTGCACCTCACTGGAACACGGCCAGGTAAGGCAGCAGGAGAGATGAATGAAACCAGCCTGGAAATCAGAATTACGTCCCCAAAATAGGACAACCCCAGAAACAGCTGAGAGTTGTTTGTCCCAAAAACCAAGAGGTGACTAGGGCACCACTGCACCCTCTCTCACGCACACAATGAGCTGTGGGAGGAGGAAAATCCATGCTGGGGGCTGGCATAGGCTGGGGAGAGGAACAGTTTGCTGCACCACATAGAGATCTCTCCCTGATGAGCTATCTCTCACCTGAGGCATTATCTCTCACTGTGGTGGGTGTGGGAGGAAATGGCCAGAGAGGTTGTGACATTGCTCATCTGCTGAGCTGTGTCCTTCAGCACCCCACACCCACACCACAGACCTTCCTTTGGTCCTCCTGCTTCTGCTTGCTCCTTCCCCTGAGCAGCGGGAATGTATCTGGAAGGAAAAGGCCCCTGAGGCAGTCATCATAGTAAAAGAAGCCCATATACCTTGGATGAGAGGACCCTAATCACATCTCTTATGCAGTGCCACCCAGCTGAGGCTGCCAGCACCAGTAACACCAACATGAGGTGCTGGGATCACTTTTTCATCTCATCAAGCAATATTCAGAGCCCACTCAGAAAAAAATGGATAAAGTACAGGCTGTCAAAAGCCACTGGCTGTGGTAGACAGGAAGAATAAAAGAGCACCTCAAGCTCTGTGAAGTCACTCATCTCAGAGCCAGCACAGACAACCTGACCTGCAGGTACTGCTCCTGCTTTGGGGAGCACTCAGGAGGGAATCAGGCTTCTCTGGCTAGAAGAGCTGCTTCAGAACTCACCAGGTCTATGAGTTTGGTGACTGGAACTTCTCGGATGGGTCGCTTCATCCGGCACAAGGCCTCGAGCGAAGTGCCAAAGCAGCTGGGCAGGTAGGTCCCACTGATGGTCAGGAAATAGTCCTTCCCTCGGTCCAGGTGCAGGACAAGAATATCCTCAATTTTATCCTCGCCAGAGTTGAGGAGGGTGACTGTGTCCTTGCTGATGTACACGTCCAGGGAGATCTCTGTGCTCTCATCTGCAACACACTGGAGCACTCAAGAACACACAGACACTCTCCAAAAGGGATGATGGGGACAAACATACAGTGGCAGGGACAAAGACCACAACAGAAAAGACAGACAAGACTGATGGAAAGGAAGGTGGGACACAGGAAAGACAGGAAGGACTGAATGGAGATGGGATGGGGGGGGTCTACAGCACTACACTCACCTGGCTCCAGGTAACCTTCACAAGGCTGGGCTCGAAGCCATGGCTTGCAGTAGTGGCTGTCATTCAGCTTTGGGATGAAGGAGAAGTGACAGGTGACCTGCCCATCATTGGTAATCTGGAACTTCTGTTTCTGCAGCTGACGGAACTTCACGTTCTCAAACTCAAACTGCAGAGCAAAAAGAAATCAAGTGATATTAGTCACCAGGATATGGCCCACGGCCAGCCCCTCACAGACTCTGCAGTGGCCCCCTGAGGCTGAGAGCAGCCCACCTAATCAGCCCACCTAATGCAGAATTCCTCTCAGAAGTCCTGCCAAGGAGCCAAGACAACATGTCCTCGCTAACCCAATCCCTGATCATAAGACAGAGCTCAATTTTCTATAACCCAGTTAATTGAAACAAAGTCTTTGAAAGAAGTTCTGGCACTCTGAAGGTTGCTGTGTTTGGGCAGAGACAGTGATCCCAGTTTCATCCTCACCTCTCTCCGGCTCAGCTCCAGAGAAGGAAGAAAGTCATTCTCCACCCTGTCCATTAGACGAACAATGTCTTCAAACAGCTTCCGATACTTCTGCTCATCCACAACCTTCACCTGTGGGAGACAAAAAACACTCAATGAAACTTCTGACTGGCTTTCACAGAGATTTCTTCTGCTCTCTTGATCAAGAGTGAACTGCAGAAGTGAATTATTTCTCTAAGCACTTGCTTCTGTAGCTGCAAGGCTGAGAGAGTTCACACACATGTGCGCAGTCCCAAGCTGCGTCTGCAGTTTTACACAGATTTCACCCCTGCAGGTGTTACCAGGGTCTGTCTGGCCCCTGGTCACACAACTAGGAGATCACTGGAGGCAACCTCTGTGAGATGGCATTGGCATGCTGCAGCATTCCTCATGATTCTCCAGAGGGAAAGGAGAAAGGATTTTCTTTAAATAGACTCAGCCTGTTCTACTCAGTGCAGGTGAGGCACACATGAAGCGCCGTGTCTGGTTCTGAGCTCCCCAGTACAGGAGAGACATGGAGCCCCTGGAGTGGGGCCAGCAAAAACTACAGAGATCCTAAAGTGCCTGGAGCATTTCCCTTACATGGAAAGGCTGAGGGAGCTACGGCTGTTCACCCTCAAGAGGAGACACAGCTGAGAGGGGCTCTGTCTGTTCCTGTCTGCAGGGAGGGCTCAGAGCAGGACCCAGGCTCTGCTCTGTGGGGCCCAGCAATGGCACGAGAGGCATGGGCAAGAACTGATCCCAAGAAGTTTCACCTGAATATGAGGAAGAACTTCTTCACTGTGTGGGTGACAGAGCACTGAAATGGATTTCCCAGAGAGGCTGTGAAACCTCCCTCAGTAGAGAGAGCCCTGAACTGCCTGGACACAACCCTGTGCCATGTGCTCTGGGATGGCCCTGCTGGAGCAGGGAGATGGGACCCAACAACCCACTGTGGTCCCTTCCAACCTGACCCATTCTGTGACCTGAGCCACCCAGGGAGCAGGAGGTAGCAAAAATGGACATGGAGTGTCCCCATTTGCTGCACCAAAAAACCTGAATTTGCTGTCACTCTCCACTGAAGACATCCAGGTGTGAACCAGATGACACATCTGATGCAGCACAGGTACAGCCAAGTCCAGGCTGCTGCTGTGTCTCCATGTGGAGGAGGGAACAGTGGGGCTCACCCATTCCCGTGCTGCGAGCTGCAGCACCTCCACAGCAGGCACGCCTCAGCTGGGTTCATGTGTCCTCTTGCAACACCTTTAGCAGAGGTGCCCTGACTCTGCCACTGCCTCCCACAGCAGTGCCTGGAACGCCTGGCAGTGCTGGGATCCTGCCCCAACAAACACACAAACCTACCCCGATGCGGAACAGGGCGCTGACAGGCTTGTGGTCACTGGTCTTGAGGTCCATGTGACTGCAATACCGGAGTTGACTGACGTCCCCTCCTCTCCAAAGGATCCGATCACACCACGCTGGCACACGACACTTCCCACTACAAAGAAAAACAGGTTACCAGGGGAATCTAACAATCCTATCAAGCCATCCAAGCTGTTCCTCTTCGCAATAAGGCGGCTCCCTCCACCCACATCATCGCAGCAGTGATGGAATGAACTCCTATCACTTACCCCAACTTGAATTCTGTTATTTCTTCTGCTCTCTCCCTTTCCCAATACAGCAGATAAAATTCCCATCCTTTCCAGCACCAGGAAACAAAATAACCCTCAGTCAAGCCCACCACAGCCTGCACCCATGTGTGCTGTGACCCAAGCTGCATGACTTTCTTGTGCCACCAGACCTTTCTGCCCACAATCCAACCCATTGCTTGTTTTGTTTCCACTCCAGAAAGTCTACTCAGTGATTACTATGATGTTGTGAAGCCTGAATCCTGGGTTATCCTTCTTCAGATTAACTACTGTGATGATTCATAAAGATGGCAAGTCAAGTTCAATCACTACATGGTTTGAAAGTCCTTCTTGGGAGTTTCTCCCTTTGGAGTAGTGCCTGCAGCAGATGCAGCCATGCCTGTGGGAGGCACCAAGCAGGAGCCACAGCTGCTATCACAGTGCAGCCACCCTGTGGGTGTGCAAGTCAGGGGACAGGGTGACTCAGAGAGCCTGTTTCCTTAGCTCTTCAATTCCTTTTTTATACTGTTTGCCTGTCCCTGCAAATAGAAAAAGGCCCCAGCCTTTTCTGAGTGTGAGCTCAGGTGACCCAGGCTCAGGGTCACCTGAGCTCACACTTCACCTGCCTTCATCCAGTGAGATAAGCAGCTACAGAGGTTTAAGGGATGTGCCTGGTCAACGTACACAGAAAACAGGAAAGAAAGGAAGGCCAAACATAACACTGACAGGTATGCACAGTTCTAAGAAGCAGGAAATCAAATTTTGTGAGAAAATGTGTTTCATGTCATAGGTAAATACACCCAGTTGCAGCCAATGTACCTGGAGTCCCAGCGATCTGTTTTAGAGTCATATTTATACGTGGGGATGAATTTAATATGTCCCTCCATGAAATCTGCAAATGCTTTCTTCTGAGTGCGCTGAATATTCAGCTAAAGCATAAAAAAAAAGCTTTAAAAAGAAAGAAAACCAAACCAAACCAAACCAAAGAAACCCTCCCTTTGCCACAGCAGTTTTATAGAGCAATCTACAGGCAGAGCAACCATGGCCTGTGGCCATTCTGTGGGATTCACAGACACCCCCAAACTGCCTCTCAGACCTCACACCTCTAACACAAAGTGGAAAGTTTTCCAAACAGACCGAGTACAAATGAGCATGGTACTGCTCACCAGACCATGCAGGCAGCATCAAGCAAGAGTTAAGGGAAATATTAATTACTAAATGCTTTCATCAGTTTTCACGCTTAAGATTGCCATCATTAATCGTTCCACACCAATCATTTTAGCAAAAGCCTCCAGGATTGCACTTGCCTGACAACTTGACACCACTCTCCTTTGCTCCTTTCCTCTTCTGAAAAACCTCCTGGATGTTTTCCTCAGTAAGACCTAAGCTACAGCTGTTTCCTGAACAAAGCTCTGTAGTACAATAAAAATGAGCTACAGAGGACAACCAACCAAATTTACTGTTAAACTGTGTCAGAGGTGATATTGCACCACTGCTGTTCATGTTTCCCAGGTGCAACCCTTCACCTGAAAGGGACCTGCCACCAGCTGCCGTGTGCTGCCGAGCAGGGAAGGCGGCAGCACAGAATTCAGGTCAAACTGGCTGAGCAGATTTGGACTCCAAATCGATACCTCTTTCACAACACTGATCACAGCAGCTTTTGTTGCTGTTACAAATGCTTGTGTTCAGCTTGTGGTTTGAACTCCTGCACTGAGACACAGACACTCTTACACAGTGACTGCCTGAGTTACCCAGTTAAGCCAGTATGAACAATTTGGTTTTGTTTAGGGAGATGTTGCTACCAGCATGCCCAGAGCTCTGTCAGGGTCCAGTGTCTATGTCTGTGGCCAGACCCTTATTGCAGTGTGCAATGGAATTATATTGGGTGGAAAAGTCCACCAAAACCATTGAGTCCAATGGGTCCTCCAGCACTGTCAAGGCCCCAGCTAACTTATGTCCCCATGTGCCACCTCTACATGTCTGTTAAATCCCTCCAGGAATGGGGACATCACTGCCCTGGGCAGTCTGTGCCATGGCTGAACAGCATTTTCCATTAAAAATTTTTCCCTAATATCCAATCCGAACCTCTCCCAGCACAACTTGAGGCCATTTCCTCTTGTCCTGCCAGTTGTTACCTGGGAGAAAAGACCAACCCTGACCTGGCTGCACCGTCCTCTCAGGGAGTTGTAGAGAGCAAAAAGGTCCCCCTGAGCCTTCTTTTCTCCAGGCTGAGCCCCTCCAGCTGCTCCTCATCAGATTTGTGCTCCAGCCCCAAACCCAGCTCCATGTATGCCAGCTCCTCCCTAGCAGAGGCACCTCCCAAACCAAGATGAGCTCCCAGGGATGGGGCAAATGTGAGCGAGTTCACTGACCTGGTCATAAGTCAACAGTTTCTGAAGTTCGTTCTTGCTGATGAGATTCTTCACTTCACTGGCATCCAGCAGACACAGCCTGTAGTTCAGGTCTCCCAGCCAGATAACAACGCTGCAAACAAAGATACACATACAATCATGGAATGGTCTGGTTTGGAAATGAGCTTAAACCTCATCTTGTACCAGCCCCTTGCCAAGGGCACGGACACCTTCCACTATCCCAAGCTGCTCGAAGCCCTGTCCAACCTGGCCTGTAAGAACTCCAGCAATGGGGCAGGCATAGCTTCTCCAGGCAGCCTGTGCCTGGGCCTCACCACTGTCACAGGGAAGAGTTTTGGGAGCAGATCAGCAGTTAACAGCCCCCCTTTTTAAACTACATTAAAGCTGAGACATGTGGAAGACAAAAAGGATACATTAAAGATTGAGTCCAACAGCAGAAATTTCGAGTGACAGAAGATCTTACAGGACTAAGTCCATTTCCTTTGGAATTCCCCAAAGATTGAAAACTTGGTTTAGTAGGAGATAATGCATTTGTCTCAGCCTAAAAAAAAAGCCAGAGAACAGCACTGACTCTCTAATGAAGGAAGACCAGTGTTCACACAAAATCCAGCTGGTGTTGAGGCTCTTCTCATGTTAAGAGGGCCATGGTGGAGCTCATTAAGTGGAGCCAGCCTGTCAGCCAGCGAGACTGGTGAGGCATCTGTATCTGCAGGGTTATCCCTCATGTACACCCTGCTTTTAGCTGTTGGTTTTTCACAGCCTTTCCTTCAACCAGACCAGGCCACTGCTGCACCACCTACTGAGCCAAGACCGCCTGACACAGAATTAGCAGGAGCAGAATTAGGTTCCTGGAGGTTACAACCTTTTGGACATTGTTTCCCATCCCTGCCATCAGCCACACCTCACCAGCACCTGCTCCCACCCTGCTCCTCTCCAGGCTTCCAAACAGGCCTACAGCCTTCTTGCTATCAGCAGCTGAAAAAGCACTCATGGGACACACTCCTTACTCCATAAAGGTTTCCTTTAAAGATTAAAATTTAAAGCCCTTGCTAGTACCAAAGCTCTTCCTGCTCATAGTCAAACCTCAACGTTTCCATTAGTGGATTATCAAGGATAATCTAATATTGTAAGGTTTTTTTCTGTACTAATCCACTCTACATTTTTGGTTTTTAAATGGTTTAAGTATTAATTACAGAAATACCAGCCATTTGTATTCTGTTTAGGCCTGCTGAAAAGGAAGTTATACACAAACGCAAGGAGAGGGACACTGGGCATAGGTGCATAAGGCATTGCAACAAGGAGGGACCAGTTTGTCTGCAGAAACTGCAGCACACCACAGCCCTTAGGATTTCAAATTATTTTATTAAGCCAGAAAACTTATCTGCATGAAACCTCCTGTTGCTGCAGTTTGGTTTGACTTGGGTTACTCGACACCACTGCCAAAGGGTACAACTCACTCATGCTTCATGATGTTGAGCTCAGACAGGCAGTCTGAGCTGGGGATCAGGAAGCTCATCCGGGCACAGATGTCCTTGTAGTCCTGGTTTCGACGCTCAAAGTCCTCCACGTGGGCTGCCAGGTGGGAGTTGACGACACAGAACGTGGTGTTGTAGAACATGAATCTGATGGCCACGCCACCTTTGTTGCCCTAGGGACAGGAGGGACCAGTGGGGTTGGAGCGGGTGGCAGGTGAGGGGACTGGGATGGCACAGGTGAACCAAACCAGACTGGGCCGCTTCTTGCATGGATACAAGGAAGCAACGAGCTGGCCTTGGTGACTCACCATCTTTCCCATGACTCCTGTGCCTACAGACTCGGTCACAATCTCTCTGATATTTCTCAGATGATCCTTCTTAGCAAATATGAGCAACATCATCCCAACCAGGCGGACCATTTGCACCTGGAAAAATAAATGGGATCCTGAATTCCCAGAGAGGCAGTGGGAATGCAGTTCTGATCTGCTCTGCCTGATGCTCCGCTGCTCTGGCTCTCCTTGTTCCTCATGTTCTCTACTCAATCCCTAACTGCAACAACAGAACCCAAAGGGTCTCCTGTCCTGAACAGCAAGGTTCTTGAGGTCCATCTGTCACCCCCTGGGAGCTGTCAGTGGTGCTGAGCCCACTGCATTCCGTGCTGTGGTCCCTCCCTACAACAGGGTGGGCAAAGAGAAACTGAGTAAATGCCCAGCAAGTTTGTGACTCAGGTCTCAGCCCTTGCTGTGCTCTAACCAGCACAAGGAGAATGCTCCAGCCAGGCCCAGAGCTGGGGCTGTCCTGAGGCTGCAGATGCAGTGGGAGTGAGAGCCCACCTTGGCTTACTGCAGACTCCAGTGCAGAGGGGAATGGACAGAGATGTTCCTATTTCCCTGAGGCAGACGTGCCTGATGCACAGGGTAGCACAAGGCATCTCTGAGCTACACAGACTGACTCATTCTCAGGAAACACTTGTTCCCTAAAGCCAAGAGCCTCTCTGGATCTGAGCAGTTATCTGCTCCCACAGAGCTCAGCCCACAGAGGCTAACACCATGCTCATGTGCCCTGTCCCAATGGGGATCTCAGGTCTGCTGCTGATCTTTCACGTGTGCTAAGCCAACACTGTCCAGCCTGTGACCTTCCTGTACCTCCAAACCAGTGGTATCACTCCTCTGAAACAGTGAAATCACCACTCTGAAACAGTGACAAGGCCTCACCTGCTTGAGCACAGTCTCCATGCTCACCTCTATGCACAGAAACATTCACATGTGTTGGGATTAAGTCTGTGGAGTGAGGAAAGAAGCTGAGAGCAGAGAATTTGGCTGCAAGGGCCCAGCACCCGGTCTGCTCTGCAGGAGCAGAATTTGCAGGTGACCACAAGCCTTATCTATAGCTTCAGCCACCTCCCCCTCCTGCAGCCATATCCTGCACTCTCCCTTTCACTACGGTGGGAGAAATTCACCCAAAACTAAAGTGAAGCAAAGGAAGGAGAGGGAGCAGGAGCCTCTCTGCAGTTTGGGCCCTGACTCCTGGATCCCCTTGATAGGTCTCAGTTCAGCAAGATACTCTATTCCCTGTTTCATTTCCTTTAACACCTGCTCAGAGCAAGCAGTATGGGGTGTGGCAGCAAACACACAGGCTAAGGAAGAAAGGGAAACCCATTCATGTATTCAGGACTGGTCCCTGCAGCAGAAAGGTTTGTCACAGCAGAGATAAAACCAATGTCTTGCTCTAAACCAGCCAGAACAGTCCTACTGCCACAGCTGAAGCAATTCTGACTCAAGGCAGCAGCATCTGGAAGGTTTCACTTCTTAAATCATCCCATTCCTTCACAGAAAATCTATTCATTTAATTTACTAGCTCAGAACACACCTGGTTTCTACAGCACAGGATGAGAAGGTAATATAAGTAGAGAATTTGAATCTGCTGCTTCCCTTACACCTACCTCCTATTTGATAAAGGTATTGTGGTCCCCACCTTTATAAATTTCTACTTCAAAGCACATTATTTCCTACAACTGCGGTGCAGAAACAGACTCTCCAGATTTAACCTAACACATTTTAACAGATGCATATGCACATGCCCAGTATCACCCTTGGTTTCTCTAAAACTTGCTCCTTGGACAGGGAGGAAAAGAGAAGCCCTTTTCCTTTTTCCTTCCCAACATGCCAGCTCCATGATAAGCCCCCATGCCACTGAGCAGAACTCACTTTCTTGTATTTGGCCTTAGGGTGCAGTGACCTCTCCACAGCAGACAGCCACTCCTGTTCCTTCGTAGAATCAAGGTAGAAAAAAGCCTCCGTGCTGAGGTCCAGCTCCTGGAACCTGGAAACCCAATAGCTTAGCACCTCCAGCCTTCCTGTACATCCTCCTCCTCCTACAGCAACGTGAAACCTCCAGCAACAGGAGGAACAGCTCTCTATGGCCACTTGCTAAATAAAGCAGTAGAATTTCCCCATAGTGCCTTTGAGATCCTACCCCAAGCCCCCAGCAACCCCTTCCCTGAAAAACACTTCAGGCAGAGGACAACAAGCGAGCTCTGCAGATACCTCCAGGAAAATCTATTATGTCATGCTAGCTTTGTTCAAGCTGATCCTCTGCCTCATCCAATGGCTTTTTGCCCTCAGACAGCCCCTGTGTGACACAGCTCAGCTCTGTGTGCCTCTGAGAGCACGACAGGAACCTAAACCCAACCCAGGCCTCCTGGATCCCCCCCAGCTGCTCACCCGATGCAGTAGAAGTCTGGAGGCTCCATGTCACACACCAGCCATGGGGTCAATAAGCTGTCAGGAGACTGCCCATTCACATTCCAAGTGCCCACAAAGAACCTACAACACGAAAGCAGCTGAGCTGTTAGAAAACACAATGAAAACTACAGCAGCACAGCAGTGCTCTGGCTGGAAGCACGCACTGTGAGCTGTCTCTGCACGAAGCAATGACTGCCACGGGGGAACTGAAAGTCACAGAATCATTGAGGTTGGAAAAGACCTCCAGGATAATTGAGTCCAAGCTGTGCCAAATCCTCACCTTGTCACCCAGCCCAGAGCACTGAGTGCCACGTCCAGGCATCCCTTGCACACCTCCAGAGATGGGGACTCCACCACCTCCCTGGGCAGCCCCTTCCAATGCCTGACAACCCTTTCCGTGAAGAAATTCTTCCTGGTGTCCAACCTGAACCTTTCCTGCAGTTTGAGGCCATTTCCTCTTGTACTCTCCCTTGCTCCCTGGGAGCAGAGCCCGACCCCCCTGGCTGCCCCCTCCTGTCAGGGAGCTGGGGAGAGCCAGAAGCTCCCCCTGAGTCTCCTCTTCTCGAGGCTGAGGCTTCCCTGCTCCCTCAGCCGCTCCTCGAAATTTCTCCCAGGCTTGGCTCCCTCCCAGTGACACTCCTCTCGGAGTAAGGCATTCCACCAGCAACCATCTGGCTCTTTTAACATCATGTCACAAGGGGCAACACCATGACACTATGGTGGGACATCTGTCTTTGCTCTTCTTGCCCACCTGCTCCAGCCTTACCAAGGCTCAGGAGATGTGACATACACAGAGAGAAGACAAAAGAAGCAGCTGCCCTATGGACATGAGACTTTTGGGCTGTACCATGCTCACTGGCCACCTGAGCTGCAACCCACCATCAGCTGCCAGGGTCCAATCCTGGGTGAGATCCAAGCTCAAAGAAGAGATCCCACAGCTCTGTCCTTCCCTCCCAGCTCTCACCTGAAGTTGTGCAGGTTGATGTAGGCCTTCTCCCTCTTGGCCAGCACATGTTTGATGAGCCCCTCTCTCGGCCCCGACTGTGTGGGCAAAAACATCTTGCGCATTGTGTTGGTCACCTTGGGCTGGTCTCTGGATGTGCCTTCTCTCTCTCGGTGAAATCTAGGAAGGAAGCAAGAGCAGCACTAGAACTAGTTCTGCTGTCTAGGAAGAAAAGTAAAAAAGGGAACGGATCCCCTACATTACTTACTGCTTATTCTGAGGGACAGGAGGAGGTGGGGGTTCCCGTCGAGATCCCGTCTGGTGGTTCTGCATGTTCCTTTTCTCTTCTAGGCTCAGGGTGTTGAAGTCATCCTCAAACCCCAGAGCTCCTGTAATGAAAAATCCAAGAAAACCACCCTGAGAAACAACCTGAAACAGCTCAGATCAAGAAGGAAAAAATGTAACTCCACAGAAAGCAAAAAACCAAATGACAGTAGGAATACATCTACTGTGTGACCCTGGAAATGGCAGAAAGGGGCACTAACCACAAGGCAAGGCAGGAAGGAACTTAACATGCACAAACCAAGGGTGAAAATAGCACTCAGGAAGGAATTAACAGACAAGGAAGCGTGGCCAGACCCAGCTCCTACCCTGGGCACCTCAGCACTGCACAGGCCCCGGAGCAAAGGCAACTGTACCTGGAGATAGACCTGTGAGGCTCTTCTCCACCTGATGCCAAACGGCTGAGTCCTTAGGTTCAGGAAGAGATGCTTTCAGGTGGGCTGGAAAAAAACCCCATCCCTGTCAGAAACTGCTGGCAGAGGATTTCACACGCACAGGGGCAACTCTGCTCACCTTCCTGTATGCTCTGCACTTCGGACAGGAATCCCAAGCAGCGCTCCTCGTCAGGGATCTCAAAGAGCCGCTCCGGCGCCTCCTCACCCTGGATCCTGACCTTGCAGCCTGCTTCAAACACACTCACTAAGTCAGCCCAAGCTGGCTCAGTCCCCAGGCTTCCCACCCAGCTTCCAGATGTTGTTTGTGATGGAAACCTGCACCTAAGTTATCCTCCCTGCGCTTCTGAGGTCCTCCCACCCTGCTTGGGGTATCCCCAGCACATTCTCCTGGCTTTAGGAATCCTCCCTACTGCAATTTTGCAGAGAAGAGCTCTAAAAGCAGGAAGAAAAACTGCAGACATTTTGACCATTCGCATTTCAAACCTTGTCTGTCATGGCAACTGAGTGTGATGACACAGCCAGATGACAATGTCAGAGGGAAAACCATCCCTGTTTGAGCAGAGGACAAACATAGAGCCTGCGGGAAGACTGGAATGCAAAACAAGCACCAGTGGCTGTTCCCTGACAGGATCTTTAGCTACACCACTGCCCTTAGGAAACTTACTGTTTGTAGCTATATCAATCAGCAGAGTTTCTTCTGCCTCTAGAAAAGAGAAAGCCAGGATCAGTAGAGCTGACACTGGATGCTGCAGTAATTGAGGACTTATATAATTACACTGCCTGCTACCAGCCATGAGAGAGTCCTGACAGGTACAAAGACCTCTAATTTGCATCTGTACATTCCTAACGGTTCTGGTAGAGAGAACCTGGACAGTCACCTCCCAACAAGTGTCCCAGGGAGATTCCCACCACACAGTTCTCATACACCTGGATGGTTTTTCCCGATCAGTGCAGCTACTTTGGGAAAGACCAACTTGACAAGGAACTTCAGAGCTTCTCTACAGAGCAAGACCAGGGGCAGAACATCCCTGAACTGCACACAAGGGAATGAGCAAATTCAGAAAAAAAGGACTTTTACTCCTCACAAGGATTCGCCCCAGGGCTCTTGTTGCTATTTAAGTTCTTCCACAACAAGGCCTAAAGCCCTTCCTCATCCAACAGGTGAAATGCTGAGAGCTTGCTAGACCTTAGGATGTTTAGATGTAAACATGCAGGAAAAGGCAACAGCTCCCAACTCTTGGCATAGCAGAGATGTCTGAGACACAGACACCAAATTCCAGACCCTGAAACCAGGTTCTGCATGTGGTGGCTCTGTGTGATGCCAAGCTCAACACGCAGTGGAGTCAGCCAAGTTCCTCACAAGTGCATGCTGACATGGAATGACAACCTGCTTGGATAAGGAACAAGGGGATGCCATAAAATGTGACTTGCTGTTTCACAAGGAAAGGATTCAATCTGCCGTGGCTCAGGAGACAGGTCACCATTAAATTTAAGGTTTGCGGATGAGCAGCAGGGGATTCTCAGCCTTCCCCCCAGCAGACAATACCTTGCACACATTTAAAACGGCTATTGATGGGAATATAATCCGGATCGGAGTTTTCTTTCTCCTGGGAGCAAATAACGACCCTGCGGACAGAAGGAAGGCTTGTAAAAACCCGGCAGCAATGCACACAAACGGGAGCTGTGTGTACAGAGACAGTGTTTGATTTTTATCGCTAAACTTCTGGGGCAGGAGGAGGAAAAAGGCAAAGAAGGTGAGACCGCGCAGGACGCGGATATCCCGGGGGAGAAGAGCTGTTAAACTCTCCCTGCCACGGGGCAGGGCCAACACCGGGGGGGCAGCGGCTCTGGTTGCCGGAGGAGCATCGGGGAGTCGGGAAGGCACCTCCGCAACGCCGGTCCCGCGGGTCCCCGCCCGCAGGGTGAGGGGAGCCCTCCGGGGGAGCACGCAAGGAACCCGAAAGTCACGACGGCTGTGGCAGCTCGGCGAAGAACCGAGCCGTG
>JAYDZK010000233.1:19183668-19201446 GCA_034509185.1 Euphonia xanthogaster
CCCCCGGTTGTCTTTTCCCCCCCCCCCCCCCCCGCCCCAGAGCCATGGGGACACATGCGCGGCAGACGCTGTGAAAAGCCCCAGCTAATGGGGCCGGTTCTCCTCGAATCACCCAGGGCTGTCAGGGGGTGCCCACCTCCCCAGCCCCTGTCCCTCGGCAGCCCAAAGAAGAACAGGCACAGGCAGGCAGCAGGGAGCACTTTACCAAGCTGGCGAGATAAAAAGTACAACATTCCACAGTTGGCACCTTGGCGAGCCCCACCCCGGGGCAGGGCTGTCCTGCCAGCCAGACTCTTCCCGGGAATCCACTGCCTTCCCAGTGGAATAGCTGCAGCCATAGGGAGCAGGGAGAGAGCGGCCAGAGACGAGCACTCAGCCAGGAAGAGCCCCAGGAAGAGCATGTTCCTCTGGCCAGGGAAATTAGGATCTCCATCCCATGGCCAATCTCCATCGCACAGCCGATCTCCATCCCATGGCCAACCTCTGTCCCACAGATGACTTCTGGCCCATTTGGATATGTCACCCCAGCAGCATTGGCCACTCCAGCTGCCAGTGGTGCTGGGGGTGTTGCAGGGGGTCCCTGCCCTGTGCTTGCCCCCAGCGCCCTTTGCTGACTCTGTCCCTGGTTTCCTGAGCAGTCATGTGCAAAATGTACCTGTCCCCAGAGCTTCCCAAGCTGTGCCCTGGCCCCATCCCACGCCAGCACCCTGCCACTGGCTGGGGCCACGGGATGGGGGTGAAATGTGGACATTCATTAGAGCTTTTTTTGTGATTTTTTTTTTCCTGAGTTTCTCAGCCTGGCTCTTAATTACAGGCTTAAATCTGCAGCCCTGGGAGAGGAAAGAGAGAGATGGGTGAATACCAGGAAGGAGGAGAGGGGAACCCACTGGAGCCTCAGTGGGATCAGATCCAGGGTGGTGGCAAGGATGGGGAAGTGTTTGCCCAGGCTGTGCTCTCCAGGGATGCAGAGCTCCTGGTGGGGCAGAGACCCCCCCAGAGCAGCCCAGGCCCCTCGGAGGGGCAGCTGAAGCACTGCCGTGGTGCTCTGCTGCTGCCTGGACCCACTGCACCGCTCCCCCCGCAGCACAGGAGGGCTGAAGTGTGTGGAAATACATCAAGAAATCAAGCAGAAATTTTCCTAAACACCCTGTTTCCTTGTCAGCCGTGGCTGGCTCTTCCTGTTTCTCTGGGCGTGCAGCCCTGCTCCTGCTCGGAGCTCATGTTTCCTCCCTGCCCTGCCCTGAGCCCCACACCACAGCCTCTGTTACTGGCTGCTGGGCCCCCATGCTGGAGCCAAGCCAGGAAGAGGCAGCTGGGAGTGAGGGGGACAAATCCCACCTGGGGACGTGCAAACCCTCTTCCATGGCCCCGTGCACATGCCCTGGTGGCATGTGTCCCACTCGGCCTTGCTCAGCTCCCTGGTGGCCAGTGGGCACAGGTGAGTGGTGGGCAATCCTGGGGGGACCCTGGAGTCACCAGGAAGGTGGCTCAGGTGAAGTCCATCTGGATTCCAGCCACCATCTTGGTAGCATCTCAGGACCTCTGGTGGCCAGGGCAGCAGGAGAAGTTGTCACAGGGTCTGTCATGGAGATGCAGGAGGCAGACCTGGGGATGAGCTTCCTTCCCATGGCACAGCACCCTCATTGCCCCAGTTGGCAGCTGGATGCAGGACCCCCCACGTGGGAGTGGGGTGGCTGCCAGACCCCCTGTGCAGTGAGGCCAGGGGGACTGGTAGTGGAGATGACCCCAAGGTTTGTTTTTGGACTGAGAGCTGAGGAGCTCCAAAATGCAGCATTTCAAGGGATGGGGATTTGGCCTGAGGTGGTGGCGCTGGCTGCAGATGCTGGGTGCCAGTTCCCTATGTGCTAGGGAGGATGCTCAGGGCAATGACAGGGAGCCTCCTGTGACTCTTCAAAAGCAACCGCAGATCCAGCTGAACCCCTGGCGTCTTCCCAAAGTGCATCTGTGTGTCCAGCTGAATTCAACCAGGGGATCTCTGCATGGGAAACTCAAGGTACAATGTCAAAGGGAAGAGAATCAAACATCACCACCACTGTGCATTAAAAAATCTGTTTAAAGTACCACATGCCGAAGGGACCAAAGAGTCTCAAGCTGCTTTGCTGCGGGCATGGGGTAACACCAGCGGCTGCGATCCTGTTCTGCTTCCTGGGCAGGTGCCTTCAATCCCAGGAGCTGGCTCAGCCAGGGCCAGTTCCAGCAACTTCCCCTGTGGGAAGGGCCCAGAGTCATGAGAGCTTGGGCTCCAGCCACTGCCTCTCTGCCAGCAGCTCTCCAAGTAAGGAACAAAAGCAGAAGAACCCCCCAGCAGGATACAGGGGCTCCCCAGCAGCCAGGACAGCCCTTTGCAGCAGCGCTCCCTGGGCAGCCATCGCCACCCCTCTGGCTGGAGGAGCCCCTGTGTGGTCAGGGCTGGCTTTTGGGGCTGTTTGCACCGTCCAGCTCAGGGGCAAACTCTGTGATGACCCTCCGGGCCAGCGGGTTTGTGGTCTTGAGCAGTTCGGCAGCAGATGGCCGAGTACCGGGACTTGTTTTGCTGCTCTTCTTCTGGAGCAGAGCTTTAAAATCCTCATTCCTGCTGGAAGACTTCCCACTGCTGCCCACTGTTGCCAGAGACTCGCCAGCTGGGGAGCCTGAAGTCTTTACAGGTGAGTGGGAGGTGGGTCGGCTGCTGAAGGTGTCGCCAGGCTCTTTCCACCCCAAGACCTTCCTCTTTGACCTAGGCACCAAAGGGACATGGGTGGGAACAGTCTGGAGCTGGGGCGAGGTCCCAGAGCTAGGGGCATGGTAGTGTCCAGCCTGCTCTGCTGGGGCAAGGTGATAACATGAGCATGGCAGGTGGTGCTCCTGGCAGGTAGGACTAATCTGGACCTTCCCTGCTCGTTGCACTCTGCTCAAGGTAACAGCAACTGGACTCTCCCCAAGGATGAACATTGGCCCCAGTATGGAAAATGGAGCTGTCATGGTGGAGAGATACTAGACCCAGAGCTGTGACAGTGGGTGCAGGGGCTGTCCCCTCCAGTGCATGCACCAGCCTTACCTGTGGATCACTGTGAAGAGATCCTCTGTCGTGCGGGATGTTGTGAACACCTCATCGTCCTCCTCCACGATGGACTCGGCTGTCTTGTCGCTGGCAAAGCTCTTCTCCTCCATGCCACCTTCCGCTGAGCTGCCTGTGGGCAGGGAGAAGACAGCAGTGAATCCCCCGTGCAGCATGGGGAACCGTTATCCCTGGGGCGATCCCTCCACAGGGGTGGAGAGACCCTCACCTTGCTCTGAGGCAGGCTCACTGGCAGGCATGGTGCCCACAGCCTTGGGAGATGGTGGATCCTCAGCATCAGGGTCGCAGCAGGTGGAGTCAGTGTCCAGGGTGATGATGGGGCTGGGGGTGGGTGGCAGGTCCCCCACACCAGCTCCCAGCTGTGCTGGGGCTGGGATGAGTGGCAGGTACAGCACGCTGGGCTTTTTGGGCACGGGCGGGGGCACCTTGGCCTTCCTGCGCTCCCCCTCGGCACCGCTACGCTCTGGCCGCAGCTCGTCCAGGCTGCCCTGCGAGAGCCGCCGGGCCCCTGCTGGGGTCAGGGACAAGTGGGGCTCCCCCAGACCCCTCCTCAGCTCCCCTCTCCGCAGCACCACAAACGCATCCTGTGCCAGCCCCTTCTCCTTGGTGGTAGTGCCTGGTGGGGATTTGGGGGACAGGGGACCCTCCTCCCGCAGAACTGGGGGCTTGGGCAGGATGCATGGGGGGCGCCTGGCCAGCGGTGGCTTCTCTGCCACGGGTGGCTTTACTTTTCTCTCCGGCCCTGGGCAGGGGATGTGTGCTGGCTCCTCTGTGTGCTCTGGGCCATCAGCGTTGTCCTCTGGCTCTGAGCGGCTGATGGAGCGGAGACGGACAGAGCGCAGGTCGGACTGTGTCACCACGGGCATGATGGGTGTGATGGGACTGGTCTTCTGGGCCAGCCTGGTGCCAAAGGTGGAGTCAGAGTGGTGCCGGCTGACCTTAGTCTTCCCCTTCAGGGAGATCTTCAGCCCTGAGAGGTCAAGGTGTGTGGGTGGAGTCAGCGGGAGGTCGAAGGACAGCCTCCCCTTGGGGCTCCTCTCCATGGGGGATGTGGGGGGCAGAGAGGATTTCCTCTCGGGGACCAGTGGCCTCACACGCACCTGGTGCGGGGAGTGCCCCAGAATGGTGGAGGTGGGTATGGTGGGGGTTGGGGTCTCTGACTGACTGGAGTACCCGCTGGATGGGGACATGAGCCCTGTGGGCCTGCCTGGCGAGGAGGTCTTGAGGTCTGCCTCGGCAGAGAGCTGGGAGGGCGTTGTGGCCCTGGAGACTGAAGGGGACACAAGGGACTCAGAGCTGCCCCGTGTCTTGGCAGACTCAACAGCCGTGGTCCCTGTGGTTGTGCTTGAGCCAGAGAGGGACTGGTAGGGATCACTGCTGGCCCTCCAGTCTGTGAGACGCCACTGGTGGGGGGCAGCTGTGCTGTTGGGCTCCCTGCCTGCACTCCCCTGGGGGTCGGCATGCACTAGCCGGTGACCCTGGAGCTCTGGTGGGATGCACAGGCTCTTGGGCCGCTGGTCCTTGGGCAGTGCCGCACTGAGCCCCACATCACCGTCCTGCCCCTCTTTGATCAGTGAGACGCTGCGTGTAGGTGGCGAGGGCTTCTTCTTGGCCTTCTTCAGGGAGATGCTCTTGGAGCGCCGCCGTCGCTGCCCCTCAGGCTCCAGCCCCAGGGAGATGTTGTCAGTGCTGGTGCTGCCCTCGGAGCTGGCGCTGGGGTAGCCCAGGGCACAGTTGGCACTGCCCCGCCGGGTCTCAGCATATGCGATGTCCACAGAGCAGAGGGACCCTGAGTCAGTGGGCACTGACAGTGACCGCTCACGGAACCGGCACCCTGCCCGCTCCACCTCCAGCTGCGCGGGCCCTGCTGCTGGCTCCAGCTCCTCTTGGCTTCCTGGCAAGAAATTCCCCTTGGCTCCCTGGACGCACCCGGAGCTGGGGGGTGAAGCAGGCACTGGGCCAGAGAAAAAGCTGGGCCCATTGCTGCCCATGCGCTCTTCTGTGGCAATGAAGAAGGAGGTGGAGGAGGCGGGTGAACCTGGGCTGGGCGATGGGATGAAGCTGCCTGGTGAGGTGCAGGTGGGCCCCTTGCCTGGGCCAGTGGTAAGGCCAGGGGGGCTGCCATAACCCAGGGGGGTCCAGGGCAGAGAAAAAGGGGTGCCCTGTGTCCCATTGCAGGCACTGGCACAGGGGTTGGCTGCCCCATCCATGGCAGCAGGTGGCTGGCAGTGGCAAGCCCCGAGGTCACTGAAGGTCTTCCTCAGTGGGGCTGAGAGGGGTGGACGAGGGCTGATCTCCTGGGGCGTCGTCCCCCTGCTCGTGGTCTCAGGCACAAAGCTGCAGGACAGGGACTCACTGATGGGCACGTGTGTGCTGGATGTGGGGCCGTTGGCGCTGCCTGCGGGGAGAGACACAGCCTGGTGAGCACCATCCCACCTCCCTCACAGGGACATGACCCTCCTCACCATGCTGTCTCAGCCCATGGCCAGTCTTGAGGCTGCACCTCTGCTGAGGCATAAAATGTGGATCTGTTGGCATGCTGGAATGTGCCATGGACAAATAATCAGCCATGGCAGGAAGCTCTACCCATGGGGACATCGGTCCCTTGACAACCAAAGCGTTGCCCTGGAGCTGCCTCATGGCAGGGACTCAGATGGGGCTCAGGAGGAGCCAGGTCAGGCATTGCCAGCTGGGACAGGGAGGGACATGGTGGCTCACAGCGCCACCCCATCACAGGAGCCAGCAACCCTGCTTTGAACACCCCCAGCAGACAGGGATGCTCAAGGCTGTGGTAGGCTGAGGTCTGACTGACTCCAAGGAGGAGCCGTGACCATCCTGTTGATGGTCTGACCACTGTCATGGGAAGAAACCTTCCTCCTACCCTGTGAAAACTGACTTGCTTGGAGCAGCTGGTGCCATGGCTTCTCTCCCTGTTTCTACCTCCCTCCAGAGAGAGGCTGGCTCTAATTTCTCTACACCTTCCATAGGGGACAGCAGGACAGAATCCCTGAGCCACAGTGGCTGCTGTTCCCAAGGGTCCAATGCCACAGCCTGGAAGCACTCCAGCCACTCTCACACGCACTCCAGCCACTCTCACATGGCATGGCCAGCTCGCCAGCCGCAGCAAAGACCTGGTCAGGTGTGTGCCCTGAGACAGGTGTCTGCCCATGGGGAAGGTGGGCACAGGGAGCTGTTGGAGCTGAGGCTGGGTGACTCCTGCCTTAGAATCCTGACTCAGGACAAAGGGGCTGTCCCTGATGCCATGCCAGCCCCAGGCCAGCCCAGTGTCACCAGTGAGCCCAGCACCTCAGTGCCTTAGGAGGGCGCAGAGTCAGGGTGGTGCCTGCACCTCCCCACGGTCTGGGTGTCCCCAGGAGCCCGTCTGAGCCTGGGCTGGCTGCCAGCCCTGGGATGGCTGTGCCACCATCAGGCAGCTCTGGGGGCTGCCAGCCCTGCCCAGGTGCAGCCTGCGCGGTTCTTGCCGTCACCTTGGTCTTGCAGGGACAGGTTAGGGAATCCAATAATGGTCCGTCTACGCCGCAGGGTGGACTTTGGGTTCATCGCAGTCTCTGTGTTAAACAGGGAGTGACGAGCACTCGCGTGCCTAGCAAAGTGCTGCCCTGTAGCCAAAACAAACAGCAGTACGCCATGCTGCTGGCCCGGAGCTCAGCCCCCGCCATCGCCCGTGTTCTCTGTGTGTCCCCAGCCTGGGATGGTGACACAGGTGGGTGTGTGGGATGCAGGATGATGGTGGGGTGAGCACGGGGGAAGTGGAGGCACGGTGGGAATGCTGCAGATGGAAGTGGGATGAATGGAAAGCCACAGACACCAGCCCTGTACTGCGTGACAGGCACTGGTCTGTGCTGGTGAGGCCGGGCCCAACACCACTGTGCTGAGCCAGACTGGGGATAGGTACATGAGGCATGGAGAGAGAAAAGGACCAATGTAGCCCTGGCACAGCTCTCCATGATGGAGGGAACGTGCAGAGACACGTCTGCCCTTCAGAAGGGGCACCTCACCCAGCCACTAGCCCCCGACTCTGACCTGGGCCAGAGCATGGCATCTGTGTCTGCAAGGACTGGGCAGGACCGCGCTGCTGGGAGCTGCAGCCCCAAGAGGATGAGCAGATGGACAGACAGGGGAGACAGGTGAGACAGGCAGGGTGGATGGCATGTGGTGAGAGCCCAGGTTACAACAGACCCGCCTGGCTGGGTATTACATCAGGGATGTGAGACCTCCCAGCAGCATGGCCAGTGGACCAGACGCACAAAGCTGCAGATGGCACGAGAGATGGCTGGGATTGATGGACATTAGCACGGCCCTGCTGTCCCCGCTCTGCCCTGCTGCCCACCTAACCCACAGGAACACAGCTTGCAGCCACAGCCCCTTCCCACTAGCGATCCCCGGCCCCAGATAGCTGCTGGGGCGCATCTCTGCCTGCATCCCATGTCCTCCCACCTCGCCATGGGGTGTTGCCCTACCAGAGACATTGATGGGGACAATGCTGGTCTGGATGGAGCTGGGCTGGTGCCACTGCTTCTCCTCCTCGGGGGGCAAGGGGAAGGCCCTGGGCCAGGGGGGCTGCTTGTCCGGGCTGGTGGGGAGGCTCAGGGAGGTGTCAGGAGGCTGAGCACTGAGCACAGTGCTGCTGGTGGTCTCCTCTTCGGCTGCTCGCTGGCTCGGGGGCTACGGAGAGAAAGGCACGTCAGCCACTAAAGGGACAAGGGTGGAACACAAACAGGGACTTGCTGCCCGCCCTGCCACCTCAGAACTCACCATAAGCACGAACTCAAGGCGCTTGGCAGGTGGGGGTCGAGGTGATGGTTCAGGGGAGGTGTCGGGGGGCAGGTGACCAGCAGCACGGAAGGTCTGCCCAGTGACCCTGCTCTCGGTGTACTGCTCCTCATACTCCTCTGCAAGAAAAACGGCACCTGGGACCCTGCTCCTGCTGCCAGATCCTGGAGCAGGGTGCATGTGAAGGGATGGTGACTGTCCCCTCCGGCTGTCCCCAGCCTAGCTGGCCATCCCTGCTCAGGACAGGCAGCTCAGAAGGTGAGGAAGGGAGACCCCAAGGAGGGGAACTGAAGCAGTGCAAGGATGCCAGCAGCTTGCCCCACTCCTCTGGGGGTGCAGTCAGGTGATGCGGTGGGTCTCACTGGGACACAGCCCCACTGGAGGCAGCCAGCAACTCAGTGCATCCCCATTATGTAATTGTTGAGTTAATTAATGCTGGTGGCTGTGGACTGGCAGAAAGCAGGGCTGCTCAGGCTGACTTAATGAGATTACAAGCTGGGGGATGGCTGGGCTGCTGATCTCATCTGATGCCTGAGGAGCATCTGAGCCAGGGCCGCGTGACAGCCCGGGCCAGAGATTGGAAGGAAACAAAACCACTGGCCATGTTGATCAAGTTAGTTAGGCAGATCAGTGGCAGTTCCCTTAGGCCCTCGTGAGAACTGTGCTGTGTAGGGGCTCGTGGGTGCCCTGGTGGCCCCACTGGCATCAGTGGCCTCAGCAGGCAATCTTGGTCCCAGTTGCTTTGGCACCTGCAGCTGTGACTTGGGAGCAGAGATCGTTGAAGGACTACTGGAGCCCAGGACCCAACTCCTGAGGCCTGGTGAGGTCCAAGGAGTGGCTTGGACATGTGTGTGGGAGATGAGCTCAGTCTCACGGTGGTGACCTAGCCTGGGTAGCACCCACGCACCACCCTCACCCAGCCCACTCCAGCCCCTCTCCTCGCTACCTTGCAGCAAGCTCTGGAGGTTGAGCTGGGCCTCCTGGTGCAGCTGCTCCATGCCTGGTGGGCGCCCAGCTGCCAGGAAGACGTTCACAGGCTGCTGCCATGGCAGCTTGGCAGGGGCGGCTTTCTTGCTCTCGAGGTCCAGGTTAGAGGTGGCTGCAGGCAGAGGAGAGTGGGATCAGAGGCAGGTGGGGGGCAGCTTTCCTGTGGGTGCTGCCATGGGATAGTACAGTGCCAGCACAGTGCTCATCCCACCCCAGCTCTCCAGGAATGCCGGGATGTGGCTGCATGCCACCCTGGCAGGCTGCTGCCTGCTGGGACCAGCCCTCATTGCTGCCACCACTTTGGGGGCTGGACGCTGTCCCTGAGGGCTGCCAAGAAGGGAGCTGGCTGAAATTGGGGAAGGAAGCCAGCCCTGCCACCCATGCCTAACCGCGCCCGGCTGCAGGAAACACAGCACGCTCTGGTGGAGCAACATCCTGGCTCTGGAGGAGCAGAAGTTGCAACTGAAAGGCAGGAGCCAGGGATCCACCGCTTCCACTGCACTGCAGCTTGGGGCCCACATGCCCTTCCCTGGCATGGACACCCCCAAAGCTCTCCAGGGAAGGAAACCTCTGTGAGGATTGCTCAGATGCTCTGAAACACCCCGATGGGTGGAAAAGCCCCTGGGAGCAGGATCTGGGCTCAGCAGTGAACTGGCCCTGTGGGGAGCTAAGTGCTGCTCCCACAAGCATGCTTTGCCATGGGAACACTGCAGCCCTGGCTGCGCTGCTCTGAGTGGATGTGGGTTTGTACCCAGCATGGATTCAAGGGAGTGCCACCACTGCTACACTGCCTCCAGGGGCATCCACACCCTGTCAGGCACAGAGTGGGTCTCTGTGAGCTTTACACAGGGATATGGATGATCAGGGTCTCATCCCTGGAGATTCAGGGCTCATCCTCTGCTGCATGGTCTCGTCCCCACCCCCATCAGTTGAGATGCTCCGATTACCAGTGTGTGACAAACACTTCCCCTCCGCCACCTGCAGCGCAGTGCCTGGCCCCAGGAACACACCACTGCCCTGCTGCCAAAGCCTGCTCCGTGCCAGGCTGCAGCTGAGGCAGTGGAGCAATCCCACATATCTGGGAAGGGGAATGGCCCCAAAACATGCGTGGGACCCCCAGCACAAGCCACATTTCCCTTGGTCCCCATTGGTCAGGCAGCTGTGGTCCAGCTCATTTGCATTTCACCATAAGCATCCCCCTTGCTGCTCATGGTGCCATCCTGCCCCCATGTGCCTTCCTGCTCCCAGATGCCCTCCTGCCTACAACACTCCTGTGCCCTTGGGTGCCCTCATGCCCACCCTTACCCCAGCTGATGGAGCCTGCACAACACCCAGCACCCCAAAGCAAGGTGCCATGTCCCCACCCTAGTTACTTTTATGATTTGTTTCCATAACGACGGGCCTTAACACTGGGTTTTTTTCCTTTTTTTTTCCTTTCCATTCCTCCTCCTCTAAATAATTTGACTTGTTTCCATACCAACCAAGAGGTGTTGGGGCACATGTGTGCATCTGTGTACCATGCACAGGGCAAGGTTAGGCATTTCCCCAAAAACCTGACCCCCAGTGCCAGGGGCAGAGACCACACCTTCCCCTCTACAGACTCCAGACCCCACAACCTGCTGGTTTTGGTGAAGTGGGGGATCCAGTACTGCCCTGTCATTTCTGAGAACAGCCTAATGGTGCACTCCAAATCCTGGCTTGCTGCACCCCCTGCCTGGCTCACGCAGCCCCAGCCTTTGGCCTCAGCACAGGTGATGCTCCTCACTTTCTGCCCATATATCCCCCTGCAGCCACCCCCCACCAAGGGCTCAGGGACGTCCTGAGCAGCCCCTGCAGCTTTCCAAACCCCTGCTGCCATGCCCGGAATACGGGAGCTCACCTCTGCTCCTCGTTCTGCTCCGAGTCACACCCGCCACCCACCTCGGGCGCCGACCACGTGGGGAAACCACAGCACCAAACCCGGGGCCGCCCTGGGCGCGGCGGAAACGTGGCAGCACCCACGCCCAGCACCCTGCCCCGCCGCAGGGGCAGCTTCGGCCACAAGGGGAACACGCAGTGCCGGGGGTCCTCCCCCATGGAGCTTCCCCCTCTTTGCTGACACATGCTCATTTGGGACTGTGAGTGACACAGTGCAGTCCTGAGCCGGTGTGGGCTGTGGTGCAGGCACTGCTGGGCTGCTGGCATTGCCAAGGTGCTGGCATCACCAAGGCACAGGCATCGTGGGCTCCATCTCCCCAGCAGGGGAGAAGGAGTGTGGGCAAGAACCGGTAAGCCAAGTACTCTCCTGGCACCCAGATGGCCCAAACGTGCACTGCAAGGACAGCACTGTGCCAGAGTGAGCAGCACCCCGAGGCTTTGGCTCCCTAGGAGCAGCCACTCCGAGGGTGTTTCGTGAGCAGTGGGTCTGAGGGTGTTTTGGGAGTAGCACGCCAAGCCCAGCACCACATGACAGCTTGGCGATGGGGTGTAAGGAGCCAGCAGTCCTGATTCAGTGCCACTGCCACATTGCTCCCAAGGGACAGGCAGTATTTTGGAGCAGCCTGATGCAGGCTCAGTACAAGGGCAGGTTGTAAGTGTCTGAGGAAGCCCAGCTGCCACCCCCATCTGTGGGCACAGGATGCCCCAGCCAAGCGGGAGTGTCTGGCAAGAGGAGACAGTGGCTGGCCAGGATAGGGGAGCTGAGCTGAGCCAATGCCCTTGGCAGTGACCCTCCTACCACGCTTATCAGCGACAGGCTAAGAGCACAAAATATCTCTGAGGGGCTCCCACCCCGTGGCAAATGCCTGCAGGAGATGAAGGCATCCTGGGACAGCAGAGCCAGAGGGACAGCTCCATCCCACCAACCCCAGCAGTCTAGACCTGAGCCTGGCCAGCCTTGCTGCTGATGGAAACTGAGGCATGGCTGGTGGGGGGTTCACCATACTCCCTGCTGGCACCAGGTACCCTCCTGGCCCCAGGGTGTGCAGAGAGGAGCAGACAACATCCCCTACCCTGCCTGCCAATGGACATCTGCCTGGAATGTTCCCAGAGTCAGCACCATCAGCTGCAGCAGATGCTGCAGCCTCGGAGTCCTGCTGAGCATGAGCTAGTGTCCAGGCTCGGGGTGTTGTGGCCATGGCAGGTACACAAGGACTGAGGCTGAATTCCAGGGAAGTTCATTTGAAGGGGAGCTGAGCTCTACTCGCTCCTGCAGGAACAGCATTCCTGCAGAATCCCCAGCCCCTCAGTGTCTCCTGAGTCACCCCTGCTCCATGCCAGCATCCCTACTCACCCACAGCCCAGGCATCCTGAATCCACAAGGAGATATTTGACAGAGCCGCCAGAGCTGTTTCATTCCAGGCTGAAGCTCCCGTGAAACGATGCCTCTCACTTGAATTCACTGCCAAACTTCTCCCTCTCAGGCTCGCTCCCCACGTGCAGGAGGTGCCGGGGGCACGTCTGGAGCCGCTCAGACCCTCTGCCAGCGTGGAGCACTGTCAGGAATGATGTAACGGCAGCAGCAGGCAATGCGCCATCAGCAGAGCAGCCATGGCAACGGGTAAAGGCACAGCGGCAGCTGCCGCCGCGCGTCCGGAGCACCGAGCACGCCGGAGGGCAAGGGCAGTGAACCTGGGGGCCGAGACCGATCCTGAGAGCACCCCGAGCCCGCCGGCTGGAGCCATGTGCCGCAGTGCCGGGACAGTGTGCCACCAGCTTCAAGCGAGTGCCCGGCCTGCCCTCGATCCTGAGCTGCTCGTTGCCGGCGCGTGCGGCTTGGGGACATTCCTGTGGTATGAGCCAGGCGCATGCTGCTCCACGGCGAGTGGAGAGGAAGTGAAAAGAGCACACAGAGGGAGCTGGCAGCGGCCGCAGAAACACCTCCTGTCCCAAGCTCACCCCCTGCTGAACCGGACCTGCCGGACCAGCTCCCTGCGGGATGCGGAGCCGCGTCCGCGTGCACGGCAGCCCCAGGGCCGGATGCCCACCCAGGTCTGAATGAAATCCTGAAGCGACCCCCTGCTGACACCCCCAGGCCCAATGCCACAAGGCAGCGGTGCTCACTGAGCAGACCTGCCCCTTGTGCCACTTGCACATGCTGTGCCTGGGATGAGCCCTCACTGGGGAAGCCAAGAGACTATGCCCTCTCCAGATCTGACCCTCTCCAGGACACCTCCCACTGTCACATGCCTGGTGGCACACCTTCTGTCCCCCAGCGAGGCAGGGCCACCTGCACAGGAGTCTGACCTGCTGGTGGTTGAGGCCAGAGGGGCAGGAAGCCTTTCAGCGGTGCCATGCCCAGACCCCAGCTTGGCCATGCCAGGACTCTGGTACAGCATGTCCCCATGCTCCCACACAGGTGCCCAGCAGCACCAGAGGCACTGAGAGGTCTCGACACAGCGGATCTGCCTGAGGTTTTTGGCTCTTCCAAGCTCCTTGTCTAACAAGGAATCAGCTGCTTTTTGCACTGATGGGAGATAAGGGCACTGCAGAAATTGCTGGTGGCAGGGCAGAGTTGGCAGCTGTGGGGGTCCCTCAGCTCATGGGGAGAAGGCTGGATTATGTGAGGTTTCTACAAAAACCACTAGCAGCAAACCAGTCAATAATGTCCCTGTCCAC
Source organism: Euphonia xanthogaster (assembly GCA_034509185.1). Classification (NCBI taxonomy): domain Eukaryota; kingdom Metazoa; phylum Chordata; class Aves; order Passeriformes; family Fringillidae; genus Euphonia; species Euphonia xanthogaster. The sequence continues at coordinate 19,197,125 of JAYDZK010000233.1, forward strand.
TGGCGGGACTCAGAGCTGCAGTGGGCAAGGACTTTCAGTCCCAGCAGTGCGATGGGCCCTGGTCAGGGAGTTTTGGCAGGAGGGGAGGTGTGCGTGCTGCAGGATTTGGCCAGCGAGCCTGGCCCAGGAGGGACCCACTGTGCCATTCGCCCGTGCTGTGGGGATGGGAACTGCCCGCAGCTGTGCTGGCAGCAGGGCTTGGCCCGGGACCCTGCCAGCCAAGGTGGACTCAGGCTGCTCCCTGACAAGGGGCTGAGATCCGTTTCTCCCAGGGCCAGAGCAGTAGCATTGGGGAAGGCAGTGAAGCCCCAGAGTCTGGCTGGGCCCAGATTCCTGCACCAAGCCCTCCACCATGGGCAGTAGGACCAGCGCCCAGAGCCCTCTCCCAGCTGTGCTGTGGCTCCCTGGGAGCCTGACAGCCTCCGCATACTGCAACCCTCACTCTCCCATGCTTCCCAGCACAACTCCAGCCACAAATCTTTCCCGAGAGCCTCAATAAGCCTGGCATGGCAACCTGTTAAACCCAGCCGGTCCTGGCAGCCCAACATCGCCGCATCACGGTCAAAGGAACCACTGGGCACAGGCTGGTCATGGCTGGTTGCCCACCAGCCTTCCCACGGTGATGTCCCCAGCCTGGCTGGGACTGTTTGGTGGCACATGGAAGCACAGGCAGTGCTCACCACTCTGCCCAGTGTGGGCTGCCTGTGCCAGAGGCTGCTTCCAGAGGCTGCTTCCAGAGGCTGCTTCCAGGAAAGCATGGCTTCCCCTGTGCCCAGCTGGTTTTACACTCCACGGGGCCAGGACAATGTGAGGAAGTCGCCTGAGAAGGGAATGTGGCCAGAGGTCCTGGGACAAAGGGGCCCGAGACCTGAAATCAGCTACAGCAGGACCCAGAGCAGTGACAACAGCGAGGGTCCTGGGTGTCTGTGATGTTTGTGGCGACCCACGGTCCATGGTCCCATGGTCCTCCCTCCTGCTGTCAGCAGCACATGGAAGCTGCCAGGAGGGCACAGAACCACCGGGACAGGCAGGTTGTCTGTCCCCGCAGGACTGATGAGTGGTCAGTGGGACACGTGGGCTAGGACTCTCTGTCTTTCTCTTGCTTTGTCAGAGAAAGGACACCCCCAGAGAAAGGCTGGGGTATGGCAGAAGGATTTAAAAGGGACAGCTGGGGACAGCTCAAGTCAGTCTGGGAAAGGTGGCACAAGACTGGTACTGCTGGACAGCACTGACCCCAGGGGCTATTGCATGGCCTCCAGAGGGTCTGTGCCCAAGAGCTGCCCCCAACCCCGGGTCCTGGCCTGCAGAGTGAGCAGTGCCTGCAGATCCCATCACCCCCACTGCCCGCCTCAGCCCTGCCCTACTGCCTGCCTTACCTGCCCGCTGCCAGGGTGACAGGAGCCACTCCACTTTGGCCATGGTTGTGAGTGCCGGCGGAGGCTGCTCGCTCCGGCCACCCAGGAGCTTCTGCCTCAAACCAGGCTGAGAGCACTGAGCTTCCCCCCCCCCGCCCCGTCCTCACTGCCTCCAGCTCCAGCGGGGAGAGGAAGCTACCAGGAACTGACTGTTTGAGTCAGCGCCACAGCCCATTGTCCTGGCCCCCGCCCCTCTTCCTTCCCCGGGGTAGGATGGTGGAGGGACCGTGACTCTGCACAGCCCATCCCACATCCACCCGCCCTCACAGTGGGCCACCCAGGAATGCACATCCCTCTGTGTACACCCCTGCTGCAGCACCTGGAGAGGGGTGCTACAGCCAGGACAGGAAGGACTCTCCGAGCTGGACAGGGTCATGGAACCAAAATATCCCCCAGCTGTGGCTGGAGCACCATCTGAGAGTGGTGGGTGACCTGGGGGGACACAGCACGTGGGGCCCTGTCCTCTCAGCAGAGCATGGCTGTTCCTACATGGAGCAGCCACAAGACTCCTTGTGGGGAAACCAGCACCGGGAGCCTATGGCTGTCTCCAGCCCAGCTGAACTGGCACCTGCCAGCTCCCCCAGTCCTTACAGCTAACAAAACGAGGGGCCCTTCTGAACCCCCAGGCTCTGACCTGGGAGCTGCCAGAGCTCCCAGAGTTTCATCTTACTTCAGCTCCCTCCAAAGCCTGGAGCAAAGGCCCCTTGGGGACCACTTTCCCAAAGGCTCCTTGGGGACCACTTTCTTAGTGCCCCAGGAGAAGCTGAGCTGGCTTCTCCCAGAGAATGGAGGCTCCTGGGAGCCAGGGCTGCAGGAGAGCCAAGAATGCTGCCCCGAGCACAGGCTTCATTCAGGAACATCCCACACCAGCAGCAACCCACACCCACCACAGGGCTGCTCCTTATGGAGCCTCAGCTCCTTCCCCTTAGCAGATAAGCTCCAGCCTGGATCTGCTGCCACCCCTCTGCATGGAAGCTTGTGTGCAGCTGCTCAGGAATGCCCCAGGCACTGAGGTCCCAGCAGCCCTATGAGTGTCCAAGTATTTGTTCAAGCTTTACACCCAAGACGAGTTTTGAGCCATGCAGTGCCAATCCCACCCTTCCCTGACCCCAGCAGCCAGATGCAGGTCTCTCCAGGGAGACCAGGCACCTGAAGGAGATCGGATGGCGATCTCCAGGCCGGCAGGGAACTGTGACCTGAGGAAAGAGATGAGCCAGCTCTGGGCAGGGCCTGGCCCCACAATCCCCCTTGGGCCCTTCCCACAGCTCCTTCGACAATCCAGAAGTGTGATTAGTTCTCCCTCTGAGTGGCACCAGGTGGGACAGGCAGGCAGGGAGCAGAGCAGCATCCGATGGTCTGGGCACTGCTCATCTTCCATGCCTGCAAATGGGAGCCAAGGGCACTGTGCTGGCACAGCATCCCTCATCCCCCACGACCTGCAAGCCAGCACCTTGTGGTCCAGGCACTGCCTCCCGGTAGGGAACGGGCCAGCATCCCACAATCCCTCTGAGTCCCACAGTCCAATCACTGCCTGCTTCCCATGCCCGCAAGAGGGGACCAAGGACAATGATGGATCCCGACCAGCCCCATCCCTCTCACCCCCTCTGACCCGCAGCTCAGCCTCTCTCCTGGTCACCTCCTGTGCAACCCCAAGTTGTTGTGCCCCATTTCGGTGCTTTGGACGCACCGCTATAACAGCGCTTGCAAAATTAGACAGCGTCAGGTTGTGCTGCCACCCTCTCTGCCCACTGATTATTAAGCTGTGACAGTCATTTGGGCTGTGACAAGCAGTCCCCATTCTCCTACAGTTTCTAAGCAATCTTCCTGAGGTCTCTCCCAGGGCTGTCAGTTCCCTGCTGCTGCCCACACTGCTATGTCCCGCTCCCAAGCTAGCAGGCAGGGAAAGGGCAGCAGGAGCTGGGGCCAGCAGAGCCCAGCATGCTGCACTCCAGGACTCCAGGACTCTGATGGGCCTGGTGTCAGGAGCTGTGGCAGACCCCAACTCCCGGCTCTTCTGGCATTCCCAGGAGCTGGGCTGGAAGAAGAGCTGGAGTACTGAGGAGGGTTGCTGAACTGCCTGGACCAGCTACATAGGGACAAAGGAGTGACCAGACAGGTCCTGCTTCTCTGACCCTGCTTCCTCAGAGGGCACCTGTCCTCACTGTCTGCTCCCAGCTCCAAATGAGTCCTCTGTTCCCTCTGCTCCCCCTCAAAAAGCTCCCTGCAGAGCTGTCCGCCTCCCCGAGATTGTTTGTGGAACAGGAGCCCCCAGACACCCACCACCACTGCGATGTGTGGGAGCAGGGAGCTGGGCTGCGGGGGCTGCAGAGGCACTGAGCTCCCTGCCTGGGGGCCCAGCTCTGGGGACAGCAGCTACAGGGGCTCCCCACTGCGGGGCTGGCTCCCCACACCTTGGGGCTGCATCCCTGTCCCCAGGGCTGGCTCCCCACTGCCGGGGCTGCAGCCCCAGGCCCAGGACTGGCTTCCCACAGCTTGGGACTGGATTCCCATGCCCAGGGCTGGATCTCCACTGCCCAGGCTCGTTCCCCCCCACCTTGGGGCCGTCTCCCCGTGCCCAGGGCTGGTTCCCCACTGAATGGGGCTGGCTCCCTGTAGCCCGGGGCTGGATCCCCGCAGCTCGGATAGCCAGCACCTGTCCCACCTGTCCCACCGCCGGGGGACGGCGGTGGCCCCACCGCCAGCCCCATCCCGTGCCGTCCCCGTCAGGAGGCCAAGCCTCGGCCGGGGTGACCTCTGCCCGCGTCCTCCAAGCGACCCACCGGGACCGGGGAGCGAGGAGTGCCGAGCCGCAGCCCGAGCAAGCCCGAGCCGCCCCCTGCCCGCCGCCGCAGCCGGAGGTCGCGGGGCTGGAGGTGCTCCCGGAGGCGGCGGGGGCGCGGGTTCGGT
>JAYDZK010000233.1:19213865-19229168 GCA_034509185.1 Euphonia xanthogaster
TTTCCCTTTCCCTTTCCCTTTCCCTTTCCCTTTCCCTTTCCCTTTCCCTTTCCCTTTCCCTTTCCCTTTCCTTTCCCATTCCTTCTCCCCTCTCCCCTTTCTCCTTTCAGCTTTGTGAGGTACCCTGAGCTCCTCTCTGTGCAGAGAGCTGAATAACATCTCCTGCAGGAGTCTTGGAGCTCTCCCATGCTGTCATTCCCTGGGCTGATGGACTGCAGTGGTTGCCACCTGCCTGGATGAAATTGAGGCAGAAGGAGCTGAGGAGTGCTGGTGCCTTGGCTGGTGCTTGGTTTATAGCACAGATGGGGAAACTGAGGCACAGTGTCACACCCTGTTAGGACGTGGGGAGGGCGAAGTCAGCCCCATTCTCTTGGCTTGGGCACCCTCAATCATGAATCATCATCTGGGTAAGGAGAGCATCTGGAGCCCATCAGGGCTCTGTTCACTCCCCATCCCAGCCCAGCTGCCCTTCCAGCACTGACCTCTCCTCCTGCTGGCCAAGAAGAAACACATGGACAGTGTTCCTGTTTCTGTGGTTTTTTCAACACAGATCTGTGTGTCTTGAAATTCAAGCACGAGGCCTAAACTGTCTTCCTCAACACCCACTTGGGCAATGTCCTGCTGATCAGGGCAAGGGCAAACAAATGGGAATTTATTGAATTTTTTCCTTGGTTTTCAGATGGTTTTCGTCTTGTTCTGCCTCATGATGCAGGTTTGTTGTGGCAGCAGTGCCCAGGTCTCGAGGCTGGCTTAGCGAGGAGGATTTTAAGCCAGGTAAGTGCCAAGGGCTTTTCCTTTTGCCTTCTGTGTGCTTTGGACTGGTTTCCAAACCTTTTTCTGTAGTTGGAAAGGTGAGAACACCTTGCCACTGAGTGTGAGCCAAGACCCAGACTTTGGGAGCCAAGGGATTCATAAAGCCATCATGTAGAGCAACAACCTCAATAAATGGCAAAACTCCGTCCACTTAGCAACTTAAACCAGCTTTTTTCCCCCCTAAATTGATTGTGTTTTCTTGAAGTCTTCTGTCAAATATTTAGCATGAGAAAATGGCAAGAGCCCTTTCCATGTGAAGTAAACTGCACCATGAAGTCACCACATTATTCTGATGATCAGGAGTGGGGCTGGCCAGGGTGGGAGGGCTGCAAATGAGGAGCCACAGCCCCATGATGGCTCTGGAGCTGTGGACAGGCCCAGGGAGAGATCCCGGGAGAAGCGGCGCCAGAGCATTGTTTTGGTTCTCGGCGGGAGCGGCTCCCCTGGCGTGGGCAGAGCCGGGTCCAGGGGCTGCTCGGGACGCTGCTGCTGTGCCGGATGTGCGAACCCTGGCGCGGGGAGCGACGGGCTCGGCATCCCGTGGGAAACAGCCCCGCTGGCCAGTGGCCGGGCAGGAGCGAGGCCAGTTCGGCAAATACTGATTACAACCAGATGTCACAGGGATTGCCTTCCCTTCTCGGGCTCCGCTCCGCCCCGCGGAGAGCATCCCCTCCGAGGAAGGGAAGGCGTGCCCAGAGGGGACACCTCGGGTGGGCTCTGTGGGGCTTTGGCTGAGTCTCACTGGCTGGAGGGCGTCAGGGGATGCTGGTGCCCTGACCCTGGAGGGGGTCAACAGGCAGTCCTGACCTTCTCCCCAGTTTGTTCTGAGGACTCCCACTGCCTCTGCCTTGTGTCTTCTCACCAAACGTCTGGTGACAGAGTGAGGATCATCGGCTCTCCACACAACTCCCTGTCCCATGTTGCATCCCTGGATGCTGGGAAATCCAGAGCAGTGACACTGGTTGGGCCAACCCCAAGATGTTCAGTGTCCAAAATTCTCTGCTTTTGCAGAACTGCTTCTTACTGCTCCAAGACCTCTGGCGCCAGAGCAGCACTCAGCTGGAGTTCACAGCCATGCAGGTGAGCCAAGCGTGGCTCCTCATAGACAGCTGCTGATGGGAGCTGCTCCAGCTGCCTCAGCACCTCTCACTAGGGACTCCCGCTGCACGGATTCTGGAACCCCCCGTGCCCAGCGCGGGGACCCTCCTGGCCTCCCAGTGCCCGCTGGAGGGTGCTCTCTGCCAAGATTTGCACCGTGGATGCTTCTAAGCAGCTCTTGATGAGAAAAAAATAAGGGACGGGTTGGAGCGGTTTTGGTGGAATCTGCGAGAGACAGCGCTGGACCCTGCTGGGCACCACGCAGGATCCTCACGGCGGCCACATGCCCCAGGACCAGGTCCTGCCCCCGTTTGCTCCCCCCTTTGATCTGTCCTCCCAGGCTCTGCTGTGGGGCAGCGGCTCTGTGCCCCAGCCGTGGGTAAACAGCTCCAGCCCATGCTGCTGTCAGAGCTCACTGAATTGGAGCCTGTGAGCCTGTGCCTGCCAGGCCACCCTTTGAGGTGCCTCTGGGAAGTCCCTTTCCTACTCCAGAGCCCGACAGTTCCTGCAGCCCCGTGCTCTCCCTGTGTCTCCTCCCGCTGCCCCATGCAGTGGTGCCAAGGAGATCCAGTGTGGACACACAGGCTGCTGGGGCCCTGGGTCTGCTCAGACATGATCCCGTGGCCCAGGACACTGAGACAGGACAGGGAACAGCACCTGGGATCAAGATTTTCTCCCACACAATTAACTTTATTTCCCAAGCAACACACAGGTTTTTTGGAACTTCATCTGAGGAGTGTGTAATATCCCCAACCAGGCCCATGGATCCAGTCCCACCACCTCCCAGTCCCTGTCCTCCTGCTAAAAATTAATTGGCACAGCCAGTACCCCAAGGGTGTCCTACAACCAGGTCTGGCCACTGATGCCATTTGCTACTAAAATGTGCTACAGCATCCCCTGTTCTTGGCTCACACATGGTCCTAATCATTATAGCAGCTTCTTTTCCCTCCAAATTCATTCCCTCCCACCCTGGCAGTCCCCACTGTGCATTCCAGGGGCTGGGCTTTGTGGTCCTGAATAACTTGTTCATTGAAGAGAATGTTCAGCTATAAACTTGTCCTCCACCTCCCTGGCTTGGCTGTTTGGAGGTGCAATGGACTTTCTGAGTTCAGTTAACTTCCCTCTGTGTCATCTTTGGACTGGGCTGCACTGCCCAGCCCTTCGTCCTTTCCAGATTGTTGTTGAAAACATTAGCGTGCACAGTGGTGAGATCCATGATGGAAAATTGAATAGCAAGTCCCTCAGTTTTCTGTTTAAGTAATTTTTTCCATACAGGCACCGTTCCCCCGGCTCTTACCTATCTGTAGTCCTGCAGGCCTCTGGCTGCCCCAGCCATCCACACCTCCTGCTGGGAGCAGGAGCAGGACCGGGGATGTTTTGGAGATACTGACACATTTTCCATCACAGACTCCATGTCATCCCATCTGTGCTCCATTAGCCTATTTTTAATCACAGTTTAAAGCCATTTTCCAGGAACAAACACAGACCCACTGGCCTGTAACTCCTTCAACCCCGGTGATGTTTTGGTTCCAGGTATGTGAATTGCTGCCAGGTAAAGCAGAGGCTACACTAGCAGGATGAATGTTCATAGAATCATGGAATGGTTTGGGTTGGAAGGAACATTAAAGGTCATCTCATTCCATCCCCTGCCATGGGCAGGTGCACCTTCCACTATCCCACGTTGCTCCAAACCCCATCCAGTCTGGCCTTGGACACTTCCAGGGATCCGGGAGCAGCCATAGCTTCTTTGGGCACCCTGTGCCAGAGTCTCATCTCCCTCACAGGGAAGAATTTTGAGAGCAGATCAGCAATTAACATCTCCCTTGTTGTATAATCACATTATTACACCTGCTGAGTTACTGTTGTGCACCAAATTGGTTTTTATTCCCTACAAACCCCAGCTCCTGCAACCCAAGATGCTGAATTCCTCTGATGCCCCAGGTGTATGTGCAGACTCCAGGCACCACGGCCCTCCTGGAGAGAGAATGTCAGGATGAAGCACTGCACTTCAGTGAGGAAGTGCATTTCACAGGATTTCACAGGTTTCATGTATTTTTTGAGTTTAGTCCCTCCAGATTTCATTCCACACCTGGACAGCAGGTGCTGTGCTTGCTTTGTGGTGAGCCCCCCCAAGCCCCGTGTTGCAGAACAGCACAAACAGGAATGGGAGGGGGTCCATGGTTGGTCTCTTGGGGGCTTCCTCCCATGAGAGAGGCCATTCCCACATACTCACATGGAAAGTGCCCCAGTACTAGAGGCAAGCTTGTGCAGTGCTGCCCATGGCTGGTCCCTATGGGATTCCTCTCCAGCTGCTGCAGGGGTAGGGGAAACAGGGGAAGGAGAGAGGGGCAGTGTGCTTCGGAGAGTCTCGGAGGGGGCACTGAATTGGGGGTATTGTTCCTACACCGCAAGATCCTCCAAGTGGGAAAACATCCCAGCAAGCACTGTGAAACAGAGAGCACGTGGGGCAGAAGGAGCCTGAGCAGGAGAGGGGACCTGTGGATCATTCCAGAGGGGCAGGACCTCTGTCCATCGGCACTCACCCACTGTGGCCCAGCTGGACTCACACCAGCACAGGGAACAGTCACGGACACACTCACGGACTTTGGGGGGCTTAGAGCAAAGCACCTGCCAAAATGTGACTTTACGTTTTGGGCTTCACACTGTGTTCTTCCCTAATCCAAACTTTTAATGTCTAATGTGGCTGTGAATGGCTGAACTGAGCTGTGTGTGGTGCAGCAAGAGATCCAAATCAGAGGGGCTGCTTCACATGCAACCTGTACCTCAAAGGCATACTACATCACCAACATATTTTTCCCTGGCTTCATATAAATATTTCTAGGGCCTGGGGTGGGGGGTTGGTGGTGTCAGTACATGAAAATAAATAGTGTCACTGTTTGGTACGGCAATACGTATTTCTAGACCAGAAATTAGTTATTTCACGTGTGCATATCCAGCACCAACGCAGAGCATGGAAGGGAGCATTTGACTCTGTGCTGGCCCCTGGGTGGCTCTGAAGAGCTCCTCTGTGAGGATGTCCCTGTCCTCTCCTTCGGGGTGTCCCTGTCAGTTCCATCCCGGCACTGGCACGGTGGCTGGGTGTGATGGGGACAGCTTGGGGACCTCTCCTGTGGGTGTCACTGTGCAATCGCTCTAGAGCTGCTGAGCAGTGCTGCCTGGGAGGGAATTTGGCCCAGCAGAGGGAAGGAAAATATTCCTTCACTGACATGCTGCCAGTGTTGCTGATGGCCAAGAGCTCTGGATTTGGGTGCTGGTCCTCATTGGCCTGTCGTTTTCCAGTTGCCCTCCCCCTCTTGCTAAAATCCTGGACGTCACTCTGGTTCTCTCCTCCTGCCTCTGCTCCTCCTGGACAGCTGGTGGGGCTCTGAAGGGCTGTGGTAACTCCTGAAAGTCCAGAGCTGGTGGGAAGCAGTCATGGAGGAGAGGACCTGCCATGGGTACGGGTTTATTTATGACCCCCTTTTATCCCTGCTCTGATGCATTCAGCTGTTTTGAGCCTCCCACACATTCAAAAGCCACTTGTACCAGTTTCTCTTCAGGTAAAACTTCACTTTTGGGTTAAAAAGCTCTTTTTGGAGGAAGAACTCGATCCGCCTTAAACTTCCCAGTGCTTAGGACCCTTCTTCCTGCCTCAAGACACAGCCACCAGATGCCAGAATGCTGGGCGCAGCCTCTGCCCGTTCAGTGCCCTCCTGCGGGGGTGAGCAGGGGCAGGAGATGCTCCCGGAGCCAGAGCTGTGCAGCAGCTCCGCTGGGAACCGAGCAGACCAGGCTGGAGAGGGAGGAAAGCGACGGCAGAGAATGGGCGGAGCTGTGATTTCTTTCGTCGGGAAATCAATGAATCAGCGGGTCTGGCACTTCTCTGGCATCTCATCCCACTCAGACATCCAGGCGGGAAGCAGTGCGGGGAGGCGGGGGCTCTGCCGTGCAACTGAAGTCGGAATCCAGTGAATACCTAAAAATAGCAACCAGCTGATCCCTGACCCCATTAGTCATCTGCCTCCCCAGAAGTACACATGAGAGCAGCCTGGGCTCCAGCTGAAGCCCTGCTCCTTCCCCGAGGGAGCTTACTGGAGTCACATGAGTCCGCAGCAGCCCAGCAGTGTCATTCCATCGCTGGTGGTGAAGGTGGAGTGGGAGGAGGGGTGGGATGTGGGGTGGAAATGCCTCTATTTCCTTTTCAGGCAGATCCACCCGAGACAAAAGTTGATGGTTTTGATTTCTCCTTTTGTCTCGCAGCAGTTATGACATTTACGTCCCAGCACTTCTGGCCATTTCAAACTCAGCATTCCTGGTGAAATCAACCAGAGGCACTTGATGGTGTAACTTGTGACAGTTTAATTCCGTGTCCCCTGCTAGCATCAGCTGGTCTCCGTTTCAGAATTAGCAATGGTAATTGACACCTGAGCACGGGATAACTGCTCCTGGGCTGTGCTCCAGTCAGCCCCAGCGGCAGATCCGTCAGTCACCAGGTGATTTATGCAGGCTCAGGACCTCACAGGGATGGGTTTTGGTGCTCCTGATGCAAACTGCTTTTATTTTTTCCTCACTGCTCATGCTCACTCACAGTTTGATGCTCATCGTTATCATGGCTTATTTGTCTGAGCATGGGACAGGGTGAGCACTGCATTTGTTGCACAGACACAGGGGTGGGCACACCCTGGACCTGCGGGTGAGTCCACATCCCAAGGCTCCCGTGCATGCCAGGAACAGCTCTGTGATGCGCCAGCTGCGGGCACCTCCGGGGGCGGTAGGCAGCACCTCGCAGAGCCCAGCCCCTATCCCCCTGCAGGGTTGGGCAGAGGGGGGTCAGCATCCTGCCTAGGTGCTCTTGATTAGGTGGCACATGCTTGCATGGGGGGCTGGTGAGCACCTCAGCACAGGGACAGTGCCCCATCTCTGACAGGGGCCGGAGCTGTGGCCTGGAGCTTGTCTGGCATCACTGCAGGACCCTCAGGAGCCAGCCTGGGGTGCCTGGCAGTGCCTGCGGGGTGCCTGATGATGCCAGCAGAGCTCCTTTCCCGGTCCTGGTGGTCTGGAATGAGGTGCTGTCTGCTGGGGAGGGCGGGGAGCTGTAAAGCTTTGCCTGGACAGGCGTGGTGCTGCCCTGAGGGATGGGATGCAGGAGCAGCTGCTCCCCACGGGGAAGACTCCTGTCTCAAGCACAGCCTGTGCTGCAGTCACCTCGCTGCCTGAGGCCAGGCACCCGTGTCCCAGCGTGTCCCAGCTCCATGTGGGACGCATGGAGGCAGACGCTGCCCTGGGAGCCCGGGATGGCTCAGCAAGCAGCAGGGAGGCACAGGGAAAGCATTCACCAGTGTTAGCACACAGCCAAAAACTAAATAAAAGGCCCTTTGTCCTCCTTCTCATTAGTCTGTGTCTCCCCATGCAGGGGAAGTAATTATGCATTTCTTCACGCTGTTGTGTGTTCTTCATGCTGCCTCGGGTGCGTGCCCAAACACCTTGTCTGCAGAGTGAATTGATGCTTCTCACTCCCCCATGCCCTGAAAGGGCTCTGTGTTCCCTGTGTTCCGTGTGGTTGGCCTTTGTCTGCCTTTGTTTTGCCCTTTTTTTTTTCTCCCTGGTCCCCACTTAATTAACCAAATAGGGGCAATTTTGCCTTTAGGGCGGGATTATTTCCCACATGGGAGAAGCAGCTCCAGCTCTCCAGGCTATGGCACAGGGATACTCACCAGAGCTGAACCACTGTGGGAGCTCAGGGCTCTGGTCCCCCAGCTCCAGGATTCCTCTCTACCATGGGACGTGGCCACCTCTTCAGGAATAGATTCAAGGTTATGAAAGTAAAATCTCTGTTCTCTCCCACCAGATGTTACCCAAGGGAGTCTGAATTGCTGTGGCCCAAAGAGCAGAAGGTGATTTTCTGGGACAGCATCTCATGGTGGCTGAGGAAGGAATAACTCTGGCTGTGCCTGGTTTTAGTTCAGATGGCAAATTGTGTGCTCAGCTCCTGAGCAGTGTGTGAACTGCCTCAGCCTGCGTGTCCCACACGGGGTGTCCCCGGGTAGGGGTAGGATGGAATGTCCTGAGAGAGATGGGATTCCTGCATGTTGCTTTGACAGCCCTGATGGTTTCCCAGTTTAGCCTTGAGCACTTAAAACCCACCTCCTGTCTCCTGGTAATGATTAACTGGGAAGATATTGTTGAATTAAGACTATTGATGTCCCCTCCTGAAGGTCGGACTGGTAATAAAGTCGTATGATAGTGTTTACGCTCATACTAAATTAATTACCTGCCATTTTCACGCCTGTTAATGATTTGTTTGTGATGCTCTTCGTTGTTGTAGTGGGAGACCAGTGACTGATGGACCTCCCTTCTTTGTGAGTGTAACTTAAAAGGCAGCAATTAGGGCATTTATGCAGAAATAACAGCTGGGATCCAAACCTTGGGAAGGGCGTGTGATCTACACTGTCTGTTAAATGTCACAGTCACAGTTAGGGGCTCCTGCCTGGATTTAAATCAGGCTGCTGCAGTGGGATGCAATCTTTGGTAAATCCATGAGTGTTTTCCTCATAACATCTTGGTTTCTCCTGTCCAAAGGGACTGTTTTTAAACTGGCATCTCACAGCTGAGATGTGGAGGTGAGGTTTATTGTAGAACAGGGATCACAGCCTTGTGACGAGGCTGTTCCCATTGGAGCTGGGAACATGTGGGGCTGCATCCCTGCTCTGCTGGTTTAGGATCTCTGTAAAGCCAGGTGCGGAGCTACTCCAGCCCAAGGTGGGGATGCGAGTCACTGAGCTGAGCTCAGCCACATTCCAGCTGGGGCAAGAAGCACTGGTGTTGGTGTGGCCTGGTGGGGCATATTTCACAGAGTCGTGGAAAATCCCTCCTCCCTCATGTACAGCTGTCCCCCAGCACTACCAAGGCCACCATTAACCCATGTCCTCAAGTGCCACATCCACACTTAAATTCCACATGTTTGGGGCTGTCCCTCTTGGCTCTGTCCAGTGGCCTCTGGGGCCAGCTCACAGCAGGTTGTGTGAGGCTGCTCTGAACTTCCTGTTCATGTGGAGCATCTCTAGAGCTCCCCATTGTCACACACAACTCTGTCTATCTTGCAGGAAACAAAAGATCAGAACAGGCTTCAGAAGAACGGCTCCTGGGCAGATTGGCTCTGAAAATGGAAATGGGTCCTCACAGAACTGAAGTTTCTGACTCTGTTATAACCACTTCTCAACATTCTAAAAATATTTAAGGCATTTTCTGAACATACACTGGGGAGCTACTTTGGGTCTCTGTCATTGAGACCAGCACGGATATGTGATTTCTTCTGGGGACAAGCTTGTCACCTATCTCTAGTTCCAGCAGAAGATGTAACCCGTCCCTCAGAAGCCTACTGTGAAGAGTAAAACCAGGAAGCACCAGCACTTGCCACATGGCCTTCACAGCGCAGGATTGTCACTCCTGTCACTGCACCTGTTTTTCTGCCACTGGAAACCACAATTGTCCCTAATTTGGTGGCACCGCAGTCAGGGCCAGGGCAGAGAGGGAGCTGGGTGCCCTTCACCCTCCCAGGGACAATGTGCCATTGGAGCAGATGGGCAGGGGGCAGGGGCCATGCCGTGGGGGTCACGCACTTCCCTACATTTTCAGCCAGCACTTATGCAGGGAGGGAACAATATTCCCTGTGTCTGATGAGTATTAAACGTTCCCCAAGCCACGAGGGCCCGGTGTGCATCAGCATATGGCAGAGCTGCCTCAGTGCTGGCCACTGAGAGGGGCATTCATTAGTAAGACATTTTTATCCATGAAAAGAAAAACATTCTGATCCCTGTGGCTGGCAGCAGGCTGGTGTTTTACAGTTCTGGGAGGAATAGAATGATCTGCTTGTTGGCACACTGCCCTGAAATGTTTATCAGCAAACATTTGTCCTTGTTTTCTTAAATAAAAAAATTGCATATTGCATGTTGGAGTAACAGTCTGCTGGAAATGGGCCCTTTGGAAGGGAATGGGCAGTGGAATCTCTGGCTGCAGAGATGCACTTCTCTTCCTTTAATAAGAAATATGCATATGGTTTGGGGGAGAGTTCAGCTGGGAAGAGGAGCGAGGGGATGGAGGAGGTTGGTAGCAGAGCCATTAGGAACACTGGGAAGCAGAAACAGATGCAGGGGTATGGAAGCAGCAGGAGCAGCTGGGGATGGGGAATTAGATGGAAGAGTGGACATAGATGGAACAGTGTTCCATCTAATGTCAGGCTTGGGCTGGACCCAGAGGCCAATGGTACCCAGACCACATCACACACTTGATCAGAAGGAGCCTTTGCTCCAGTAATGGGAAGGTGGCACCAAGGGACAGCATCACACAGAGATTTCTCTTCCAGAGGACAAATGGTGCATGAAGATGCCCGAAACCAAAGGGCAAAACACTGTTGGCAGTGATGGCATCTGGTCACTGTTAGCAAATGTGGTCCCCAGACAGAAAATCCCCCCAGTAAATCCTTGACTTCTGAAATATGTAAGAGGTGCTGCCCTGAGCCACAGGAGCTGTGGAAACAGCAGCACATGCTCCCCCAGGATGAGGACCCTGGGGTCACCTGCTTGAGACCCTCTTGCAGTTCCCAGGCATTGCCAGGGCCAGCTCCTTTGGTGACACCACTCCCCAGGTCCTTGCGCTTCTGGCTGCGGGGAAAAAATCATGTCAAACTGCAGGCAGGGTCAACTCACCTCGGCTTCTTCATGGGCTTGGGGTGCAGCACAGAAAACTTTCTTCTGATCCTTTCCTGAATCACTCGATCTCCTTTAAGGCACTGATGTCACATTGTGGGTTAGAAAAAGGAGTAATTCATGTTGGCACAGGACTGGCACAGTAACACACGGGGGGTGGAGCAGGTCAGCTGCAGATACTCCCCCCAGAAACCTCCCCAGCAGAAGGCCTAAGGGAGATGTACTTTAGCCATGACTTTGTTGGAAGACTGGAACTGGAGCCCAGCTTTGGAGGAATCCTGGAGAGTCCACCAGCTTTTGTCCTCAGCCCATGGCCACTGGGCAAACTCTGCCTGTGCCAATGCCACTGCAGACATTTGCCCTCCCTCTGCAGCCCGGAATGGATTGGCTCTCAAGGTCCATGTGCAAGGATTTCTCTTCCCTTGCTTCCCTTTTGTTGAATCAGTGGAGGCGAATTAGGTCATGTGGAGCTAAATTGAGCATTAACTGTACTCCCTTCAGAACTACATCTGCAGCCTCTACTGGGAAATCGAAATTATTTCAAAATGTGACGGGGATCAGATCCTTTCCTTTCCAGTGCTGGAGAACTCTGGGCTTTTCAGAGGGGGCTCTGAGAGAAAGCTCCTCATGAAGAATTGGGCTTTGTGGAGGCATGAAGATGCAGATTGGCTGATAAGGGGCTGGAGTGTCCCACCTGCCTTGGTGGATCCCCCTTCTCAACTCTGCTGCCGCATCTCACAGTGCTGCTGTGCCTTTCCCTGCTTTCTGCACACCCACAATGCTCCTTGTGCAGAGTCAGCAGCTCAGGGTGGTGGGATCCATCCCTGCAGTATCTCTTACAATCCAGCTGCTGCTGCAGGACCTGGGAAAGCTTCTGAGAGTCTGGAGTGAGAGCTCCAGAGACTGTCCCACCCATGTGGAAGTTTGTGTGGATTTGAGCTGTGCTGGAGCCCCACCCCTGCTCAGTGCACTGCCCACAGCTCAGCTTCCTCCTGCAGGAATTCCCGGAGCAAGGACAGCATGGGTTCCCTGAGTCCTGGGGAACCAGACCCTCCCTTGGGGCACTCCTGTCCCACGGGAAGATCTGTGGCTGGAGCTGCTCTCCATTACCCTGTGACCAGGAGCTGTTTTCTATCACTGCCTTCATGTATTTCTTCCAGATTAGCAAGCTTCAAAGGCAGCCTGATGGTGAAACACCACCAGCATGTGGAGTAGTGAGGAACATTCCTCCTCACTCTGAAGGCACCTGGACTAGGGCTGGTGCAGCTCCTGCCTCTCCTGGAAGAGCCCAGCCCACCTGGCCAGGCCTGAGAACTCTGGGATCTGTATTTCCTAGGCACAATTTGGCCAGTGATGGTGGAAAGGTGCAGGAAACTCCTACTTGGCACCTCATGGCTTCTGTGGCACAAGGTGAGATGTCCTGTCTGGAATAGTGCCTGCAGGAATAATGGGATAAAACATGAGAGAAGCTGAGTTCAGGGAATGGCTCCAGTAGTGAGGCTGGACTGGGTGGGAGGGAGCCTCTGGCTACACATACCAGAGTCACCCTGGGGCTCTTTCCCCCTTCCCATTCTTTTCCCCAGCTGCCCTCTCCAAAAAGGCTTGTCCTCACAGGCTGGTTCCATGGATAAATTCCAGGGAAGTTAATGGGACCTGAGAGGTGCTCACGGCTGCCTCAGCATCAGTGAAATGGTGCTCTCCAGTGCGTGAGGTGGTGAAAAATTCAGCAGGAGCACCACAGCCTGGGGTGGGCTGTCCACCCATCCTGCTCCCAGTTCCAGCACCAGGAAGGGGGGATGGCAGCAGGATGAACCCAGAAGCTTTGATGTGCAGGGTGAAAGCTGCACTTGGGGTCTGCTGAGGGTGCCAAGGCTGGATCCACAGAAGCTGCTGACAGAGGAAAGCAGTGTACGGCTGGCTGGGCTTCCCTCGGGAAGCATGCACCTGATGGAGGCTTTTCTTGCTGCCTGAGGTGAGGACCTAAGTCAGGCTGTGGATCTCAGGAAAGTCCACCTGCTCAGGGGCTGAAGGAACTTGACCAGCCCCTTGGGAACTCTGAGTGACTCCTGGAAAATCCTTACATATATGGAAAACCCTCCTGCACTCACCAGCTATTCACCAGCAAACCTCTGCCAGCTAAAACCAGAGAACTTGAGTGCTGCACAGAGAAGGAGAAATCCCTGAGAGAGTGGTCTGGTACCTCAAGAAACAACTAACACCCTCTGGAAAGAGATGTGTCTCTTCCTCATGCTCCTGACCTGACCCTCCCTCCCTGCCCTGTGATTGCCAGTCTCAGGAGCTGGCAGGCTCAGGAGCAGCAGCTCCCAGGTGCTCCTCTTGCTCCTTTGATGGGAATTGAGAAGGACTTGCAAGTGGCCTGATAAGGTTTGGAAGGAACCTTAAAGATCATCTAGTTCCAATCCCCCTGCCATGGGCGGGGGTGCCGAGATGCCCGAGGGATTTTCCTGGGATGCCCAGTAGCCTGTTGGAAATACCCTGGGGATATTGCAGAACACATATGGCCTTTGGAAAAACACCCACATTCCCTAAAATAGTTTCCCAGCCAAAGCTGAGATGTTGTTTAATGAGCCTTGAGTTTGGATAAGGCTGGTTTAAGCAGATCCTTGGGTTTTCTCAGCTATACAGGGCTCTGAATGAGCAAAAATCCAAGTTTCTGCCAGGAACAAATGTGTGTTTGCACAGATGGGAGGGTTACCTGGTTCTCTCCATATGAGATGGGTTATTTACCATAAACATGTTTGCACTGGAGTTGTGAAATGAAGGCATGCTGATTGAAAACCTTGGAGCAGCTGTTGTCTCGGCATCCCCCAGGAAACTGTCGCTGCCAGCTTTTCTTCCCATGGAAGTGACACTGCAGATCAGTCTAGGGACTGAGTGTTGTGTTGAGGAGGGGATTCTGTCATGCTGCCAGGGGAATAGCAAACTCCTGTTTGATGCATTAAGCAGCATGTAAAAATTTAATCAAAACCACATTTATTATACATGATAGTGGGGAAAAAAAAACCTGGTGAGGGCCTCTACTCTTCATTAACTGCCTTTAAATGACTCAAGAGGAGAGGCAAAGTGCTTCAGCTTAGCAGAAGAGCTGGAAAATAAGAGTGTTGCCATTAGTATTGTTGAGGTGACCCAAGAAGTGTTTGGAGCAAATAAACTCCCCCTGAATAAAGTGCAGAGCTGAGCCAACAGCTCGGAACAACCCAAGGGATTGTGGTGTACTGGGGTCTTCATGCCCTTCATCGTCCTTTCTGGCTGGTCCCTCCTGTGTGGCATTGACTGGAGCTGGCACTGGAGCAGGAGAGGCTCTGGCTCTGGAGGTGGCTTTTCCCATGCTGGATGCAGTGGCATGGGCACAGCAATGGGTGTGACTCCATGGGGAACTTTTGCTTCTCCTCCAGGAAGGGCAGCGGGGTCCCCAAGGTGCATCAGGTGTGGGCAGGTTTCCTGCCTGGCTTCAGGGTGACCTCAGGGTGACCTCTACTTCTGCTGTTCACAATCCCCGGGATGCTTCCCCAGCAGACAAAAGCTCTCATCCCCCTTGGCTGGCAGTGGGAGGACTTGGCTGCTCCTCTGCTCTGTTTAAGCAGAGGTGAGGTGAGCTTGTTAGCTGGGCAGACAACATCAGCTTAGGAAGGTAAAGAACTGCTATTTCCAAGGTTACAGCTGAGTGGGGGCACGACAGCATCCTTCATTGGTGGAAGGAAAAACCAACAAGGAAGAGACTCTTGGACTAACTCAGAGCAGAACAAAAGGAAGGAGGCAGAGCCTGGTGAGTATGAGGGAATGGAAATCTGGGAGGTCTCCTCGGTGGCATTCATTGTGCTCAGTTTGTCACATTCTCCTTTTCTCCCTAGAGCTGAAGGCCCCAAGCACGGTGCCCTGGAGCCCACTGGAGGGGGGGGGAGGGGGTGGGCTCATGCCCAGCCCCATCCAGGCACTGCCTCACTCGGGTTGAGGAGGAGAAGCTCATGGGAAGCTGTTCCTGGGAAAAGCCTCCTGGGCTAGTGTCCATCTTGCTGGGACAGCAGGAGCATGGCTCCAGCTTCCTGTAGGGAAGGACATGGACAGGAGGGTGTGGAGCACAGGAGCTCCTGGCAACTGCTCTTCTGAGACCGTGAGCGGCTGAGAAAATATGGGCAGGTTTTTATGGAAAAGGTAAAAGCCTCAAGTGCAGATTGGAATTCTTAATGGAGCACCTCCCTAAGCCTCTTTCCTCATGGTATGCAGCAGCATTGCCAAGGCTGAGAGTTGAGCTCTCCTTGTCTGAGCATGGCTTAAAGGGCTGGAAGGGTCTGGAAGGCTCAGCCTGTAGGAGGGGTTGGGGTGGCTGCTCCTGCCCTGCATCCCAGCAACCAGTGCTGTCAGATCCCCTTCGTGGGGTGGGAAAGTGTCCCCTCCTCTTAAATAACCCCCTTTGCATTCCCTCCTCTGCCCCCTCTCTGTGCCTGCAGCCCTGGGGTAGCAAGGGGAAGGCTGGGGTTGGCACTGCTGAGAAATCAGATAAATCAGGAAAACTTCTATTTTTTCCCCCAGCAGTTAAAGAAAACAAAAAAAAACCCACAAAAAAAAAACCCAAAAAAACCAAAAAACAACAACAAAAAAAAAACAAAACAAAAAACCAGACAAAACAAAACAAACCCCCCCCCCCAAAAAAAAAAAAAAAGGAAAA
>JAYDZK010000233.1:19229268-19306046 GCA_034509185.1 Euphonia xanthogaster
AAAAAAAAAAAGGAAAAAAGAAATTAAAGGAAAAAAGCTGGTGAGAGGAAAATTAATCTGGAAATCAGATCTCTAGGAGCCAGGGGGAAATTGTTTTCAGAGAGAAAATTATTGCAAAACACTGCATGAGTAGGATTTTACCCTGTCAGACAAAAAATGCAGCTGAGGGAAGGCTGGGCTGGTGGCAGTGGTAATTGGTTCTGACTATAATTTAAACAAGGCAGAAGCTGCTGGAGCAGGGCCTGGCAAAGACAGAATTCTCCTGCTTGTGAGAGGAACTGGATGGCCTATTGCTGGAAAACAACTTTGCTGGAATGTTTAATTTTATAAGTTTTTTTAAAGGAAAACAAGCTTATTTCACTTTCCAAATTGATGTTCTTAAATTTGCAGCGAGAATTTTTTCAGATTAAAATGAAACAAACCCCATCCCAATGAAATAGTTCAATAAGAAAATGGTAATACTTCTATTTTGGAGAAATCCTGAGGGTTTTATTTGTTTTCTTGCTTTAATACTGGGCTGAAAAAGAAATACTTTGCTCTGATCTGGTGTGTGTTTGTGGGGGTGGAGGGGTTACTTGTTCCAGCTGCAGAGTCTAAGAGCCCGTTTTGTACTGAGGGGAGAAAATGTTGAAATGTAGAAAACACATGTCAAGAACGTGATGAGGGGTTAGGAGGTTATTTGGCTCTGGCTGTTTTGTTGGGTTTTCACTGGAAAATCAATAATAATCTTGTCCTCATGTGTCAGCAGCAGCCACTCAGTCTCTTGCAGATCCACGGGATGAGCTGGTCAGTCAAGTCATCTAGTTCTAAACCCGTGGAAGGTATGTGGAAAAGGGAAGACTCATTTAAGGCCAACATGATGTTAAAATGTGTTTTTTTTTTTCTGCCAAGACTCCCTGCCAAGGGATCCCTGTCCTCACCACATCCCTTTCACTCCATCCCTGACCCCCCTTGCCTGGAGCTCCCAGGCAGCACTGGGCAGACACGGGAGCTCAGGAGAGCTGTGCCCAAGCACAGGCCCCTGACCAGCAACAAACCTTTGCTCCAGGCCAGCAGCACCAGAGGGCTCCCATTTCAGTCCAGTTTCACACACTGGACACTCCCAGGGGTTTGGAAATCCGTGGATGTGTCCATACCTGTGGTGGCAGCTGGGGTTGTCACCAGCCTGGGAATACAAGAGAGAAAATTTTTATTTCATAGCTGCTGTTGCCATAAAAGATGGAAATATGGAGTGAATGTCCCAGAACTTCATCACTATCCATGGATTTTACTGAGGGAAGTTACTGCTACGGCTCATATGCGGAAACTGTCTCCTGACGACTCCTGGGCAAAAGCAGTGCTTCCCAATTTGTACTTTTTTGGTTTAATCTGATGTCCTAGCACAATGCCATCAGAAGGACCCAGAGCTGTTAAATCCATCCAAGCCATGCTTCCCAAAACGGCTCCTGAATTTCCTTTCTCTCTCTGTGCTATTTATATTCCTTGTGCTTATGGCGAGAACTCAGCTACGACACTGCCTTTTCTGCAAGTAAATAAACCCTCTATTCTACTTTTTTATTCTTTTTTTTTTTTCCTAGTAGGGCTGAAATAAACTCTCAAGCAGCAGCAGCAGGGTGCAGGGGGCTGTGAGCTGGGGCTGAAGGGGTGAATTCCCTCTCTATCCAAAGGGATTGACTGAGAGGTGTGTCAGAGCCAGGCGTGCTTGGAGGCCCCAGGTCTGGTTCACCAGGACTGGGCAGGATGCTGGAGAAGGGAAGCCCACTGGAGCTCATCAACCCAGGCCGGCCCCTCTCCACATCACAGCCACACTTCATCTAGCTCCTTCACGGGCAGACCCACTGGAAGCCCTGGATTAAGCTTTGCCTCCTTTTTTTAATTTAAAATCCAGCTGCCTGCAGATGCATGTGCAGCTTCAGTGACTCCTCGGTCCAAAAAGCTGCTGAGTGGATAAATGGCTTGAAATGGTTGATGCAGAAACTGGGTCTTGTCATTTCCAGGAGGAGGAGCTCCCATGTCTTTTCATTTTACAAAGTGCTTGGAAATGAGTTAAAAGGTCAGCTGAAATGGAATGGAAATTGTTTGAAGTTCTCTAAATATGTGTATATGGATACACAGGGGAAAAAGGGGAGAAAGGGGGAATTCTGGTTTCAACTATTTTCTTTTTGCCTTAGGTATATTAATTTTATTTCATCTTTTCATCTGCTTTTGTAAAAAAATCTTGCTTTTTATTTTTAATTTTCTTGAAGATGTTTCTGAGATCAAGATACAGCATCAGCAGCCTGGGAAATAGGGAAGGAGACTGGCACAAAACCTTGATATGTTCTAAGTGCACAAAAGAACCTTTGCGTGATATGAGTGTTTCTCTACTAAAGGGTTCCACAGCATCCAGACTAAAGGGTTACATGGCAGAGGTGTGATTATGTGGCTCATGCAATTAGCCCCATCAGGGAGGTGTTTTCCAGCACAGGGCTGAGGAATTCCAGTGCTGATGCAATTTCCTTCCTCTCTAATTCCTCAAGCCATTAATCTGAACAGACTTTTATCATCCCCTTGCTGCCTTCCTGTGCATGCAGGATGATGAATGATCCACGGGCCACTCTGGGTTGTTGTGCTGTGATTTACTGCACAGCATTGGCTCTGGGGCTGGGCTGGGCTCTCCTTCCCTGCTGTCCCCTGCTGTCCCCTGCCACTGGGCTGGGCTGTCAGAGCCTTGCCGGGTAAGGAACCACCACCCAAGACTGTGTTGGGGGACTGGAGGGGGACTTGATTTTTTTTGTCCAGATAGAAGTTTCTGCTTAATTTTCAAAACTTGGGTCAACAAAAGCATCTTTGGAAGTAATGCAACAGCATCCTGCAGTGACAGCAGACCTGGAGCCAGAAGGACTAAGCTTGAGATCTTGTGCAGGGAAAAAGGCAGCTGCTCCTACTCATCCTCTCCATGGCTCCTCTGTGTCACCAACACTCTGTTTTTTTCCCTGTGTTGTGCACCACGTGGCTGATGCCTCCCTGTGCTGGGGGATGCTGTGGGAATGGCACAAGGATGCCTCCCCTCCTTGTCACTGTTGCTCCCATGTCACACCATTACTTGCTTAGGTCAAGCACATTTGATGATGGAGGGGATTTAAGCACCACATTTGATGAGGTGAAGGTGGGAATGTGCACTACTTTTCCCCCCACAAAAACCCCACTGTGGTGGTTTGTCTCTGTTTAAATCACATTTCTTCCCCGGCAGCCAGCACGGCTTGCTGCAACCTCATAGAGGGCTTGGAAATGGGGAAGGATAACACTAAAAGGACTTCTCCCTGGATCCTCCCTTTGTCTAGTCCTGTTCTATTTACCAGCCCAGTGCTGTGCTGAACTATTTTACTATCGTCTGTTCTCTTCCACAACATTTCATTTGAATTCCCAGCCCTGATGTTGTGGATGTGTTGGACATCCATCAAGCTCTCGCTGCCTCTGAGAGCCCACCTATCCCTCACTCCTGTCCTCATCCTCCCTGCTTCGAGGGAGACAATGGCTGATCACATATTCCAAATGCCTCGTTCTTCTTCTGGACTCATTTTCCAGCACAGGAACGTTCCCTCTCCAGCATGGATGCTGCATACCAAACATGCTCCAGAGCCTCTGACGTGCTCAGTTCAAGGTCTTTTCTCTAATAGCCTGAGGTTTATCTTCTCAAAATCATTCCAAAGATCTCACTGATGACTGGGGAGGAGCAAGGCATGTGCTTGGTGGTGTCATTGTGGGTGTGAATCTTAATGGCAAGCTGCAAGGTGGGTCTGACTGAGGGAAAAGTAACACCCTCCCTGTGCCACCGTGTGCCATTAGTCCCACATGCACTTGGGGATTAAAGAGACCAGTCTAATTAAAACAATATAAATCCGTATTTCCTGAAGTTGGACTGGTTTATGTTGTGTCATGCTGCAGCAACCTGGAGCTGTGAATTATCCTGGCTGTGCCTGGCCCCAGCGAGCTGCATGGCGAGGGCTGCCAGCACCGGGCTTTGAATCACGTCTGCTTGAGGCCTCCAACAGACTAGAAAGACTTAATTCCATGGGTTCAATAAATAATGTGTCTGTTTTAAACACAGACAGTAATTCATGTCCTCTGTGTAACAGTAGCTCAAAGATCTTAATTTAAAAGATCTTTATAAGGATGATGCTCTCATGCACTGGGGATGGTTATGGAGTCTCTAATTTTCAAATTACTGGGTAGAACTGAGCCCTGTTTTAATCTGGCCATTAATTAGAGGGAGTAATTGTTGCCTAGTGTCTCTCCAGGCGCCCTAGTGTGAACAGGAGCAGTCATTTAGTGCAGTGCTGGTGGACGGATGCCTGTGGCACTCAGCTCTAATTGGGTTCCAGCCCTGGAGAGGATGGGACCGAGCAGAGCTGGAGGCTCCAGACTGCCTTGTTCGTCCCTTTGGTTGTGATGAATTCACTGTCTGACTCCGGTGACCCACGGGCGGCGACGATGCAACCCGCGCTAACGAGAGCGGGGTTTGCCTGGCGTCAATGAGCGCTGCCGGCGCGGGGGAGCGGGCTGGGGGCGGTGTCCTGTCTCCTGGGAATGGGCTCTGCAGAGCCCCTGCGCCTGCAGCGAGCTGTGAAAGTGGCACACACGTGCCCAGGCAGTGTCTGACACACTCCACGCCTCTGGGCTGTCCTGAGTTTGGACCATGGCAAGGGGCACTCGGCTCCGTGCAGGAGCTGCGAGGGAAGGGGAATGGAGAGGGAGACGGAGCCGAGGGGCAGCTCCCGGGTAAAGGATGCTCGAGCCATGGGGAGCAAGGAGAGGACCAGGAACAGGGAGTGAGTGAGGGTTTGAGAGCTGATGGGGAGACTGAGAGGGACAGGGGCAGAGAGAGCAACCGAGAACAGGCAGAGGGACAGGGAGCAGAGACCAAGTGAGGGTACAAGAGGGGATGGAAACGAGGGAGAACAACTGGGAGCAGGGAGAAGGACTGGGAGCAGGATGCAAGGGAGGATATGAGAGATGATGGAGAGGAGAGAGAGAGGAATTGGGAGCAGGAAGTGGGGGAGGATATGAGAAGCAATGGAGAAGAGCCCATCCCGTGGAGCATAGGATCAAGGATGGTCTGAACACCTGAATCACCACTTGCCTTTCATTGCCCTGTGTCCTGGAGGTGATTTGTCAGAGAAGGGGCTCCCTGGGTCCAGAGCCTGGTGCCCAAGCTCAGTTAGAGTTCTCCCAAAGGAAACATCTAAGATGAGAATGCCAAATCCAGGCTGTGTGTTCCCATCTCCCTCTCCACTGGTGTTTTTGTCCAATTCCCATGCCTCAGTCCATCCTGGAGGGCTGCAGTGACCTCCATTGAGTTCCATAGATCAAGAAGAGAAGGTGACTTTAGGAGGTGTTTTTCTTCTGCAGCCAAGGTTTCAGAGCTACGGCTCTTGGCTCCCACATCGTCCCAGCACAGAGAGGGGGCAGTGGGAGAGGATAGGCCTTTGTTGTAGGAAATGGCTGTGGTAGGGCAAATATTTATTGAACCCATTTTCACCAGTGGATATAAAAATTGTTTTCATTCTGATCAGGCTGCAGTTTCCTTCCTCTCCTGTCACATGCTCCTGCTGCCACTCACCCAGTGAAGCACTGCAGCTCAGAGAGGTGGTTCCTTGGAGCGCTCAAATTTCCATGGGTACCTTTGATAGAGATGGATGGGGGTTGATGGGGGCAGTTTTCTGGGATTTGGGGCTGCAGCTGCTGAATGAAACAGTTTGGGCAGGGACCAGCATCACTGTCAGCACTTGCACCCCAAAAGCATCTGAAAGTGAAACAGGGTCATTTCCCAGCAGAGGAGAGAGGCACTGCCTGGGGATGGATCCTGTGAATGTGGCACTTGGGGACATGGATAGTGGTGGGCTTGGCAGTGCTGGTAGCATGGTTGGGACTGATGGTCTCAGAGCACTTTTTCAATTGAAATGATTCCGTGTTCCTGTGTGCTGCAGGCTTGCAGGGAGAGAAGCAGGCTTGGAATTAAGGTTAATCTCCACATGCTGAAAAAATAGCCCAAAATCAAAGATAGAAAATTCAATCATAAGAAGTGAAAAGCACTGCACTTAGGCAGCAGAAAAAAGAAAAAAAGCACGTGAGAATATGAAAGGAGGAATAATTGGCTCTGCAGCAGACTGCCTATTTTTTTATTTATTTACTTCACATTTTTTATAAAAGCAACTTCCCAGGCCTGGGGAAGCAGGGCCAGAGGCAGGTTTGCACACTTGTGGGGAGCCCAGAGAGTGGGCAGAGGAGCTGGGATATTCTTTGGGTTTCCCTTCCTCCAAGCACCTTGACCCAATGCCAGGCTCTGCTCTCCCTCAGATGAATTATTTCACAGCCTGACTGTGACTCCAGGCAGCCCCCACCCTTCAGAGAAAGCTCGAATGTTTGGGATGAAATGATGTCGAGGCTAAGAGGGACCCTGGCATCATCCCAAATGGGCCCATGGGAGGATAGAGCCAGCCCGGGGCTGCAGCCCCACATCATCCCTCGGCACTGGAGTGACTGCAGGACTGGGAGCTCCAGGCTGCAGAGACAGAAGCACTGGAGTTAATGGATGGGGAGCAAGATTCGATGTGCTTTAGTGTCTGTTTGAAGAGTCATGGAACACTTGGGGCTATTTAATTGAAAGTAACTGTGCAAAACCCAGAATTAATTCTTATTAAACATCCACAGTGACATTTTCTTAAGTGGAAATTAAACTGGGATTAAGGTGACGTCTCCTAAGACTCTCCCTGTTGTGACCAGGAATATTTTAAGGCACTGGAGTATGTTAAATTTGAAGAAATGAGCTGATCTGGATGCACTCGTGTTTTTCCCTCTCTATGTGGCTGCTCAGGCAAGCAGGGGGAGCTGGAAGTAGAACCATAGCAAATGGAATCATGGAATGGTTTGGGTTGGAAGGGACCTTAAAAAACATCTGTTTCCAACCCCTGGCCATGGACAGGGACAGCTTCCACTATCCCAGGTTGCTCCAAGCTCCATCCAGCCTGGCCTTGAACACTTCCAGGGGTGGGGCAGCCACAGCTTCTCTGAGTATCCTGTTCCAAGGGGAAACCCCATGTGAGCTGTTGGTGTGTTTGAGGAAGGAAAAAGTACAGACAAGGAGAAGGCTGGGAACAAAGGAGGGCTGGGAAGAGTGGCCAGGAGGGATGGAGTGTCAGGGAAAGGGGCACCTTGAAGGCCCTATCCCTCTCTGGGGCTGAGCCCTGGTCAGTGGAGCAGCAGCCACGTGGCTCACGCTCGTTCCACTGATGAGAAGCATGACCAGCCGAGAAGATAAAAATTTGCCTGGACATCAGGGCCGGAGAGCTCCAGTGATTTTTACATTATTAGGTTCCCAACAGAGGCTGTGTGACACTGTGCCCAGAGCTGGGAGGAGGAGGTTGCTGCCTACCAGCTCTGTTCAGCACAAGGCTCACGGCTCCCAGGTCCGGCTATCTCCCCATTCAATGTGCTGTTCAATTAATTAAATATTCTCTCTTCCAGATTGCTGGCTGAGGGTGACACATGCTTCATGAACAGCTGCAGGTCCCTAATCACATTGGCAATTAGGAATGTAATTAGAGCACTTGCAAATGGTTTTCATGCTGATAAAACATGACAGAATGGAGCATTTTCACTCACTGTCAGCTGCCAGACAATCTGTTACCCATCTAATGGCAATTTAATTACAAATTCCTCCGCTCCCCTGGTTTCCGGTCACTCGGGTCCATGGATAATTGGGCATGTCTTGGGTTCTGCTGAGGCGTCACCTGGTAGCACTGGCCTGGAGCTGGGCATGGAGCAGAGCGGTTTCTGGAGAGGAGGTCCAGGAAGAGCTTCCTTCCCACCTGCCTCCTGCTGAGCCTGCCTACACCTGAGGGAATGGTTTGAGCTGTGCCAGGGAGGGTTAGGTGGGAGATCAGGAAAGGTTCTTCCCCCCGAGGGTGCTGGGACTGCCCAGGCTGCCCAGGGAATGGGCACGGCCCCGAGGCTGCCAAAGCTCCAGGAGCCTTTGGACAGCACTGCAGGGATGCCCGGGGTGGGGTTGTTGGGGGTCTGGGCAGGGCCAGGAATTGGACTGGATTCTGATGGGTTCCTTCCAACTCAGGAGATTCTCTGAATCTCTGATTCTAAGAGGATGGAGGGGAAATCCAGGTTAAATACAGTGCAGGGGCAGGCCCTGATACACGGGAAGGGCTGTGCAGAGGGCACAGGGGTAGATCCCAGCTCCCATGGAACCATGCATGGTAGGATTGGTTACCTTGACTGATCCAGGGGAAAATTCCACTTGGCTGAGGAGCCTTGAGAACACAGGTGTTCCGTACATGATGTCTGATGTACCTATGCCATCAGGAATAAAGGACTCCCATGCCATTAACCATCCCCAAACTGCTCCAGCACTGCCTGCCCTGGGCAGCTGAGGGTTGCAGTGACACAGAGGGAGCTTCCCCACCTGGCCACTTTCCCTCTGGCCCGTCTTCCCAGGCCATGTGGGGCCTTGGCCATTCCATGATGGCCACCTTGGGCCCCTGTGGTGGGGACTGGGTTGGGAAGTGCCTGAGGCTGTAGCTGGGGCAGTGTGTGGCTGTGCAGGGGACAGGGCTCAGGCTCCATTGTGGCACAAGGATGAAGGTGCTCAATGGGCCCAGAGGATGTGCAGTGAGTGAAATAAAATAACACTGTAATTTTGTCATCAGCAGCACTTCTCTCCATCCTCCAGGTGCTGTGTGAATGTTAAGAGAGTGTTTAATTCATTATAAGGTGGAGCAGGATTAAGAAGCCCATTTTACAAATGAAGACACCACTCGAGAGAAGTTATTCACATCAGGGTGACACCCTGGGAACCGAACAGATGGATTTTAATGAAAAATGAAGGGCAAAGGTCTGCCAAATGATGGGCATATATTTTGGTACATGAAAGCTCAGAGCCCAGGTATCAATTAAATCAGCAAAGCAGCTGAAGGTGGTGATGGATCCTCATGACCATCAGTAACCACGGCAGCCAAATTCGTGGCTCTGATGGGCCTTCAGGAAACTCTGCAGGTAATTTTCTCATTGTTCTGGTGTTTAGCTTCCTTGAATCATGGAATGGTTTGGGTTGGAAGGGACCTTAAAAATTATCCAGTTCCATCCTCCAGTTCCATCCAGTTCTTCCTGCTCTGCCCTGCAGCCCCCTCAAACCACTTCCCCCATCGCTGCTGCCCTGACAGCTCAGCACTGGCCCCATCACTCAGGTAATTACTGACAGGCTGTGGTGGCAGAGGCTCCTGTGCCCTGGCAGGGGCACGGTGGAGTCTCTGCCACGTGGCTGCTGAGCGCAGAGCAAAGGCAGCGGCTGCAGCACAGAGCCAGGCTCCACCCGAGCATCTGGCTGATCAAAGGAGCCCAGCACAGCTCCTGTCAGCAAGGAGCTGTAATGAGGATTTTCACACAGACAGCCTCTGCACAGAGAATCCCAGTGATGGATGTCAGCCTGCTTGCCTGTGTAAATAAACAGGCACAAATTAGAGCCAGGGAGGCAGGAGAGCAAGGGCCATGTGGAGAGAAGGCACTTGGCTCAAAGCGGCGGGGAATAGGGAGGCTGTGGCTGAGGGAAGTTTTGAGGCTCAATTGCTCAAAATAGCTGTGGAGGGCTGTGTGTGCCTTGGGGACCAGGCAGCCTGCTCTGTGCAGCCCTGGATCCGCTGTCTTGTGCAGAAGTACCCACAGGAGCCTTCCTGTGCTCGCCTCCCTGGGCAGGACTAGGACCCCACTGCTCTCTGTGACATGTGGTGATGGGGGCTCTACTGCAGCTCTGGGGGTCCCAGGGTCCCCTTGTCCCCCCCAGCTCCTTGTGCCTTAATTTCTGCTGGTGTTTACTTTTAAAACTCCTGGGAGTGCTTGGCTCTTTGCATCCTGCACTGACCCAGTTCTTGCTCGTTGCCATGGAGAACTGGACCCAATTCCATTAACAGTCCCTGTGCCGCTCCTGCCTGACTCTGCAGCTTGGAGGATGCAGTGGTGAGCCTGGATGGGATGTTCTCAGGAGAGGGGCCAGGTGGGATTTGCAAGGGCTGGTGAAGGGCTGGAGTCTCAAACTACCTGCTCCAGGTGGGTCAGGACAGTTCCTGCAACTCAGGACAGGCTCCTGGAGCTCAGGATAATTCCTGACACTCAAGATGGTTTCCTGAAGCTCAGGAGAATTCCTGAGGCTCCCCCTGCAGCCATTTTTAGTCTGAGACACAAGCACTGATGTCCTCACCACCTCCCTCCTGCCTCTCTCCCTCCCTCCATTTCACATGTCCTAAACCCCAGAATTATTCTCAGTCTAATGATCAAGAACACTTGATCAGTTTTAGGGGGTGGTTATTCAGATGAGTATTTAAAAATCTCAAGTTCCATTAAGGATTAATTTGGGCCAGCTCAGACTCTAACTCATTTTCCCTGTGCAGTCTGTGAGCAGGTCAGGGTGTCATTTTCTTTTCTGTCCATTTATTTAACTATTGGGTTTTTTTCCCCAGCCTGGAGTGAAATCACCAGTTAAAGGGATTTTCATTCCTGGATGGGAGAGCTGTAGCACGTATTCCCAGTGAGGATTACCCCACCCCAGTGCAAGCCATTGCTGCTGCAGACAGGACAGATGAGACATCTTGATGTCACTCATTATACAAACCCAGTGATTTCTCTTATCACTTCACTTTGCAGCTTCCCAGAGCAGGGGGGAAGGCCCAGGGCTCCCAGGCAGTGTGTTTTTAGGCTTTCTCAAGGGAGGGATTTTTAAAATTTCCTATTTCGTGAACTACAGAAGAAACTAAAAGTAAAAAAGAAATTAAAACCAATGTTACAATCAGTCCCCCAAAACCTGCCATTAGCCTTCCCAAGTCCATGCCACGCGCTGCTTTTCCTCCTCCTGGCTGACTTGTGGAATGCATTTCTGGTTTGATTTTCAGTATTTGTGATGCTGAAACCTCTTGTGTTTAAAGCACATTCCTTGAAAGCAGCAGCAAAGCTCATTCCATCATCTCAGAGCAGCCTTTTTCTTTCCATGAAACAATCTGCCACGTGAGTGATGGTTTTAAATTGGCTTTCACAACGAGGGATGCAGTTTCCTAGAAACCCGAGGTTGACAGGGAAAGGCAGCAGACAAAGCAGGAAGAGAAAGGGAAGAGCTCCTTCCTGGGCTCATGCTGACACTGGCTGTGTCACTGGCTGTTTCGGGCAAAGAGGTGACCAGGGATGACATCCTTTGACCAGCTTCCCCTGGTTTCCAGGAGCTGTGCCAGAAGGCCCTGGGCCATTCCCAGCACTGGCAAGGGCTGGAGCAGTGTTTGGCACCGGGTGGAGGGAACGTGGGAGCAGTGCCATGCTGGGGGTGGCTCTTAGGGAGTTTTGGCCACAGCCAGAGGACACACAGGTGACACTGCCACGTTTCTTCCCTGGCACCACCTCAGTATAGGCTGATCCTTTGCCATCTGCTCTTCCCTTGCCCAGCACCCCCTAGTCATGCCCTTTCCTCGGGCTGGCACCAAGTGGGCTCTGTGCCAAGCCAGCCTGAGCAGCCCCAGCAGGGACGAGCTCCCGGCTTTGCTGTCCCAGTGCTCCTCATCCCTTTGGGGCTTGCCTTGGGCTGCAGTTTGTCCTGGAGATGGGTTTCTGGTTAATGAAACCCATGGATTTCAAGGATAATGAAGTGCTTGTATGGAAAGTCTCAAGGAAAACGCATCCTCCCCTCCCAGGACTCATTTCCCCACCTAACGCGGTTGTTCTACTGACAGCGAAGCAATCTCTGCAGCTTCCTGTCACTCCATCGGGGTGGAGGGAGGAGGGAGGGATGGGGCGAGTGTGAGTCCCGGCATCCCTGGGACCCTGCTTTGCCAAGGTATGCCCTTCCCAGCACCTCCCAGCCACGCCAGCTCTGCAGGCACTGGGCTAACACCCATCCTGGTGATCCACAGCAACACCCATGGCCAGCCTGAGCACTGAGGCAGGGATCCTGCCAGCAGCACGGGGGAGCAGCGTGTCAGACACATCCACAGAGAATTCCTGCCTTTCTGGAAGCTCTGGATGCACTGAGCAGATGGTCCATGCTGTTGAGCTGTTGTGACAGTCGGGATGAACCCCCCAGATGAAGCCCCACAGGGTGCAGAGGCTCAGCCAGGACTGATGGGCTGCACCGGGCTGTTCTCACAGCACTTTAGGGTGGGCTGACAGCAGAGCCAGCAGGGCCTCACCTCTCCACACAGAGGCTCTGCCGTTCAAGTGCCCATTTGTGGGGGAATGCTTCTTCTTTGGAAAGTTTTATTTTTCAGTTTAAAAGAAAAGAAGGTTCCCATGCTGTGTTAATCCCATGGAGGGGGGAGCAGGTCCTCTCCCAGGGATGACTGTCCCACGGTGAAAGGAGAGGATCTGTGTGCCCTTATATCTGGGAAGAGCCAGATTTTTGTTCCTTTTGTGTCCTTGCTGCTCACTGGGTGCTCACTGGGCTCCGGGCAGGCTGGGTGGCAGGGCTCCGGGTCTCTCCTGCCATGGGGGCTGCTCACCAGGGTTGGGGTGCACCTCTGACTCCTGGCAAGCCTGTCAGGATCTGTTTGACTAGTGGCCAGAGCTCAGGAGCACCTGCAGATACTGCCAGACCCCACACACTAGTCCCAGGGCATGCAGCAAACCAGGTTGGAGCAGAGGGATGGGACAGATGAAGGGGATGGGGTTGGGACAATCCCCTGGCAAGCTGCAGTGGTCTGGGGCTACCCTGCCAGTTTCTGGACCAGGGAATGAAATGTCTGGAAAAGGAGGCTGTGGGCCCTGGGCACTGCAGCTCCCCACTCCTCAGAGTGGGATTCTGGGCAGTAGGGTCTTTGTGGCAGAAGCAGGAGCACCAGCACCAGACCCAGCCATCACTGCTGCGTGTCACCGACAACCCACAGCAAGGGCGGAGCTCTGACCAACACAAATGCCACAGGTTTGTTCCTAGCAGAAGCAGCAACTCATCCGCCAGGCAGGTTCCGTGCGCCGGTGGTTTATCTTTAACAGGAAAAGCCTGGAGCAAAGGCATAAAGCAAGAAATATTTAATTCAACAGTGTTGGTTTACACTGTATGTTTTCCACTTAACAAATATTTTAGGCACTTGTGCTCCAAAAATGGGCTCTGTCTCCTGCAGGTTTGTGTGCCTGTGCTCCCCGACATGAGGCTGCCCCCGGTGCCCCTTCTCCAGCAGCTTCTGCCCAGTGGCACCATTGCAGCATGGGCTCTCCCCACTCCCTGGGCCAGTCCTGCCTGGTGGGGCCCCGGAAGAGCCCAGGGATGTGCACCCAGGGCTGGGAGAGGGGAACTGCCGAGCTCCTCCCTGCTCGCTGCCAGTCCCTGTGCAGGGCAGGGCTCTGTGCAGGGGGGGCTGTCACAGCCAGCACTCAGCCCCAGCACCAGCTCCATCCCCACCCTCTCCAGGGCACTGGTGGGGCAAGAGCAGCCAGACATGGCTGGCACTCAGAGATGTCCAGAACCCCTGCGGCCATCCAGGACTGGGAAAAGGGCAGACTGGCCCACACAGTGTCCTGGATAATGGGACATCATCCAGGGGCTGGCAGCAGGGTGCTCAATATTTATGTGTACAGATGTTTTTGGATGGAGCTTTAGCACCCCCTGTGCCTGGCCACCCCACAGGCTCTCCAGGCTGGGCTGAGCCCAGCACAAGGAAAGCTGCTGCTGGGCGGTACGACAAATCCCTTCTGCTCCTGTGCATGCACAGCCATAGGTTTTGCTAATTTTGGGGAATGCTGTGATGGCCAGCAAGAAGATCCCAGGGCTGTTCTCACCTTATGGCCTCCCTCACACACAGACATACCCAGTAATGTATATATATTATATTATATTTTTATATATTTATATATATATATATATATATATACACGTTAACAAAGAAGTTGCAAAAAAACCAACAAAAAGGGAAAAACCCAACAGGAAGAACAGCCCTCCCCGAAGTAAAATGGAAGCAGGAATGTTACACGTGGAAGGGGAGGCTGAGGGGAGCCAGGAGTCCACACATCCCAAAGTTGAACACTGGTGTCACCAGGAGCAGAGGAACCAGCAGCAGCACTCTGGCCCCCCTCCATGTCCTCAGCAGGGCCCAGGGATGGGGCTGCTGCTCCCCAAATCATGGTGACAATTGGGTGGGCTCTGCTTTCAGTACCAAAGAGGACAATGTGGGTGAAAGGCCCCCAGCCCCTGCTCGGGGTGTGGGGCTCCTCCAGTCCCCATCTGGCCGGGTATGAGACACGTGTGGAGGCCGGGGGGTCCCACATTTAGTGCAATTTCATCAGGTGCAAATGTCACATTAAGGGCTCATGGTCTCTGAGCTGAGGATGCTGAATGCTCCCTGAGCCCATCCCAGCAGTGCTGGCGCTGTCCTTGGCATTCCCAGGGCCACCATCCACCTGCAGTGCCTGGCATCCCTCTGGGGTGGCACAGGGTAAGCAGCCCTATGGGACCGGCACTGAGGAAGGGACTTCCATGAGACCTTCCCATAAAAAACATCCAACTTAAAAGGGTAATTTAACCTCCCAAAGAAAAAGGGGGCCATGAGCCAGGCTGTGGGGATGGCAGGCGTGCCCCTGCTGCAACCTCCCTGAGCTCCTCCACCCCGGGGCTGGGAGAAACAAACAGAGATGCTCCTCTGCTCAGGAGGAGTCAGAAGGAGGGGTGAATCCCCTATGCCTGCCCTGCCAGGCACCATGGGGAAGCAGCCTGGATCAGAGGGAAAGCCCTCTCAGCTTGGCAGGGCTGGCAGCAGATCCTTCCCCTAGGTGCTGCCCACCTCCCTTTTCCAAAAACCACAGTCCAGACACACAGAGAGATGGCATGCTGGGGAACACTCTCCTCCTGGGCAAAACTGTCACCACCAGACTCACCAACATGCATCCCCTTGGCCAGGTCACTGGGAGGGGTCATCAGATGAATCCTGAACTGGCTCC
The DNA here is from genome assembly GCA_034509185.1 of Euphonia xanthogaster. Lineage (NCBI taxonomy): Eukaryota > Metazoa > Chordata > Aves > Passeriformes > Fringillidae > Euphonia > Euphonia xanthogaster. The sequence continues at coordinate 19,244,218 of JAYDZK010000233.1, forward strand.
AGATGAATTCAACCTGTCTCTGGCACAGCCCCCATGGGATGAGCCCCAGGAACCCTGCCCAAGCCAGCCACTCACTCCCAGAGCCTGGGCTTTAGAATCACATGATAGGCTGAGTTGGAAGGTGCCCATCAGAATCACTGAGTTGGACTCCTGGCCCTGCACAGGATACCCCAACAATCCCACCCTGTGTTTGGGAGCATTGTTCAAATGCCCCTTGACCTCCGGCAGCCTCGGGGCCATGACCATTCCCTGGGGAGCCTGTGCAGTGCCTGACCACTCCCTGAGAGAAAAACCTCTTCCTGACATCCAACCTAATCCTCCCCCGACTCAGCTCCAGCCATTTCCTTCAGTTCTGTCACTGGTCACAAGAAGGAAGGGATGGGTACCTGCCCTTCCACTCCCCCTTGGGAGGAGCTGAAGATGACAAAGAGGCTTTCCCTCTCTTCTTCTCCAGCTGAGCAAACCAAGTGACCTCAGCCACTCCTCACAAGACTCCTCCAGACCCTTCTTCATCCTCACAGCCCTTCTTTGTTCACTCTCTAATATCTTCATGCCTTTTTTATATTGTGGTGTGCAAAACTGCCCTCAGGGCTCAAGGTGAGGCTGCCTCAGCCCAGAGCAGAGCATGACAATCCCCTCCCTGGTCCAGCTGGCCTGATGCCCGCAGAACAGGGATTTCCCTCCTGGCTGAGATCCAATTGGCCATGGACCAGGTACCCCAGGGCCCTTCCACAGCTGCTCCATAGCCTCTTTCCCCAGTTCATACACCCCATCCCAGGTGCAGAATCTACCACCTTCCCTTGTTAAACTTCACATGGTTGGTGATTCCCCATCTGTCTAATTTGTCTGGGCCTCTCTGCAGGCCCTCTCTGCCCTTGAGAGAGTTGACAGCTCCTCCCAGCTTAGTGCTGCCAGCAAATTGACTTAGTATCCCTTCCAGTCCTGCATCCAGCTTGTTAATGAAGATGTTGAAGAGCACAGGGCAGAGGATGGAGCCCTTCAGAACCTCAAAAGTGACTAGTGCCAGCCTTATGTCACCCTTTGTGCCTGACCAATGAGGCAGTTACTCACCCACCCCATGATGTGCTTATCCAGCTGTGGGCTGGACATTTTGTCCAGAAGGATCCTGTGAGAGACTGCTAAAGCCTGCTAAAGTCCAAAAAGACTCCATCTCATGGCCACCCTGGATCAATCAGGTGGGTTACCCTGTTGTAGAAGAAAATACAAGCAGGGGTAGTTCCTTATCAGCAAGCTCCACAGAGAGAGGCTGGCAGAGCTCGGTGGTCCCAGCTCAGTGGTCCCCACTCCCACCGAGGCACCACATCTAGAGGAGGAAAAGGGGTTTCAAATATCACAGAGCAAAGCCCAAGCACCAGCTGCCTTGGGCCACCATAATGCCTGAAATTCTTGCTCTCACAATGTCCCAGCCACTCACATGCCCATTGGCCCCAAACTGTGCCACAGACCCCCATGGCGGCAACCATGGGATTGGTATGGCAATTGGCAAGGGACTGTGCGCCAGCCCAGCTCCTCTTGGCCTCTTAAATAAATCTGGAGACTGGAGCTTGCCCAGGGGACTCGATGTGTGTGGTTACTGGGAATACTGGAGACAGCCAAATGAGCTCCCAGTAACCAGGGTCTCTGAGCCTCTGGGACAGACTCAGTCCCCTGCCATGGAATAAAGAGGATGGCTCCACACTCACACCACCACAGAATCATGGAATAGTTTGGGCTGGAAGGGATCTTTAAAATGCACCCAGTCCAATCCCCTGGCATGGTGGAGAACAAACCAGAAGTCAAGATTCAGTGTCATTAATTGAGATTTTGGGTCACAGAGCATAGAGGTAGTCTTTGAGCAGGACTCTACTGTGGGCTTAGAGTAGGAAGATGAGTTTTTGCTGCTGGAACGCCAGACAGGACACTAATGGAGACCTATGTGGAGCAGGGCACAGCTGGCCAGACCCTGCATTGGGAAGGAGCAGCTGCCAAACCTCTGTGCCATGGGCCAAAGCTTCTCAAGGATGCAGGCCTCCCTGGTTACTGGGAAGCTCTCAGAGGAGGAGATGGTGGTCTGGGGGTCCATGGCTCCCCACTGCAGGACCCTGAAAATTATCAGGAGCATGCCATCTGCAGCATGGATGGCCACCGTGAACACCCTCAATGCCATCTTCACTCCCACAGAGCACCACCCTCCCTCCACAGCACCACCACCCACCACACAACCACTGCCAGCGCCCACCGAGCCCAAGGGCTCCAAGCTTTATTCATCCCACCAGGGAAGCTACCGAGCCTCAGCCACACTGAAAGTGCTCCCTGGAAAGCGCTGCTCAGTGCTCTGGGTCCCTACACCAGCTGTCAGCGGGCTCCAGAGCCCATCCCTCCTGTCCCAACCTGCACCTCGTGGTATGCGCGAGCCATTCCCTGACCACCATGGCACCTGAGGTCACCCTGAAACCCGCCCTGGCCTTTCCAGCCCCCCAAGGGAAGACAGAACCATCCAGGTGACAATTGTCTTGGGGAGAGATGGAAGCAACCGCCAAAGAGCTGCTCCAGCCACTCTTGCACACCCTGGAGCTCACCAACAGCAGTTCGTTTCCAGCTGTGGTTCGAGGTTCTTCCACTTTTTCCATTAAAGTAAGATGGAGCTGGGTGTGGATGGTGCTCGACTGCTCGGGCGCCACAGTGGCTCTCTGGCACAGCTGCCAGTGGGCAGCTCTGGCTACCTGCACCCACCGGCATGGCCAGAGCTGCCACGGGGCATGGGCAGGCCTGGGCAGCCTAGTGACAGGCTTTCATTCCTGACACATACGGGGACTCCTGGGGCCGGCAGTTACACTCCTGCTGCTCGGGGTAATCGATGAAATCTGGGGCAGGCAGCCCCGAGAGGATCATCAGGGATTTGTTCCAGATGGTGAAGGTGGGACACACTGGCAGGATGAAGGAGACTTCAAAGGTGTGGAGGTGGAGAGAGTTGGCTGGGTCGTAGAAGGAGAGCGCGTTGTTGTCGTAGTCCAGGAGGACACCGAGGCGCTTCATCTGCGGGTGCACCTCCACCAGCATCTCCTTGTTGTTGTGCCGCACCACAAAGTTGTTGTTGCAGCGGGAGAAGACCCAAGAAGAGGAGTTCTTCCCAATCCACTCGTTTTTGGGGGCTGACTTGTAAGCCACGCCGATGGCATACCTGCAGGAGAGGAGAAGCTATGCTCAGCATCCTCCAGCCTCGGCTCAGCACCAAACCCAGCCCTGATGGCTACAGCACCCTGTGCTTTCAGAGCCCATCTGCTGTAAAAGGGCACAGGGTGGGCATCTCTGCAGAGGCCGGACTGGGAAAGCATCCCCCCCTCACACAGGTGGTGCCTTACCAGGTGGAGGATCCCACCACCACCTCCCAGTAGTGGCAGCCGCTGTCGATGAAGATGTTGCCGGCCGCGCCGTAGCAGCCTGTCCCGCTGAACCGCTCTGGCGTGTGGCTCTTCTTCAAGGAGCTCTCGTCCTTTTCCATCTGCAGCCCATCATTGGAGAGCTTCAGCTTCTTGTGAGCCATCTTGGGGTCCAGCTTGAATGGCTGACCTGTGGGGAAGAGACACAAGGATTAGAATTTGTGTTATTATCATCATGATGATAGGGGAAAGGGGCTTCTTCACATCCTGTTCTCAGCTTTGCATATTTAATGGTGGTTTGCTTGGGTGTTTTCCCCAAAACCAGAACAGATCTGGGTGATGTCCCAGAACTTCAACTAGACTCCTTTTTTGTTCATGATTTCCCTCTGAAAGTCCTTAGTCTATCCCTGGATTTGCAAACAAAACCCCAAGACGCTACAAAGAAGCAAATTGAGTTCAGGTGGGTTTTGCTGCTGTGGTTTCATGCGAGATGCAGTAAAGTGCACACAGGCACTGGAGAGCATTTCCACAGGGATTCACCTGCTTCAGGACAAAGCAAATGACAGCTGCAGAGAACACCCCAAGTTCTACCAATATCTTCAGCCTCATGTTTTGGTACCCAGCTCGGGGCATGACAACTGTGTCCTCCTTCACGCTCTCATTTTTGGCTGCAGACACAGAGTCCCAGCAAGAAGAAACGACGACACCACCATGTCAATGTGTTCCTGAGCCTGGACTGGGGATCCCCAGAACAGCCAGAAAACCCTGGAAAGCCAGGAAAAACTCAAGGAGAACCCCAGGACACCTGGGAACATCTGTAAAGAGCTGCAACATCAGCGACCATTGCAGCTGCAGAGCAGAGCTCATCTGTGCCGTGCTCTGTAACCTGATGGTAGCTCGTGCTGGTTTTCCTTGGAGCCCAATTTGCTGAATAATTGAGTTGAGAAGCCTGAAAGTAAAACTGCAAATTGGGAGTGACCTGCCCCCTCCTTCTTCTGGCTGCTCTGATCTTTCTGCTGTATCTTTTCCCAGCAGTAATGCAAAGAGACAAGCTCTGAGGAAGTGAGGTATAAAAATACTTGGCTCCATCAGGACAGAGACACTCACAGCCCTGTTTCCGAAGGCAACCCCTTGTTAAGGTCAGTGTGAAGAAGTGGAGCCCAGCCCTTATCACTGGTTTCTGCTGGCATGTCCTGGAGCAAATGCTTGAGCTGCATGCACTGGCAGTGAGTGTGATGGGCAGGCTCAGAGGGGTTGGAGGGTATTTCAGACAATACAGCCAGGCACCTGCTACCCTTCCCAAAATATCACTCTGGCACTGGGAAAAAATATAGACTTCACAGAGGTCATAACAGTCCCAACCTCAACCCCCCAGCACGGGAGCTGCCAAAGGAAGGGGTGTTCTGACTGTAGCCTTCACTCCCTGTTCCCCCACCACCAGCAGCCTCTGTGCCTCCCAGTCACTGTTCTCCAGCCCTCCAGCCCTGCCCTGCAGAGAGCCGAAGCTTGTAATGATTCCTCTCATCACTGATGATTCCTCTCATCATTAATGTTTCCCTCATCATTAATGAGTAGCTCCTGGGCTGGTCGCTCAGATTACCTTTATCCCACAAATTCAGCTTGCTGGGATATTCCTGATAGCCTTTTGCTGGTCATCCCTGCATGAGGCTTGGGAGCTGTGGGGAAGCAGCTGCCTTCAGGGCTGGACACAGCTGGCTGCACCCCTAGAGCATTTATCAGCTGGATTAGCCCTCCCTTCCCAGCAGAGCCAGAGTGAGCAGAGCAGAGGAAATCCTGTCTGGCACTGGGTGTGAGGGAGCAAGAGGGGGAGCCAGGAACATGGGCAAGGTCAGTGGAATGCGGGGATGGAGCCAGGCAGAGGGAAGTGTGTGCTCGAGCTGCGTCCCCACCCTGCAAGACCCCAGACACCCACACTGCTCCCCTGGATCTCACGGGGCTCCTGCACCCATCACAGTGAGCAGCAGCTTGGGACACTCCTGTCACCCACCCAGAGGGACAGCGAGGACAGGCTGCCTGCTGCTTTACGTAACAGCTATGGAAATAACTGGAATCAGATCCCCAGGAGCAGGAGACGACATCCAACACTCAGCCAAATCCAGGACCAGCAGCCCAGCCCAGTGGGGGTCAGTGCAGGGGTGCCACCGGTGCCACTGGTGCCCTGCAGCACAGCAGCTCCTCTGTGCCCCACTCCTCTGGCTGCAGGGCCACAGGGACGGGGCAGGGCAGAGAGGATGGACAGCTGGCAACTGCGTTTGGCTGAAAATGTGCGGAGAGAAAGGAGGGATGGATATGAACTCTGCACCTAAGGATGCTGCAGGCACTCATCACGTTCTGCCCAGAGAGCAAAGAGAGCTGCAGGGACACAGGAACAAAAAGGCAGCCCTTCCCGCATTCTGTCCCTCCTCTCTGCCTGCAGTGGCAGTGTCCCTATGCCCACCAGCCATCCAAGATGCCACATGTGGGACACAAGACACCCACAGAGCACAGCTGCCAGCACCATCTTGTCCTCCCTGAAGACATCACCTTCAGCAAAGAAAGAAACAAAGATGCAGCACTGTACTGCTGAGTCATCAAGTCATAGGAAAGCCATAAATCCATCTAAATTTTCAGATTCCCTGCTGGGAAGTTTTTGCAGAGATCATCCTGTCCTTAAAAACACCTGCACTAACATGATTCAGTCAGTAATAGTGACCTTGCAGCCCACTGCTCAGGCATCAAACCCACTCCTGACATCTCACATGAGATGTGGATGGAGCCATCCTGTAGCACACTAAGGTCTTGCCAAGATATGCAGAAATCAGGAAAAGTCAGAATTGCAAGGGAAAATAAGGCCAGGACGTAGTGGCCAAGGCAAAGGCTGTAAAATCCATTTCCCTGCACTTCATTTATGGCCAGAGCTGGGCCTGTCCCTGCATTCCAGCACTTTCAACTACTTTTGGACACTTGCTCCTGAATAAGTCCTGCTCAGGCCCAGCCTCAGCAGAAGATGGACTCTCTGTCACTAAACCAAACCTGTCCTCCCAAGCTGCTCTGTTCAGGAATGCAGATTTACCTCCAGCACTGCCAGCGCTGATGCTGCGGAAATTGATGTGTCCTGACACTGACCTTCTGGCCATGGAGAGACCTCTCCAGACATCCCTTCAGGAACAAAACAGGCTGTGAAATATGTTAATGAGCTGTTTCTGTGTTGAGCTGCTGACACTTCCACCAAGGTTACAGCAGTGGGAAAGCATGGGTGTGATATCCTCTGGATATTGTTCACTGCAAAAGGAGAAGCCCTGGTCCCAAATACCAGCAGGAGGAAAAGCCAGTGGGGGCATGCTGGGGGGGCAGCACAGGGTGGCAGCACCACTGGACACCCAAAGGAGCCCTCGTTCCCTGAGGCTGGCCACAGAAGGAAATAAATCAATATATATTGTATCCATATATATCGCCAAATGAAACTTTCAGGAATTCAGAAGTTTCCACAAACACAGATGGCAAAGGAACACCAAACTAGTGGCAGAGAGGGACATGGCCATCAATGCCACATGCCTCTCCTGCCCAACACCTGAGTGGGAAGTGAGGTCCTTGTGGAAGGGGCTTTAGCACACCCACAATCACACAACCTGTGCAGTGGCTCAGGTGGGGCTGCTCCAGGTTTCAAACATGCAAGAAGCTGCTGCAGACACATCCTTGCAGCAAGGGGGGCTCAACACCTGACTGGACTCTGATCGAACCCAGTCCATCCCCAGGCAGGAGCCCTCAGAGCTGTGCTGGCAGCTCTGGTGACTGGCACTGGGCTAGAATCACAGAGAGCAGACCCTCTCCTACGGGAGCTGCCACCACCTGCCCTTGCTCCCAGCTTCCCAAGCCACCCATTCCTAACTCCCAGAGCGAGCGCCATTCAAAGCCAGGGAAGCACTGAGAAACAGCAGCTGCAGGAGGGATAAATTTTTAATGAAGAGGCAGATCGGGTTGGAGTTTGCTGTTCAGCAGCTCCCTTAGCCCCACTGCCTCAATGTTGTTTTATTCAGTTTAATGTCGCACAAAGAAAAGGAGGAGGTAGAGGTGATAAATCATCATGAAAGCCTTGCTCAGGCAGAAGCAACTGTTGGGAGAGGGACAGATGGGAGAGCTGTGCTCACCAGGACCACAAAGAGACATGTAAGCACTGGGAAGGCATGAGCACAGGGCAGGCAGCCTGGAGAGAAAACTTCTTCCTCCCCCAACATCTCACACTGTCTCTCCCGTGTCACCCTTCAGGCCATGGGTGCCACTGCTTCTGCTGTCTTTGCTGTCTTTCAATGGAAAAAGGCTTCCTACCACAAACCCTGGAGCTCTGTCTGTGCCAGGACAGACAGATCTAGCTCCACTGCTGTCAGAGCTCAGCTCTCCCTAAACACATTTAACCTTCCTTGGCATCCCCAGGGCACTGGAAAGAAAAATCTGCTTTGCGTGTGGCTGCAAAGCCTCACCCACCACCATGGAGACACTTTTCAATCTTAGGGCTTTCCAAACCACAACCGTCTGCAAGTTAAGCCACACACAAGGACACAGTTGCTCTGTGACTCCTTGCATCAGCCCCAAAAAGCCCAGGGATGTAAAGCCACCAGAAGAATGGACCATTATGACCTAAGACCCCAGGGATGGGTGCTGACCAGAGCAGAGGGCTGATGGGAGCCCCCTGGCACCACATGGGCTATCAGGAGACCATCCCTCAGGTAGGGAAGGAACAGAGGCACCAAGGGAGATGGGCACTCCAGTGATTTAACAGCACAGTGTTTCCACCCCACTGCCAGCCACTGCCCGCTCACTGGGAGCACCCAGCCACACCCCAGGTACCCCGGTGCCCTGGAAACTCTCCTCCCCCACCTGGCACAGCCAGCTGAGTGCCTGGGCACCTACTGTTGGTCTTGAGGCGGGCAGGCTCACTGTTCCTGCTGCCTGCCTGGTTGATGGCCTTCACCAGGAAGATGTAGCGGGTGCCACTCTGCAGCCCATGCACTGTGTAGTGGTTCTGCTTGATGTTGGGGACGATCATCCAGCTGTCCATGGAGTTGTAGAGACCTGCAGTGCAGGAGAGGCATAGAGATTTATTCCCAGGGAAGGACAGAATACAAAGCCTTTGTGCTGCTAATGCAGAGCTCATGACCATGTGTCCCTCGCAAGGATTTACCACCTGCCTGGGAGTTCAGAGTGGCAGGGAAATTTCCAGAGATGATAAATCCCAGCAACACAGAATCTCTTCCATTATCACACAAAGGCAACCTTGGTAAGGCAGGACCAGGGCTGCAGTGCTGGCATCTTGGGATGCTGCCACAGGAAGTGATGGGGAAAGGGTGCAGAGAAAGGGAAATGCAGCCAGCAGCACCTTCCAGCCAGGACGGCTGGCAGAGGAAGCTGTTGGTGCCTGGGAGGGGGTGATGGCCACCACCCTCCCACCACCACCCCACCATCACTCTGTCCCACGTCTCCGCTCCCACAGGACAGCCTCCCTCCTGCTCAAGGGCCCCAGTATGCAATTCCAGCAGCAGAAAGGGATGCATTTGCATCCAAATCAATGTGCTTGCAACTGAATCTTGCTCCTGCCCAGTCCACAGTGCTCCAGCGGGGGAAGTAATAATCTATGGCTAAGGGAGGCTGATGCTTGCCTCCCTGAATAGACTGGTCTGCAGAGTGGTTAAAAGAAAATGAGCTCCCAGTGAAGGGATCCAGACACTTGGAAGCCATTCAGCAGGCTGAACTCTTTCTGGAAATGGGAAGGAATGAAGAATCCAAGATCATGGAGGTGCCGAACTGGCTGCTGCAGTGATTTGCAGTGTCAGAGCTACAGGGCCTGGCATGTGTGGAAATGTAGTGCTGTACCTCAGGTGGGGTGACACAGCGCTCCAGGAAAGGGGAAAAGCCTTACATAGTGCCACAGGCTGCTCCTGCCATCAGCACGACTGGGATGAGGATCACCTGCAGCTGGCAAGAGCACCTGAGTAGCTGAACAGGGGGACAAAGATGCTCTGGGGCTCAGGGGAAACCAGGACAGCTATCACAGCACAGGGCTAGGGCTTTGAGCCAAAAGGAATAAGGAAGTGTGGAAGAAGTAGCTGGAGGCTTCCTAGATCTGGTGAGAGGTGAAGAGTGCATTGTGAATTTGGGGTGACTGAAGAGGGGGTTTCAACATGTGCAGGGCTGGGAGGCAGGAGCTGGGAATGCTCCACACCTTTTTTGCAACAGCTTCCAATTCATTTATTTTCAGTGGCTGGCTCAGCTGCAGGACAAGCGCAGGTTGCATCCTGAATTTGGTTTGGGATACACATGGGAATGGCCGAGGGGCACAGAGGAGTGTGATGTGAAGTAGAAAATAAAACACATGTGATCCTGATTGCAGCCTGCACGCGGAGCTGCTCCCATTGGAGCGCACAGCTTCCAGCCTGGCCCGCTCGGTGTCACTTTCCTGCAGGAAGGACCAGCTGGGGATGCTCCATCAGGAAGAACAAGGTGGCTAAGAGATGACAACGAGAAGGACTTGACCTTCCAAGTAGGTTTCTTTTGCAAAACAACCTCAAAGAGCTTGGCCTTGAAGACTAAGCTCCTCGCTCCTACCCTGGCCAAAGCTTTAAAAAATCCCTTTTACTGTAGCATTCGTCATCCACAAAAACGTCTGGCTCTTGCCAAACTCTTGGCTTTGATGGAAGTGTGAAGGGGATGGGTTCCACAGGCCAACTCTGCACACCTTGGAAAGGCATTTCCTCTCCTGGTCAGGCTCCCAAGCCCTGCTCAGTGTTCCAGTGTCTCTTCACATGAGTTCAGCCAGGGCTCACACAGTCCCATGACCCAAACTGTGCTATTGCAAGGGACAGTAAGTTATTAATTTTCTTCTCAGGGATTTAACTGATGTTTTCTTCACTCATCCTACAAAGAGCAACCTGGAGGTTGCTGGCTGGCCAAGGAGGACACTTCTGACATGTGACCCTTGGGGCTGTCCTCCAGCACTGCCCTCACTGTTCCTCACCCTCATGGTCTCCACAGCTCCTCCTTTCCCAATGCCTGTGCCAGACCCCAGAGGTGGGCAGGTGACTCATTCCCAAGTCCCTCAGTGTATGGGACTCCAAGCCACATGTGTCCAAAGTGGCATGTGGGAAAAGGTGAGAGTAGGTCCTTCCCTGGCATCATCCCAGGCCAAGGGCACAAGCTGCAGCAGGGGAAATCCTGAGTGGAAAAGGGCAAAATCCTCCTAGCTGCGGGTGAGGAAGCACTGCATGCTCCATCCCTGAACAGTCCTTCTTCCTCAAGGAGCAAGCCCTGAGCAACCTGTGAGCCCAAACTGCACAGAGCTAGCACAGGGCCCTTCAGACATCCCTCCCTACCAAAACCATGCGGTGACACCCACAAGTCCCCATCCTGTCCACAGCTGGAAGTGCAGGGGACATGGAGCTGGTGGTCATCCAAGAGCAGAGCCAGAGAGGTGGCTGAGCTCTCCAGGCTTCCAGAGGACAAAGTGCTGGAGACAACATGCTCTAGCTGGGAAGGAGAGGAGAGCCAAGCAGGGCAGGTCTGGCTGCGGCAGCACCGGCACCCAACAGCCACCATGGAAAGGAAATGCATCATCTTGTTTTCCAAAACAAGGACAAAGGCTGGGCCAGGGCTGGGGAGGTGAGATCCATCTTGGAAAGTCACAGGGAACTTTCTCTGTCAGCTTCCTGCACATTTCAGAGTGCACTGAACAGCCTTCCGGAGGCGTGACACTGTGCTGCCTGTGCCAGCGTCCTTCCAGCCAGTGGGACAGACTGACGGCAGCCCAAACACCCGCTCTGAGGCACCTTGTCAGCACTTCTCACAATGGCAAGTGCTGCTAGGAAAACCAGGAATAAAACCTTCTCACAAGCCACAGACCATCAGTGCTTCTGTCCTCAGTCCTCAAATCAAATCCCATCCTGTGAGACAAATCTGTGGCACTGTGAAAAAACAACTAGGTATAGCAGTAATTTTCATGAAAAATTACCTGGAAATATGCCTCAGACCTGTTCCAGAGGGTTTATAAACCACCTTAGCTATCAGCCATGGAGCAGCCAGCGCTGCCCTGCGTACGATACTGGGTATCCACGGATCTGAGAGCTGTCAGATGGACGGGAGCCTCCAATGTTCTTGATGCTTCACCAAGTTGGGGCTGATGACACCAAGTGCAGACCAGAGCACCTCAGGGATGGCCCTCCCAACATGGGGAGGTGTCCATTGCTCTGATACACTAGCCCTTGGTGGATCCTTTGCTGCTGTTTCCTCCACAAATACCCAGCCTTTAAAACCACCAATGAACCTGAGAACCTTTCCCTTACAGAATCCCAGAATGCTTTGGGTTGGAAGGAACCCAAAAACTCATCCAGTGATACCCCCTGCCATGGGCAGGGACACCCTCAACTATCCCGGGTTGCTCCAGCCTGGCCTCGGACCTTCCAGGGATGGAGCAGCTGGAGATTGTCTGGGCAACATGGGACACCTTGCTGAAGGGGAGTGTGGTGACTTACTGATGAAGTTGGCCTGGCCAGTGAAGATGGTGTACTGGAGCTCGTAGGAGCTGACGCTGAACTCGTCCTCTGACATCCAGTGCACGGTGATGGTATCGTGGGAGGCTGTGCAGAGCTCCTCACGAACTGACGGGGGGTTCGGTGCTGTGGGATGGCACAGACCACAGACTTTGGTCAGTTTGTGATTTCCTTCCTTAAAAACCCAGGCCTCTCCTACTCGTGTTAGGACTGAGATGGGCTTGTGGCAGGAGTAGTCTCTCAACATCAAAACCTCTCTCATTTAATCTGTCATTGTGTTTCCCACTGAACTAAACCTTTCAGTTTAACAAGGCGTCCAGAGGTCAGAGCACAGGGTTTTCACTGCTGCTCCATCAGGTCTGACACTCCCACCCTGAAACAGGTTGAGAACCCACTTCCAAATCCACTTACTTCCCTGCCCTGGTTGTGGATTAAGTATTTCATCCCATAATTGATCTGGACATGCTTGTGCTAATCTTTCACTGAAAGCCGATCTGCTTCATGATGATAAAATCGGATTTGGGTGAGTGAAGATGTCCTTGCCTCCCTGGAGCTCTCATCCCTCCAGTGCTCCAGCACAGGCTGATCCAGCAGCCGTTGCTGCTCCCAGACCACCGAGGGCAGCAATCAGTCTGTGCTGGGGCATCAGGGCAGCCCTGAGGGGCCCACTGAGGTCCCGCCCAGAAGGGTTTATAATTTAGAAGCAAGTGACCCAGAAAAAGGGCAGGAAAAGGGAAATATTAAAGCACAGAGTGCCTTCGAAGTATAATAATTAGTTAATTCATCATTCTTCCCCTGTAATCCTTATGGACCCTCATATAATCCTTATCCCTCTTGCATCCTTATGGACATCAGCCTCCCCCACCAGGTCATGGAGACCATAATTTTTAAGCTTTCTGGTCTTTTCCATGGGTCCTCCAGGAACAGCAGGGTGAAACAGGAGGATGGGGACATGTCACTGTCCTGGGGACAGCACAGGCCCTGCTCTGCCACAGAAGACCTGGAGCTTGTTACTGGTTGAGTCCTAAAATAGGTCTGCCAGCCCTTGGTGGAGCACAGGGCAGGGGACTGAGGGGAAGATGCAGAGTGGAGTATACCTGAGCACTCACCTGTTAGATAATCCAGCCCCTCCAGCAGCTTCTTCTCTCTAGAAAAATCTAAAGCAAAGTTTTCAAAGGCATCATTAAAATTGATATCTGGTATCAGGACTTGTGAGGATGCAGTTGCCATGGCGACCCTGGAAGGAAAGAAGGGACCATCAGTATGCAATGGGGTGCATGGGGGAGGCACAGGGATGGGGACAGCCTCACTGTGCCTCACCTGCTATCAGGAAAACAGCTTGCACCTACAGACCACTGCCCCCACCCAGGAGGGTGGCCTAGCCTGGGGACAGGTTCCCTGAGAGTGGGGGGGCCTCCACCCCTGGGGTTTACAGCTTTGACTGGCCCCTGAACTCCCTTTGGACTGGCATTTCCACCACTTTCCTACCCCAGGGAAGGGGGCTTGCTTCCACAGAATTGCTAGGATCTGCCATGCAGCCCCAGTCCTGTGAGGGATGAGAACGTGACCCCGGGGTTTATTTGAGGACAGCACAGCGGGAGGCTGCAGGGATGGCTGGGAATCTCCAGGAAAGCGACTGGAGGGGACTTGGCTCATCTCTGGGCAGGGACCTACAACGGGGGCCAGCTGCAGCAGCAGTGCCCCAAGCCCAGCCCACCTCTCGGCCACGTTCCTGGCAGTCTGCAGGAACCGAGCATGGTCGTTCTCCTTCAGGATGTGCTCGGCCTGGTTGATGAGGACCGTGGAGCGCTCCAGGCACTGCCGGCAGTTGGCAACCTGCTGGGCCAGCTTCCGCAGCTTCATCACCTGCCAGAGAGCAGAGACAGCGGGGCTCGGGAGCTTGAGAGGCTCAGAGGGAACCCTGAGCCAGCAGCAGATCATGGCAAGCAAGAAGCAGTGAAAGGGCACAGGAATGTCCCAATGGCTCTGGGGAGGGAGCAGAGCAAAGCACTTTCCATGTTAAATTTTGCTGGGGGTGGGAAAGCCCCAGGGCACAGCCTGTGCTTGCTCTGAGGGTCCCATACGTGATGGACCCTGGAGAACAACGCATCCTCTCTCCACTCCTCCCGTGCAAACACAATGTCCCCCCATGGCAGCCCGAGGAGAGCAGGCTGCCGTGAGACTCCTGCCAGTCACTCAGCACAGGGCAAGGGAACCTCAGGAACAGGGGAAGTGTTTACAGAGCTGATGGAAGATATCACATTCACAGGTGCTGAACTGAACTGCTGGGTGACCAAAGTATGAGGGAATCTGCATGTTCTCCCCCTCCCTACTCCCAGACTCCATACATCTGTTGGGCCATTTGTCAGGCAAAGCAGGGCAGAACAAATGGAAAACCAAATGGCAATCCACCAGGAAAGCAGAATTCCTCGCTCCTCAGCTGGAGCACTTCAAACCAGCCACAGCCTCTAGAGTTTACTCCTTTCTCCACTGCTTCTGTGGAGGGTTTGGGCACTAATCTGTGCCCGTTGCCTCTACCCAGCTGCCAGTTGTAGGAAAACAACATCTTGGAGCTTCCAGGTCTTTCTAAGCATGGCTGGAACTGGACAGCAGAGCCTCGAAGAGTCAAGGAAGAGGGTGGGAAGAGCAAGCAGACAGGCAGATGGACCGACAGACGGCACAGTTACATAAAATATGTTCCCTGGAGTGCTTGGGGTAGACGCAGGAGTTCAAAGCTCCCACTGCTGCCAGTGTATCCTGGAGCTGCACCGGTGGCTCTTCTGCCTACACACATGGTGGAACCTGCTCCCAACTGCCTGGCAGAATCTGGATTTGGGGCTTGGCCACGGGTACCGTGGTGGGACCCCAGTGCATACTCAAGCTCAGTGAGAACAGCAGTGGGGTCATGCAGGCTCCCTTGGGCACCCTCAGAGCTACAGCCCTCCAGCCCTCTTGCTGCTGCACGTGGAGAGCCCAGAAGGTGAGGCTGACGTCTCAAACACCAACAGCTGGACAGCTGCAGAGCCAGCTGAGGGTTGTTGGGGCTGGAGAAGGAGCCCCAGGGAGGTAGGGCAGCACTGTCCTGGGACAATCATCCTTGCTGTGGCTCCTGGAGATAAGCACAACACAGCAGAGCAGAGGAGCGAGATGAAGCAGTGGCATGGACTGTAGGGGAATCTAGACCACAAAAGACCCCTGAAGCCTCTGACCCATTTCCAGAAACATCTGCAAGAATGGACTGTGCACGAGAACTGATTTGCAGAGAAGGTGAGAACTCCCAGGAAAGGCAAAACTTACCTAGAAAAAGGTCCCCCCTTTTTATAGCACAGGCCCCCAGGACCCAGACCCATTTGTCATCCCTTTCAACCATGAGCATCTATAAATCTTGGGTCCCTTCCCCTTTGGGGTGGGATGCTACACATAGAAACCACTGGGAAACACCTGGAGCCGCTGGAGGAAAGGTCCAAACATCCCACAAAGATGAAGGTGAGAAGCAGCTCCCCTTCAGCTGTACTGCAATGCAGAGCATGAAGCCTCTGCTCTCTCTGCAGAACTGGACTATGGTCCTTCAATATTAATTCCACATTATTCTATTCAAACCACAGTGGTGAAGAGCCCTGAGGAAGCTGTCTGGAGTGATCCAAGCCTCTGCACCAACTTGTCACGCTAATCAACACACTGCTCCTCCTCCAGCCAGCACATGCTTTGTGCTTGGCAGAGGAGCCCTGGGGCAGCAGCAGTGATGGACACCTGGATATGGGGTGGCACAGAGGGCAGCACCAGGGGACACCTGGAGTTTGGATAAGGAGATGCATGGGTGCTGCTCAAAGCAAACCCTTCATGGCAATGCAACACGCGCTGCTGCAGCCCCTCTGCCCGAGGCTGGCACATCCCAGCGCCACTGGCTGCGGGAGTGCTGCTCCTCGGCAGGAAGGGCACACCCTGCAGCAGCCACCCCTGGGCACAGGAGGGGACCTGTGACCAGAGACACATGAGCTGGGACCCCTCACCTTGGTCTCCTTGATCTTGACGGCGATGACCTGCTTGCGCTGGCGGATGATCTCCATCAGCTCATCACACTCCTCCATCAACTTGGCCTCGTGCATGGCTGTGTTCACCTGGCCAGAAACAGCAGCACAGAGGTGTTGGGAGGGACACACAGCACACAGGTGTTGGTGTTGGGAGGGACACACAGCACGCTCTCATGGCTGTGCTCACAGTGCTGCACACAGTGGGGGCACAAGCAGAGGTTCCAGTCCTCTGCCTCCAGGGAAGACCAGTACCCATGGGAGGATGGACAGGACAGGACAAGGGGGAATGCACTTCATGGAAGAGGAATAGAGCCCTAGCACTGCATTAAAGCACACTACAGGACAGAAATCAGTTTTCCTCATTTTATACTCCCAAATCCCTCTGAAACAAGGCAGCCTAGAGCGAACCACATTTTTGCTACAGGATCTTTTTTTAAACCTGGCCAGCAGATTATGCAATACTGGAGTGGGAGACAGCTGATGGTCTGCAAAGAGAGCTCCACTGAGGAAAAACAGTGGAAAATCTTCCCAATCTGCTGCATGTGGAGGGGGGTAGGGAACAGCCAGCCCCAGGGTTTGGAGCCTGCAGCGAGCTGCTGTGGCAGAGCTGCTGTGCCGTTGTGGCAGAGCTGGCAGCACTCTGGTCCCTCAAAGCTGTGTGCCCACAGAGATGGCTGTCACCCCAACTTCCCAGTGTTGATGTTCAGGCGGGCTGAAGGCAGGTGAAGTGGCAAAGGACACCACAGTCCCTTTCCCAGTTGCCTTCTGCCAAAACAGGAGCATTTTCAAGGCCGGGGTTCCCTCAAAGGGCCAGCAGAGCAAGGAGGGGGTACTGCAGACCAGGACTGCTCCACTGGCAAAGTCCTGGCTCAAAAACACCTGGACACTGGCCAAACCACTCTGTATGGATGAATCAGTTCCCAGGTAAATACTGGGTTTGGGGGTGAACACTCAGCAGGTGCTACAGCTGCAGGAAAGCTAGGCAGCTTTTAGTTGTAAAATGGGAAAGAAAAAATATTTCACCCTCCTCAGTGCTGGGGGAAAATGTGCTAGGGACAACAGTCCTGGAATAAACCAGCTCTGGGAAAAGCCTGTCCTGCATCTCATGGGAATGAGAAGCAGCATCTCAGCCCACAGCCTGACTCACATGCAGCCAAGCCTCCTGGCAGCTCGTGGGTGGAGCAGAGGACCCCATCCCACCTCCACAGTCCTCAGAAGGTTTTTGGCTGTGTAGCAGCTGTGCCTTGGGGACACCAGGAGCTCACGCTGAGGCCACAGTCCCACGGCTGTGGGACGACACCTGCAGCTTCTGCTCTCCCTACAATGGGACACTGGGCTGGTACCATCCCTGTTTTACAAACTCAGCTTCTCTGCAGGGTTGTTATCTGTCCTCCTTGGACCACATTTCCATCACTGCCAGAGGATTTGGCCATTTCAACCTCTCTCAGTACAGCCCCTCATGCACCAGAGTCACTCTGAGGGGCAGCACAGGCTCAGGGCCTTGAGGACACTCGCAGTGCCCTTCTCTGGGGTTCTTCTCTCTACCCTTCTCACCCCTGTCCCTCAAGGTGTTGGTGGCACCATTCTCTAGACATACCATGAGATTTACACTGAATGTTCCTGAGGGGCAGAGTACATGGGGATTGCATGTGCCTGCCTGTGTGCCATGTCTGCAAATATCTCAGAAGCAAAATTCCCTGGAATCAGATTGATGGAGAGCACTGATATTTTCTGCTTCACAGTTTACTCTGCTCTCTGCGAAGGGGCCTCCGAGGGCCTGGCTGTGCATTCAACATAGCTGAGAAATGTTATTTGAACTGTTATTTTAAGCAGAGCGTCTGACAAAGCTGAAAACTCACAAACTCTGTCAAAAATGACAGCTTAGAGGTCTCAGACTCTGAGGATCAGACAGAAATACCAAATATCTTTCAATTTATCCTATGTCAGGTCATTAAGACATTGGAGCTGGATTCAAAGGAATGGGTTTGGAAGGACATCCAGCCACATCCCTGCTTCATCCCTGGTGGGTTCTCAGAGCCAAAGCATGGCCCATCAGAGCAGCAAGGGCAGCTCTGAAAGGGCATCCTGGCTCCTCCTCTCTCTGCCAAACATCCATGCCATCTGTATTCCCAGACTCAGTCCAAGCCCACTGAGCCCTGGGGAAGAGGAAGCCCAGGAGAGACCGTTCCAACAAAGCCACTCCTACAGCAGGGTGATGCACAGGCAGAGAGAAGCAGGACAACACCAGTGACACAGAAGGCCAGCAGTGCTGCAGAGCCAAGTGGGATTTTTCTGCTCCTTATTTTGGCTGGAAGTTCTGAGCATCTCAACCCCGTCCTCCTTCTCTTTGCACGTTGTGTCAGTGGCTGCCAGCTGCTGGCAGCACACTTGGCCCTGCTGGCACTCACAAAAAAGGCTTCTGCACTTACTTCCTCTTGCCAGATCATCAGGACATTATTGAGGGAGTGAAGAACAAAGTGCTGATGCTGCCTGCAGAAACCACAGGGCTTGAAGCACCTTCATGGCCCCAAACCCCGGCTGCTCTGAGATTCAGGTGGTGAAGGACAAGCTGAAGCTCCCTAGGCAAATGCATCATAGATACTTTCCTGTGGGCAAATGGCTCCACCCTGCTCAGGAGGATCCCTTGTTCTGCTGCAGCATCCCTCCATCTTCCTCACAGCATCCTGAGGCAACATCCCACCACAGCATTCCTGCATCCTGCTGGGCCCATGGGATGGCTTGGGGGAGTGCAGGGGAGGCACAGGACTTGCACGCCCTGCAAGGCCTGGGGTGCTATGGGTGAAGTGAACAATTGCTGTGTTCTCTTGGGCAATGGCAAACTCCCCCTGAATCCACAGCTGTGATCCCGGCAGCAGCCTGGGGTTCAGTCCCACGGGAAGGTGGTGGTTCAAGGAACAGCTGCATGCTCGGTGTCACCCAGCTGAGACCTCTTCGCAGGCTCAGTGTCACCCAGCAGATGAGCCTTGTTACAGGCTCAGTGCCACCTGGCTGAGCCCTGTTTTCACACTTGGTTTCACTCAGTCTTCCACCAAAAGCAGCTGCTGCCCCCAGGACAGAGCAGCAGGCAGGTCCTCCTGCCTGGAGCCAGCTCAGCAGCTCATGTCTCTTCTCAGTGGCTCCCAATCATGACAACTCCTTCGGACCTCTGGGAACCATCCCTGTGTCCTCCACTGCTTGGGACTACCCCCCACATTCGTCTCTGCTCGTGGGGGAGCCCCAAGAAAGGACTCTGGGGTGATCCGTGCATTGCTCCCCTAGAGCTGGGAGCTGCCCCGGGCACCTCCCCCAGCCCCCCCTGGCCCTCACCCACCTCCACTTGCTGGCAGATCTGTATCAGCTTGGCCATCTGGTTTTCCAGTTCGCTGTTGCGTTTAACCAGGTTGGTGAGATTTGTCTCCAGGGTTTGCTGCAGGTCCAGAAATGGGAGAAAGAGGAAAAATACAGAGATCAGCAAAGCTGGAGTGTCCCCAGTCCTCTGCCGGCAGCTGAGACCCTCTGCCACCAAGCACACTGCTTGAGGGAGGGACACTGGAATAACCTTGGGCAAAGGCTCTGGGGGTCCTGGGCAGCTCCTGCCCATGCCAGCAGGCTGCGCCATACAGGAGACACTGAGCCGAGCACTGCAGTGACCCTGGGCTGTCACTAGCTGGAGAGGACAGCATGGGTGTCTGCCCTTTGCCACTCCTTTGGAGAGCAAATTTTGACTATTTTCATCATCAGTTTTGTTCTGCACAGGGTGAGGGAGATAACAAAAGCCTGACAAGCCATGGGAGAAGGATGTCTTCTCTGCCAACCACTTCAGCTGGTGCTACAATGGCACAGGCAGGGAGAGCTCAGCTGCACTGTGCTGCCTTTCATTCCTCAGCCACGCTGCCCTTTGCTCACCAGAGCAGATCTCAGCCAGCGATCTGGGCCAGAAGATTATGAGTAGCGGATCATGGCTGGTGGATCCCACCCTGCAGCTCTTGACCAGGAAGTCATGACCAGTGGATCATGGCCAGCAGATCTCTGCCAGCAGACCATGACCTGAGAGGATGGAGATGCAGGGCCTGCTCTGGTGCCCACAGGCTGCTCTGGGAGAAGGAGGGGATCCAGTAGGGCACCGATGAAGACCCCATTTGAGGGGATATTGATACCTGTGCCATGAGGGGAACACAGTTTCTGGGTGTTAATTTCTGAGACACAGCACTGACAGTTCCATGTGCTCTGCTAACGGGAATGCTTTATAACAAAGCACTCGCTACCTGTTGCAGTGCTTGTCAGGAAATGACATCCTATTAATATTTTAAACTCCAGGGCTGGAAGAGGGTCCCTGAGGTGGTTCATTCATATGCAGGTAGGAACTGCAGTCTGAGGCTTTCATCTGACTCCAGCAGGCCCATAAACACGGCCCCTCTCCGTACACATGGGTAATTGGGGGCTACTGAGCCAGGAGAACTTGAATTACAGGCACGGAGCAGAGGCAGAGCACTCATTCCTGAAAAACCACTGGCTCCTAAAATATCCCGAGCTCGTTTGCAACCCTGAAAATTGCTGGCCAAGGGCAAGTAAGGCAGAATGCAGGAAAATGCTGGATAAATGGAATAAAACCCAGAGAGCCTTGGTTATGCCAGAAGGGTTTGCAGAGTGGGGCTGTATGGATAATGGAAAAGCCAGCTGCTCCCACCCCCCTTCTTCTCATAACCCAATATTATAAACATCATTTCACTACAGCAATGAACATTTCACTTGCTAATTACCTCCCTCATCACCAGCGTGGCTGCACTGAGGTTGCAGCTTTGAACTCGCACCAATCTGCTTTAATCTTCCAGGCTGTGATGGAGGGCAGGGTGGGGGGCTGGGCTACAGCTTTGAAGCACGTGTGCCCACACCCCATTTGCAGCATCCCAAGTTTTCTAAGAGATGGCATCACTCCTCTCATCCACAAACACACACAAACCCTGTCCCTGAGCACCAATTTCTTCCTCACACATCCTCTGTGGCAATGCTGAGGCAATGGAGGTGCTCTACTGGTGTCAGCAATGGTTCCACTGCCCTTTGCTGCTCCCCCGCCCCTCAGTGCACCCACAGACCCTCGCTGCCAACCCCTCTGCATCCCAGGAAAACAGAGATGGAATGTTTCCATCTGTTTGATGTGCTGAAACAAATAAGATGGGCTTGAAGCCTGGAACACACCAGCTGGTTATTTTGTAGGTGTATATAAATCGCAGCAATTACAGGGGTTGGGTTTTAATTACTTTATAAAATGCCCATCATTTCCCCAAACCTCCACCTTCTCTCCTGAAATACAAATACAAATAGGTGATTTCTCTACACCTGGGGAAACAAGTGAGAAAAAGTGATAAAAAGGCCTTGAGCAGGAGTCACTGACGCTGCGTGGGGAGGAGGGCCTGGGTCACCCAAGGACAGCAGGACCAGAGAGGGAAGTGCCCAGGCACCTTGGGACAGGGGCTGAACCTCCCCCATGCTGAGTGTCAAGGACCCACAGGATCAAGCCCTCCTAGGACTTCAGCAGAGCAGCTCAGCACCTGCACCCCTTTACCTGCCCGTCAGCAGATACACAATAAATCCAGAGGAGAGTAATCACACAACACTGACCTGCAAGTACCAATGCTCGTGTTTGTTCAGTTATGGGCTCAATGGGCAACAACTCTTTTTCCTCCAAATACCAAACAAGCAGTTGAACTAAACATAGACTTATTTCTCTGTTTGAAGAAGGCATCAAGGATGCAGGCTCAAGACAACTTCGGGGATCATAAATACGTGGTGCCCTCCTGGTCCCTGTGCTTCATCAAACACAACCTTGCCTGTGCCTGGCCACAGTTGCTCTCCATGGCCGGTCCCCAGCCCATCCACCAGTCTGGCAGCTGGTTCACTCTGAGGAACACTGTCAGCCTTGTGGCTTTAACCAGCTGAGAGATGGAACAGAGCAGGCTCTGAGCCCCAAGCAGGTGGCCAAAGAACAGGCTCCCCACACGTCACACAGACCTCAGCGGGGTCCAAGCCCCCAGGGGTTTGGGCCACGCAAGCCTCAGATCTCCTCCAGTGGCATGAATGTGTGGGTATGGGATGGGAGGACCTGGAGAGCCCTGGAGCTGCGGAAAGCCCTAGGGACAGGAATGCAGGGGTGGTGGGTGGCTGCTGCCATCCCTCAGCACTGCTCAGAGAGGCGAGAGATTCAGCCTGGCACGATGGCACAGAGGGTGTCCTTTGGCTCTGCCTTACCCCAGAGAGGTTTCTGCATTTATCTTCATGGGAAGGCAGCCAAAACTGGAGAGTGATACTTCCAGTGATTTACTCAGGGCTTTTCTCATTGCCTCTGTTCATCTATAATCACTTCTAATAATGGAGGCGAATCCCTGTCCCGATCCTCCTGCGCACCACAAAAACATATCATGGGTGCATCCACAAACCCACGTGCAGGCACACAGGCACCAAGTCAAACCCACCCCAAAATGCATGCCAAACGGCAGGAAAAACAGTTCCTGGAAGCCACCAGCATTCCCCAGCCTCACCTGGACAGGGCAGGGAATGTGCTGCCAGGTCCTGGCACAGGGCATGATTCCTGCTGGGTGTCCTCTGACTTGTTCTGGAGCAGCAAAGGGAAGCCAGATGTCACCAGAACATTGCCCAGGGCATCAGGAGTCTGCCATGGAGCTCCTGAGGGAGATGGTCATTTTTTAAAACCACAACATTGTTGATACCATGAGACAGCTGTAATCGCACTGGAGCTGTGGAACCTCCACCCATGTCCCTGTTCCTGGCCAAAACACTGCTCTGCACTGAGCTCCTGCCCCAGGCATCCACTGTGGGGATGATGGAACTGACGTGGTTTGTCTCAGGAATGCTGGGGAAGCTTTCTGGGGAAGCAGCAGCTGGACAGGGTAATCTGCAGGTAGTTCCCACCAGGGTCATTCCAACCCCATCTCCTCTGGGGGGATTTTGGAGCAGGACAGTGACAGTGGGGTTGGTACAGCATCCTCTCACTCCACTGGCAGCTGCCTCTGCGCCGCCAAACTAAAATCACAGAAGTTTGGAAGAGACCATAAAGCTCATATCATAGAGCCCCTTGCCATGGGCAGGCACAGCTTCCACTATCCCAGGGTGCTCCAAGCCCTGTCCAACCTGGCCTTAGACACTTCCAAGGCACTGACAGCACTGCTCAGATCAGGCTCCTCTCAGTGGCCACAGCAGGTCCAGAGCCTGGCATTGCTCCTGTGCCAGTGGATGCTCCCACTCCCACCTCCCATGGCTGCACAGAGGGCTCAACATGGCACTGCTCACTGCCAGCCCTGGCAGCAGCACATCCAGGTGATTCAAACTGGAAGAGGTGAAATTTAGGTTAAATATATAGAAGACATTCTTCCCTGGCAGGGTGGGCAGGCCCTGGCACAGGGTGCCCAGAGCAGCTGTGGCTGCCTCTGGATCCCTCAAGTGTCCAAGGCCAGGTTGGACAGGGCTTGGAGCAGCTTGGGACAGTGGGAGGTGTCCCTACTTAGGAAAAGGGGTATGACAAGATGAGCTTAAGGTCTCCTTTAAGCCAAATCATTCTGTGATTCGCAATTCTATGTTTAGTTGAATTCCCACCACCGAGAAAAAAAAAAAACCAAAAAACTTTGTGGAAAAATATGCAAAGCCAGCTACTGGGCTTTACTCAGAGAGTGTCCCTAGACAATGGCACAAGTGACAAAGGGACAGGACTGGGCTGCCATGTATGACATTAATGCATTTTAAGTCACTTTGGAGCCAAACAGACTAAGAACTGAAACCTCTGCCAGCATTCGAGGCTGCTGTCACCCCACTGGCAGAGCTGACCTAGAAACCAAGTGGCTCTGCACGGCATGGGGGGTAGGGGGGCTCTGATGGTGCTGAAGAGTCAGAGCCAGAGCCTGAGCCAGGCAAAGGGGCTCTGGCAGTGACCCCAGCATGGAGGGGATGGGGACCAGGGGGATGCACTCAACCAACACACACCTGAGGGTGCGCTGACAAGCCCCATGTCCCCTGATCATGATGTGTGAGCAATAAAAGAGTGGCTCCAAATCCATTAATTAGGTTTAATCCCTGATGATCTATTAGGCTTAAACCTTGACTTGCTCTTTCTACGCTCACCTTTAGCTGGGAAGCAGCTCAGGAGGGAAGCTCCCTGTGGGGAGCAGGGCTGGGGATGCAGGTGGCACAGGAGTAGGTTTGTCACAGCTAGGGCTCCCAGCCACATCCACCATGAGCCCTGTGGTGGGAGTCACCCATGCTACCTGGGCATACAGTGCTCCAGCCATGTCCCCAGTGCCCAGCTTGGGGGTGGCCCCAGCCCCTCCCCTTCACCTCACAGAAAGCACAGAAATCCCAGCCTGGCAAGACCTGAGGCCAGATCCTGCCCACAGTGGGGTAAATCCACCACTTCAGTGGCCATGCTCCAATTTGTAAATGGGATGAAAGAAAGGAAGGAACCATCAAGAGCCCACAGGAGCAGCTGTGCTGGGCTGAGCAGAGACTGGGGGGGCAGGCAGGCAGGTGGGATCCATGCTCCTCCACACAGCATTCCTGCGTGGGCTGCATCAGTACAAACTGTGTCTTCTGTTTCCTTGGGAATTTAAATTGAGGAGAGAAGAACTCAAGCAAACAGGGTGAGCTGAGTACAGGATTTGCAGCCACTGCACGTGCTGCTGCCGAATCAGCACATCCTGGATTTGTGTCTTGTCGGCTCTTCTGCAGCATCTTCTCTTGGGCTGAGCCAACCAGCATCGCCTAAACCTGCCTGGTTTTGGGGAGCAAACCTGTTGCTTGCGCCACCACGAGCTAAAAGCACACTCTGGATCTGTCCTGCAGCTGCCTCACCTATGGGGAGATGTCACTCCACACTCCCATGGGACACCATTACCAGCGCCACACATCTGTGGTAGCTCCAGCATTTAATTATGCCTGCAGAGCTCCTCCCTTTCTAGGGTACAGCTCAGCTGAAGAAATGAGAGGGACAGAAATGACTGCAGGTAAAACTTGCTCCATCACCTGCTGATGGAGTGACCTAGGGTCCCACTCACCTCCTCCCAATGCCTCACTCTTTGGCCTCTGTTACCTGGGAACGTGACCAAATGTTCCTGCTCCTACAGACAATGTGAGGGCCGGGGAGTGCTGCTAGTTCTCCTGTAAATCAAAGTGTCCTGGGGAAAAGTCACAAGGGCGAAAAGTCACACAAATTATTTTAATGGTGTTGTTTCTCCAAAGTCACTGATTAGTTACAGACTTGGTCTGAGCATTGTTTTGGCAAGGTTTGTGTCTGGCTGCCTGGTGCAGCTCCAGGGGGCACATTCCCTGTTCCTTGTTTACCCCTGTCCCTGTGCTACTTAACAGCAGCAGGTGCTTTGCTTCCAAAAATATTCCTTCAGACAAAATACTGTAAGAGCCCAAACACCTGGAAGTCCTTGGCAGGGGCCGTCCTCCCCAAGGCTGGGAGAAGAGAAATGGCTGCAGTGGGAGAGAATTCCTGCTGCCGGAGCTCGGCCATGCACGCACGGCTCCCATGGAAGGAGCTGCTCCTCATGGCTCCCATGGAACCAGCTGCTGCTCCTCATGGCTCCCATGGAACCAGCTGCTCCTCATGGCTCCCATGGAACCAGCTGCTCCTCGGCACCCACATGAGGCTGTGGTGGCAATCAGCACACACAGGTAACCAGGGGACAGCAAACCCCAGTGGAAATGCCAGGAGCAGATGCATTTCATTACCTCAATGCTGGGTGGCACAGACACACGGGGACACTGCTCCTTTAGGCTCAGCTCATCCCAGCAGGCAGGGCTGCCTGCCCCAGTGTATCAGAGGGCTTTGTGCACATGCAGTTTATCACGAGGCTGTGTTTTTATGGTCTCTCTGTCTCCCAGCAGGAGGCTCCAGCATGTCTGTCAAAGTGACACAGAAATTCTACTTCTCAAAGCAGGCAGAGGATGAACAACTTGGCATAATAAATGGAGTTTTCCCACACTGATGTTCTTAGCGTTCCCAGCTGCAAGGCCACGGAGCAAAAGTATTCCACCTCACCAAATCTTCCGGTTTTAACCCTTTCCTTCAACAGGCGTTTTACTGGCTATGAGAAAAAGGATGGGAATAAGGCAGCTGACACCCTCCCTGTCAGGGGATGACCAGATCTTCTCCTACATCGTAAGCGTGCGGCTCCACCAGAAAGTCAGCACAAGGCAGAAGCCTGGCAAAGCACAGCACATTTCTGCAGTTCCTGGAACTGGAAGGGAAAACCAGCAGCTGCCCAAAGCCAAGTTCAGCTTCCACACTTCCACCAAATACACTTCCAGCAAAGGCTGGTTCCTTTCATTCCTGTGACAGGGCACAGCACAGCAGCTTATGGGTGTTCCCTCTCCTGCATCCTTCCTTATCAACCAAGACATTTTGGGACAGATCTTGACACCCACTTTCAGGCCGTGGAGAGGCAGGACATGTGGCAGGTCAGGCCCTGGGCCCCAGCCCCCCCAGCAGTCAGAGCGTACATGTGAGGCACAGGGCTGCTGGAGCACCAGGCATTCCCACCAGGCCAGGGTGGGGAACTCCTGTGAACAAGCAAGGTGGCAGCAGCTCTCACAGGACACCCAACAGTCTGAAGAGGACATTTTAATGGCACCCTGCACTGCCTGCTGCCTCAATGGGTATGATGGGGCCAGCAGCACCCAAGGCAGTTGTTTGCATCTGGGCAGGTCCCCCAGTTCCCCAAGCACTCACCAGAATCCATGAATCCTAGAATGGTTTGAGTTGGGAGAGACCTGAAAGCTGATCCAGTTCCACTCCCTGCCATGGGCAGGGACACCTTCCACTAGACCAGGCTGGTCTAAGCCCCTGGCCTTGAACACTTCCAGAGATGGGGCAGCCTCTGGGTATCACAGAGGTTCATCCTGGCAGAAATGTGTATGGCTGATTTAGGTCCTTCAGTCTTTACATCCTTCAATCTCTCCAGAGCCATTCATCTCCGCTTGCATATTATCCTGGTTTTCTGCACCATTACAGAAGTATTGAAAATGGTTTAAATATTTTATTAACTTCGTCATTGTGACAAGCCAGTTTTTTTTTTTCCTGAAGTCATCTAAGCATGATCTGCTTGTCGAAGCTGTCCTAGTTAGACACCAAGATTTTACTCCCCAGTTCAGGCCGTGTGTTTTTCAGCTTAAAAGAATGTGATTTTCAGACATCTTATTAAATGTGCTACATTTGCTATAAAAAAAAATTCCCAAACTACAGTAAGCCTGGAGCATATTTGTGCATTTCCCACTATTTTTATTTATTCCTTCAAAAAGACAGAGTAGAAGGAAAAGATTTCCAGTGCTCCAAGCAATGCCTTTTTCCAGGAATTTTTCTCCAGTGAGTAATTCCTGGTTCCTTCCAAACCAGGAGTTATAGAGGGGTCATTTTCTGACGCTCTGCTGTAGGAACCACCACAGCTGCACAGCCCAAGGGGTAGAAGGGCTGGGGAACAGCTCCCCATTTCCCCTCTCTGAGTTCACTGCAGGAAGGGTGAGCAAAAGAAGCCAGTACTGGCAGCAGCCCCACAGCTCCCCACCAGCCGTGGTCCCCCTCACTGGCCCCAGAAAATCCCAGAGCTCATTTTGGGAGGAACCCAGGAAACACGTCTGTTGTCCCCAGTGGAGCTGAATGTCACTGGAATTCCTGCTTCCTTGAAAAATCCCTTTTGTCAGAAAAGTAAGTCATTAACAATGATCCTATTTTATTCTGCCAGTGATGAAACCACAAAAATAGAGGAAAGAGAGAAAAAAACTGAAAGGAGATGCTGATGTCCACCTGCTCCTTCAGCCTCAACCATCCAGCCTTCCATCCTCTTGGGTTTCTGTCTCTTCTGCGCAGCAAAAGGGACTCATTTGTCATCCTTTGGGTCACTGTGGCCTTGGGGATGATGCCCAAAGCCCTCCCTGCACAGGAGGATTGCTCTGTGGAGGCTGCAAGGGACCAAGTTCCTTCTACCTCTTCGGGTTCCTGCTGCTGGAGCTGCAGGATCCAAGTGCTGGCAGCAGTGCAGATCCTTCCCAAGATCCTCAATGTCCTAAGGACACCCAGATGAACAAATCCCTGCTGCACATCCTGCCAGATCTGGGGTCTGCAAGATCCCCAAGGGTGGATGGCTCACAGGGTCCCATTGCCAGAGAGCTCCAGCAGCAGCACTTCAGGGGAGAGCAGCCCAGCAAGCTCTAGAGCAAGATCAAGCCTGAGTCACCCGCAACCCTGGGAGGACAGAGATTCCAAAGGACAGGCACAACCCACAGCCCGAAACACAGAGCAACAGTCTCAGGCATGGGGAAGGATTAGAAACCAGAACACACCACGTGCCTGGAGGGGCTGTCAGAAGGCAGAGGGATAACCAGAGGACAAACCAACAACAACACAGCTCAAGGAGAGATCAGACCATGAGACATCTTGAGAGCCCCACATTTGAGGACCATCAGGCATAAGCCAGCACCCTGGCACTGCTGGCTCTGAAGCCAAAGTATAAAACCCTTTCAAAGTATAAAAGACAGATAATGCTTCATTCCATAAATATGCATATCCTCTTGGAAGAGATGACTGGTGGAAAGAAGATGCATCTTTTGAATGAATACATGGCAGGCAAAGAACACTATCAAAGTTTTCCTCAAAAGAGAGGAGTGGAGAAGAAAGGAGAGGAGGATAGGGGAGGGAAGAGAAGGGCAGATAAAAGGAAGGAAGGACAGGGCAGGGCAGAGCAAGACACTAACTCCAGTGAACAGCAGCCCTGGGGGTGCTCTAAGGACACTGCAATCATGTTAACTGCTCTTGCTGCAGGTAACTGTCTGGCTGGGAAGAGCGCTTTGGAATACTCTCAGGGTGTGTGAGAATTCAGAGATGGAATTTCCAGGGAAAAAGCCTGACACATACTGATGTGAGGTACACAGGTGTGTCTGAATAGCAGGAGATTCAGTGTCACCTACAATTACTAAAGGCAGAAGAGGACAAACTACCTGAAAGAGCATCACTTTTCCCATTAAAATTTCCTCCTCATCCTCTGGGGCTCTCTGTGTGATTCACAACCAGGAGAGTTTCCTTAGGCAAAGTCCTGTGATATGGGACGTGTTCTCAGGAGCCATGGAACCATCCCGTGGACACCTGTGACACCTGGCTCAGAGCATGCCTGGGGTTCCACAGGCTCCAACAGCCTTTCCAAGCAGCAATATAATCTCAGGGGCACAAACACCCATCTGAGGCTGCTAAAGGAAATCTGGGATTTGGCAAGTCATTTATGCAAATTCCTATCCGCACTTATTAAACAACCAAGCTTCTGTGGCAGAAATTAAGAGATGCAATTCAAAGGGAATACACTGAGCAGGGAGTTTATTGCTAGAGAGAAACTCATGGAAGATTCATACATTCCCAAAGAACATCTGGTCCCATTCAACATCAAAAAAGCTACTTTGCGATTTTCACCACCTAATGGGCTTATCAAAGATTTACTGATCACTTCATTCAATTCCTATCTCACCTCCCAAACCAAATTAACAAAATTTAAGCAAAAAGTAAGGAAGAATTCTGAAGAAGGTACCTGTTCCCCACCTCCTCACTATCTGGGCTGCACATCAAGACTGAGATCTGGCTGCTCCCAAACTGAATGGGAAATACATAAAGTGACTGAATGCACACCTAATTCACACCTAAACACCAGGAAGAAACGGTTTGAATTACAAATACAAATTTAGCCGGAGTGTGAAGCTAAAGCTCCTGCATTGCATTTTAAATTATGGCAGGAGTCATAGGAGATCATTCTGCAGAGATCAGCCAGACCTGGCACCAGAGGTCGGTGATAAGTGACAGGGGTGACACCAAGCTTGACTTGTGCTGTGAGCATGACACAGGATTCAGTTTTACTGAGCCAAAACACTGCAGAACACAGTTTTAATCTAAAATGTTACACTGCAGAACAAGCTTTAATCTAAAATATTAATTGGAAATAAATGCATAAATTATGTGTGCAAATGGTTCAGGCTCCAGCTCGCCTGTTTGTCCCAGCCTGAGGTTTGTTTGGTGTTTCATCCTCCTCATGCTTCTACTGCCTTTCTCAGCACCTCACTGTTACCTGCCATGGCACTGGTACCCAGCTCCTGTCCCTATGGATTATTCCTCAGTTACTCCCATCTGGGAGCTGGGTACTGGCAGAGCCTGAAATCAGACAATCCATGCTGGAAGGGATGAGAGCTGGAAGCGGACAGGGAATGAGGGCCAAGGAGGAGGAGGAGGAAGATGAAGAGGGTGCTGGGTGACAATCTCCAAGGATGGGGAGGGACCCTGCAATAGGAAAAGCTCAGTAAGAAACCCAAAGTAGAAGAAAATCACCCTGCTACATTCATCTCTGGGGCTGTGAGACCCATCTTGGGGCTGTTACACCCGTCTTGGGGCTGTGACACCCATCTCTGGGGCTACAAGAGCCACCTCTGGGCTGTGACAGCATTTCCGGGGCTGAAACACCTGTGTGGAAGATGTGACACCCATCTCTGGGCTGAAACACCATCTCCAGGGCTGTGATAGCCATCCCATCTCTGGGGTGCATCCCACCCGCAGGAACTGAGTTGGGCAGCCAGAAGTACCAGAACCACCTGTCCCAGGGAGCCCCCTCCCAGCATGACACAGGGCAAGTGAGTCATTGCCAAGACTCCTGAATATAACCTCCTCAGCCCCACTTTTTCACAGCCTTCCCCCCGACCCCACCACTTCCCATGAGGGGCTTGTGCTGGGAAGGGGCCCTGAGCTGGCTGCCAACGCCTGAGAAGAGAACACAGAGCCTGCACTCGGGAGCCTTCCCTCTCCCAGCATGCCCTGAAAATTCATCTTCCAGCTCCGATGATCAAACAAGCTGATCAAATGCTCCAGCAGCTGGGTTTTAATTCCCTGTTGATGCAGCTCCTGCGCACACTCAGGAGCCTTCCTCGTTCCTTCCCCCACCTCTGCAGCAGCAGGCGGAGGAGCAGGAGCCACGGGACAGGCGGCTGGGGCAGAGCAGCGGGTGGGAGAATGTCAGGAATCACACACATCTCTTCACCTGTCCCATACTGAAGGATTCCTCTCAGTTTAAAACCTTTTCCAGGCAAAATACCAGAGAAGCTCCTGCAGATGCCAGAGCAAAGGTCTACTTGCTTTATTTTAGGGGGCAGGATCTTCCAAGGATTCCCTCCCTTCTAAGGGAGAGTCTGATGGACAGGACAGGAAACCCCCCAAACAGGGAAGATTTCCCAGAGAAACATCCCTTGCATTTGGTGGCATCACTCTCAAAAGCTTGGACACGGGTGGGGGGGGGGGACAGACGGACGGACGGGACGACAGTTTGCTAATGAGGATTGCAGTGATTAGGAGCATCAAATTATCTTCTGCAGCACACAACAAACAATGGTAATGGTGGGATAATGTCAGGCGGAATCACAGTGGATTGGAACAGTGCTGATAGCACATGTTAAGCAGACATATAATTACCACTGTGGCGCCTTGATAATATTAATACTGCTGCTAATTACACCGATATAAATAGCAAGATTAATTGTCACAAAACTTCAGTGTCAGGGTTGAAAGGCAGCTGCAAACCTTGCTCTTGTGTGAGCACTCAGGCACTGGGGCCATAAGAGACAGCACCCAGCACCGATGGTACCAGAGTTTCCTGATTGCACCTGGCAGCACCTGACACTGATGGAGGGAGCTGGCATGAGGCAGGCAGCAGCAGCAGGAAGACATAGCCCAGCACTGAGCAACACCAAGTCCTCCCCATCCCAAAGATGCCTGAACACCCCAAGGACAGCCAGGATGATCCTGGAGCATGTCCCCACACAGCCCTGGCAACCTTATTTTTTCTGGATTGACAAGGGAACAGCCTGTCTGAAGGAAAAAACCTGCTACTTTCCCTTAATACCTTGAAGACAAAGGAGAGTAGCACTGGAGCCATTGATGGGTGTTCTTCCACTGGGGCCTTGCTACGTTCCTGCCCAAGTGAGCAAGAAGATGCCCCCCAAATATGGTTTAGAAACCCACATCCCACTGCTGGGAAAGGCAGGATAGGAGTAAATGAGGACAATTAAGCCCAATGTGCCCCTTGGAAGACCTCCCCGCTCATCCACAGTTGTCTCCTGCTGTGAGAGGCTGGCATGGAGCAGCATCAGGCATGGGCTGGAGGGTGACACCACAACTTGGGTCTCCCTTCCTCGCTTCCTCTGGCACAAAAACAAATTTGGATGGAAAAAGTGGAGGAGCTGGCCAGAAGGGGTGGGTCCCTTCCAACTCAGGATATTCTCTGATCCTATGAAGTGTATACCCTGTGGAGACTGCTGCACAAATAAGCTCCTCCCAAACTCCTGCTTTGGGTGGGACACGCCTGCACTGAACCAACTTTTCCACCTTCTCAGCAGCAGCACAGTGTGAGAGCTGCCAGGGGCACGTTCATCCCCACGCTCAACCGGGCCATTCCACATTTCCTGGGGAACCTGCCCTGAGTTTCTCCTGGCTGGCTCCGAGCCACGCCAAGGGGAGTGGGAGCTGCTTGGCTGGGTGAGCTCTGTGGGCGCTCCGGGCTCCCTGCCCCACCACCTGGCTGCGGGGGCAGCAGCCAGGATCCTGGGAACGCGGGGAGCTGGCATGGGGAGCACTCCCTGCTCCCGGCCCAGCCATGCCTGGGCTGGCAGGGCTCCGTGTGGGCGCTGCCAAAGTGCGCGGGAGGACGCAAACCCCTGGGTTTCTCTGGGAAGTAGAACCAACACACCAACAACTGCCTGGGATGGGGCTCATTTTGGCTGATTTGTTGCTTATGTAAAGCCATGGTGAGACTGTTCAAACCAGCGCTGGAGATGCTGAGATAGATGTACTGGTACAAACTGAGCCTCGGGGTGAATGTGCCAATGCTGGAGAAGGCTTTAACCCCTTGTGCACATGCAAGCAGAGAGTCCCAGTCCTTCTGCCTTTATCCCTTTGTTCTTTTGCTTCTGGAAAAGTAAACAAAATACCGAAACCTACCAAAAAGTCACCAAAACCATCACCAAGCAATGGCACACACAGCATTTTCAGAGTTTCTTCTGTGGCCAGAGCCTTGGTGCTGCCTGGGGACTCCTTTTGCCCCTGCAATGCACAGGGTGCTAGAGGGGACTTGGCAGAGATGTGGAAGGGACATTGAACTTCCAAAGCCTTTGTATCTCAGAGTGCCACCAGACCAAGTGGCACTGTGGCTGCCACAGAAATCCTGGGCCAGCAAAGCCTGTGCACTTCCCCCTGCACAGCCAGGGCACCACTGGTGACCCCGATGGTTTGAGGCCCCCACCAGCCCGGGGGTCCGAGCCCACGGCCTCCTCCAGCACATCCCGACACGCTCCTGGGCTGCCCCAGCACAACGCCAGTGCCAGCTTATCCAGCAGATCTTGGGCACCAGCCTCATGGATTACTCAAGCTCCAATGTCTTACAGCAATGGGCACGAGAGAAAATGCCTGAACAGGTTTTCCCTCCTGGAGCACACAGCCCTGCCCGCTGTGGCTGCCCTGCGGCTGGGGACACGGGCACTGCTGGCAGGTGCCCCAAGGCACCGAAGGCAGTGGCTCTGGGCAGTGCAGAGGGAGCCCATGTGCCCACCCTACCTTCAGCCAGCCCTGCTGCCCTCCTCGCCCCCCCAAAACCACGAGCACCCCAGGAGCTCCCTACCCCGTGCCATGGCACTGCCCAAGCCTCTCTACAGACCACCTTCAGGAACCAGACCAGGAACCAACCCAAGGCAGACTTTTCCAAAAGTTACAACATCTGGGAAGCACGGAGGGGAGGGACCACTGCAGCCTTCGTGCTGAGCACAGGGTAAGTGCTCATGCCAAAACCTGCTCCAGCTGCTTCAAACTTGGCTAAAACTGCACCCAGTGAAGTGCAAAACTCCCATCAGCCCTTGCTCACTTTTCCAGAAAAAGCCCATCAATTTCTGATAAAAGGAAAAGTCTCCTTCCCTCCTCTGCACTAGGAAGGAAACAGATCTGCTCTATGATACAGTCAGTAAAGGGGAGCCTCAAGCATTGCAGGCAGGACCCCAGGGCCACCCACGGACCCTCGGAGGGGTTGATAAGGCAGCAGCATAGCTGTCACCCCCTCCTCACAACTGCAACCATCTCCACATGCACAATGTTTCCCAGTGTGGACCAAGAGCATCCAGCTGTTTCCCTGGGAGAGCCCTGGCTCAGGCTGGAGCCACCATCACTGGCATGCAGCAGCAAGACAAGGGCTCTCAAGGGGCAAGCAGCAGCCCCCAGGCAGCCCCCGCCCACCAACCCTGGCTGCCCAGCACAGGCCTTCCATTCCATCCCAGTGAGTCAGAGCCTGAGGGAGTCATGAGGCTGGCTGGAAAATCCCAAGAGTTTCAGAAAATAAACAAACACCTTGTGGGTTTGCTTTGGTTTTTGTTTTTTTTTTCCCCAAGCCTTTGGAGTGGATTTGAGTCAACGTTTGAGCTTCTCTCCAAAGTCTCAGCATAACACACATACCAGCCCTGGGATGGCTGATTTGACATCATTTTGATTTCACATCCCCTCTGCTCCCAGAGGAGGGGCTTCCCAAATCCCCTGGGATAGCTGGGATGTAGCTTGAACCAGAGGCACCCTTCTGCCCAGTAAGTCCCCTGGGGCCTGGCTTGGGGGGCAGCAGACCAGCATCCCAGCACGGGGAGCTGCACAGAGCATCCCAGCTCCTTGGGATCTGGGCCTGACTCCCAACTCCCAATGGGAGAGAGAGTCTGGGAACCCAAAGGTCTCTGCAGCAGCTCCCTATGAAGTTCAGCAGTGGAGCAACACCTCAGAAAGACTATGCACATGGAAGGAACTACATGAGTTCCCACATCCAGGAAAATTGCAGCCTCACCTTTTTGTATCCTTTGCCACCACACCAGGAGCTCTGCTGCATCAGCCAAAACACTTGGGCCATTCTCTGCAGCAGATCCTGAGTTATTATAATGAAAGGCTGACACAGGAATCCTGCTCCCTGCCTGCTCCCGACCCCTTCCCTGCCCACTCCTCCTGCCCACTCCTGGCCCCATCTGGCTCCAGCAGCCCCTTTCCTGCTCATCCACCAATGGGTCAAAAGACTCTTTCAGCACTGAACTGTGTCAAGGCACAAGAGTAACCCTCCCACACTGATCTCCCTGGCAGACCCCAACCCTGAGGGTCACTCACTGAACCTTGATCTAATTTGCTTTTCCTCCCTTTCTTCCCCCCATTAGTCCCCTCATCTTTCTTTAGAGACTATCTTTGCCAATGGGAACTTTTTGTTCCCTCTGACGCCACAGATTTATGTGCTGGCAGGGCTCCTGTGAGCAACAGCTTCCATGAGAGGCCTCGGCCTGGGCTCTGGAACAGCCCCATTAGAATTTAATTTCTATTTTTTGTTCACGGTGTTTTACAACAGCTAAAAAGTAGCTTTTGAGCACTAAATAACTCACCATAGATCATACTAGAGGTGTGCAGGATCCCTTCACTAACCCAAGGTTACACAAAGCTCAGTCATGGGCAACCTGAACAATAAACTCCCTGGCTGGGCATGATTTCGATTTAAATTATTCCAAAACCGTCACGTTTATTACTCTCTTTTCTCCTTAATTTTCCCCGCTCTCCCTGTGTCTCAGCCCAGCACTGAATGGAGCTCAGTGCCAGGGCTGCCTCTCAGGCGGGACTCCCAGGCACCCCCTGTTCTGCTCTGCTCACACCCAGTTTGGATGAAAGGATGGGAAACCCCCCAGCCTGGATCCTGCAGCCCAACCTAGAGGAGGTGGGGCTGGAGAACAGCCCCTGCTCCCTTCCTTCTGCCCAGAATGGGAAGGGTATGGTTCCCCCATCGGCTTCCCATGTCTCTTTCCCAAGGCTCTTGTCCCATATAGAAGGGGCTTTGTCCCTGCTGCTGTGTTAGAAACATGGAATGGTTTGGGAGGGCATGGGTTAGTGATGAATAAGCTGATGGTGCTGATGGTTGGACTGGATCTTAAAGGTCTTTTCCAACATTAAGGAGTCCATGTTTCAGTGTCTCAAACACTGCACTCAGAATCTTGACCCAAAACCCCCCTCACCCCACACCCCTCAGGGAGCAGCTGTCACCCAGGAGCTGCCCATGCATTGCATTAATTCGTCCTGAGGAGAATATAAAATAACTCAGCATCAGTCTGAGGCACAACCCCCATCTGGCACGGCCTCCAACCAGAACCCAGAAACAAAGCAAAACAGAATCGAAAAAAAAGGAAGAGAAGTGGGAAGAAAATGGATTAAACTCCAGAGTTCAGGGAGTGACATGTTTAATTGCTAATGTGGCTTTGGGATTATTCCTTTTTAAGACTTTTTTACCAGCCCAGCTGGTGTCATTCTCTAATACCCAACAAGCAGCAAACAGATTGTGGGAGATGAGTTGTGCTCTCGCTGCGCTTTCTGCTAATAAATAAATTAATAAATAAATAAATGCAGATCAAAGGAGTGAAAAAAACCCTTCTGGTAATTTTTTTCCCTTCTGTTTCCCAACTGGTCCCAAACATATTTCCTGCTGGGACTGACAAGGAACACTGTGAAATTCAGAATCACAGCTTTAAGAACCGAGTGGCATCAGATGAAACAGAAATACTGGGTTTGAACAAGGGATGAAGGGGTTGAGCAAACACGGTCCTGGGCAGAGGCCTAGCCTTCCCAAGGCAGGGGCATTGCAAGGGGTGAAGGGGTCCCTGCTATGGATGGAGGCCTTGGGCTCCCTGGGACCAGCCCCAAGCTGTGCCACCCTCCTTCACCCTCTTCCCAGTCCTAAACTTCAATATAGATTTTTTTTTTTCCAGTGGCCACATTATCACTGTGTGGGAAGGCAAAAAAGAAATTTCCCTCTCATTTCATCAGGAAAACAGATAAAAATGAGCTCAGGACAATAATTTCTCTTCTTCCAGGGCATAACAACCATGCTACACCTGAGGTAGATTGCAGGGCTTAGAGCTGGTGATGAGGAGAAGGAGGAACACAGATGCCCAAACTGCAGGTCCTGGCAGCACTTGCCACCTGCAAAACCACCGGCTGCCATGGGGATGAACTGCTGGGAATGCTGCCTGCAGGGTGGGCTTCCCCTGAGGGGTGCTTGGGAGATGTGTCCAAGGAAAGCCCAAACATAGCGAAGACCAAGAAACAAATAACCGGCACTTTGTTTCCAGTGGAAGCATCAACCAAAGGACCAACACCAGATTCCTCTCTGAGCACTGCTCTGGTCCCCAGCAACTGGCACTCGTTGGCACTGGCAAGCCCAGCATGGCCTGTGGGCATGCTCCTAGGGGAAGGGAGAGGGCATTCCCAAGGGAAGTGCTCTGACCCTGCGGGTGGAGAAGCTGGCACAACGACGCTCACACCTGGGACTGGGCAAACTATGCACAGTGGGAGACTTCAGCCTCGCACACATCACCTGCAGCCCGGCTCTGCTAAAAATTCACCCTTTCATCTCGTGACTTGTAAGATTAAAGCAAAACCCCGGGACTCCTCCAGCAGCAATGGAATAGCACCAGCCCCCTCCGAGCCCGTGGCACTGTGGCCCACAGCAGCTGTGAATCTCCCCTGCAGCTGATGCACTGCTCAGAGCTGGCACTCCAAAGCCACAGGAAGCCCAGGAGCATCCCAGGAGCAATCTGCCCCTGGGATGGCATCAAAGCAGGGGCTTGCCAAGGCCCAGAGCAGTGTGATGCCATGTGGAAGCCACACTGCAGATACACACAGGCTGTGGGACTGGGCAGAGCCTGACCTTACCTGGTGAGAGGACACTGCATGCCATGCCCTACTCCATGGCCCCCGGAGATGGACTGAGTCCTTGGTTTACTCAGTTTGCCTGTGTCCCACCACTTCCAGAGCCTCCTGAGCAGGAGTGGGGGGGCTGCGACAGTAGGAATTGCAACCCCTTAGCTTTTGCCAGCAGATTGATGCTTCCCAAGGGGCTGGGGAAGAGATGCCATTGCATCCTTTTCTCCAGCCCTCCCACTGGAGGACAATACCTCATGGTCCCTGGTGCCTGAGAGTCTCTGGGAGGAGAATGCAATGAAAGCCACAACACATGTCCCACCTCCACCTCTGCAATGCATAAATAACCTGCTCTGTCCTCACCTGGCACATTCCAAACAAAACCAGTAAGTTTATGTTGCAAACAGCAATCCTAAAACACATTCCTGAACTCCCCCTGCTCAAGCTGCTTTCTTCTTAACACCTTCTCTAAGCATCCCTCCATTTTTCAGCCTGCATGGCTTCCTGCTGGATCTGACCGTCAGAAGTCTGCTAACAAAGCCATTGCTGTTGGAAGCAGATGTAGCTAAAAAGAAATTTAGACTCTCCTGCCTTTAACCTAGTCATTAGTCCCCTAGAACATCAACATTCTTGACTGCACCACGGGCTCACAGCTTCCCAGCATCCTGGCCCAGCTTTATGCCTGCAGATGCCATCGGGGAATAGCCAGCTTTCAACTTCTGCACCCAATAAATACACAATCCTCCATCCAGTGTTAATAAAAAATGGTTCTGTGCACCAGTTATCCAGGAAAAACACCATTTTGAGAAGTACGGAAATACTCAGGGTGAGTTATTTTGAGATGAAGCTTTACAAACACACTTCACAAAGAGGTATGGGTTTTGTCAGGCATCATTCTGCAGCTCCATTACCCCTGAACCACTTGGAAACCTCTCCTTCTCCATAGTACAGGGAGAGCTTTAGGCAGGACACAGCTCCTTCCTTGGCAGGCCAAAGAATGGACTTGTTTTTTTCATGTTTTCCATTATAGGCTGGATTTTTATGGATCGCTCTACCACAAGCATCTGACTCCAGCCAGGACACAAAGCTGCAGTGAGCACATCCATCAGGCTCTCTTGTCTTTCGACCTTTAGTTTCCAATTACCACCATCATAAAAAATAAACAAACAAAGACAAAGAACTCATGCTGAAAGACAACCCGCGTGTGTTTTCTTTTGGATACCGGATGTCTGGTTCCCAAAAGCCCTTTGGAGAAACAAGGGAGGAATCTGGATTTATCATTTTGGCACATCCGGCATGACACACCCCTTATTGCACGTTATTTGCTGAGCTTATCCCATAAACCAGAGATGCCCACAAGAGAACAAAGGGGTTCAGCTAGCTCACAAGTATTTGGCTGCATATTGTGATGATTTTGAACACTAAAATGCCCAAATCCCAGCCTTTTACAAGCAGATGTGAATGCCTGGAAAAGCTGGAGTGCTCAGAATGGGCTCAAAAAGGGCCGTGCTCAGAGGAGATGGCAGGGTGCACGGGATAGCTGTTGGATAAATCTGCATCCTGCTTTCTCAAGAGGAAAAGGTGTTTCCTTCTGGGACATCCCACCCGATGCCCTGACCACCGTGGCTGCTTGCACCTCTGGCCATGGGGCAGGAGCCCATCCTGCCTTCAGCTGCCCAGGTGTCTCCATCCTGGAGCTCATTTGATGAAGCCCCACATGCACAGAGCTCACGACGGTGGTGGTGTTTGATATCCCTCCCAAGAACACTGCTAAACATGTTCCCATCAAAGCAAAATACTCTCCCAAACCAACTAAATGAAGGGAAGGCAACCAGCAGGACCAGGAAATGCCTAATCCATGCCATAGAGACTAAAATGATTGTAAATATCCCTGCTCCTCATATCTGAGACTCCGTTTGCTCCGTGCAGCAGAGCCAAGGACATTGATCTATGCCCCCAAGGGCCTGGCTCCCACGGACACTGTGAACACCCAAAGGCAGCCCCAATCCTGCTGTGCATGGCCAGAGCCCAGCACAGGGGACAGGCAGCTCAGGGGGACTGAGTGCCTCATGAGTGTAACAAGTCAGCACGAACTCACACTTGGCACCGTTCCAGTGCTGCCACCCAGCCTGGCTGCACAGCCTCCTCTTCCACCTCCTGATATAATGCTCTACCTCACATGCACAGACTTTATATGCTCCCATTGCACATCATACACCACCACACGGGCAGGACACCCTGCAAGAACAGGCCTCCCCAGCTGCTCCAGACACGCCCTCCTACGACCACCCAGCCAAGAGCTCAGAAGCAGTATCAGAGGTGCAAGAACTTGTTCATCTGGAAGCCAGCTCAGAAATTTTGGGGACACACCTCTGCTTTCCTCATCACAGACCTACCTGTTTGTTGATAGAGATCAAACCCAGGTGGGCTGATCTGCTGCTGCTCACAGAATCCTTTAGGGTGCAAAGACCTTTGAGGTCAAATGAAAGGTCACAGCTCCCATGGGGGGCAGAATCTGTCAGCTCTGGGGGACGTTCCCAACTCCACAGTAGCCAACAAGCACCTTTCAGCAAGAGTGGGAGATGCTTCCCTGGAGATGCTGAAAACACAAAGCAGGAGCTGGGACACTGGATAGAACCAGCCTACAGCTCATAAGGTAACCCCACCTCCTCCTTCTCAAGGTCCCTGAGATCCATCTCCACTCCTGACGCAGGAGGATTCATCAGCAGATGTGCTGCTACTGCATACTGATTTCTACAAAAAGGCACATCAAACTACTTCAATTGGATATTCCAAGCTGTTATTTTTTTTTTTTTAACACATCAGCTGTCAAGGTAAAATCACTTAATTACACCTGTCAGGTGTTTCACAGGCTAATGTGATAATAATAGCAATATTCAGTATCAGAGAGCAAGGTTTTGAGCCTTCTGAGAAATTCATCTGACAGTCAACTGCATGTAGCTGACTTTCCAAATTACTCAAAGCCACTGAATGTTGCTGGGACCCATTTTTCAGGGACACACATGCCAGGAATCACCAAGCAGAGCCTGAGGAGAGCCAGCGTCAACCCCAGCACTCAGCCAGTAGCATCAGCTGAGCTCTGCTCATTCCCACTCTTGAATATTCATTGTGCCCAAATGCAATATATCCTGAATATTAAACAAGAGCTACTCAGGGCAGGAATATCAATCCCTCAGCAAAGCTGCTGGTTGTTTGGGGAATGGAGTGCTGCCAGCAGTGGGGAGAGGGACAGCATTGCTGCTCCTCAATCTCCCAGGGAGGTGGTGCAGGGGCAGGAGCGCTGTTGGCCTCCCAGCAGCCACCCTGCATGCAGCCCAGGAGAGGCAAGGGCACACAGCCCCTGGGCGCAGCCCACCGACCCAGCCCTGCAGCCCAGTGCTGCTCCCGGGCCAGCACTGCTGCCCAGCCTTCAAGAAGGGCTACGCTCTCCAAAACTGCTGGCTATGCATTTTTTAAAAGCAAAAATAGACTTTGTTCCCCCCAAATGAGGTGTTCCCAGGGGGGCACCTTCCAACATAAGCAGCTCGAGACCCCTTGTCCCATCCCACTGAGCTCTGCCCAGCACAGTCTGCCTTCGAGTAGGGCTTGTCACTGACATGGCTGAAGTGCCGGGAGCAGAAAGAGGGAAAAAACCCAAGTAAAATAGAAAATGCAGCAACTGTAAGCTCTCCAGAAATGCAGCCACTGGATCGGGAAGGATGGAGACTCAAACCCTCTACAGCCCCTCTGTGCAAGAGGGTCTCCTGAAAGGGAGGCCTTTGTGAGCAGCTCAACAACCTACAGAAGGGAAAAGCAGACAGGCAACCACACCCTGCTGCAGAAACACAAGGACTTTGATCAAAGAAGGTGACACCTGTTATTTAAAAATCACCTCATCTACAAACCATCTTTCTCCCTCCAGAGAGCTTGGACTCTAGTTCTGGGCTGCCATCTCCCAGGATACAAAGGCTAGAGATGAATCCTCCAGCTGCAACCAAACATAGTGTCACCAAGGGACTTTCACACAGTTTTATGCTTTCATTTTCCAGCTCAAGCTGCTCTTGAGATAGCAACAGTGAAATCATCTTGGATGTGAATATAGGTTTGGAAAAAGTGAGAGATTAATCTAATCAAAGCAGTTTGCAGCTCTGCTACCTCAATATCCATAATAGCTTAGTTATAAATAAGGTAAAAAAGGAAAATTCTCCCTAAAAAGAAGATTTCTGGGAAGCAAAGGAAACTATCAAAGATCCCAGCCCTCAGTGCTGGCTCCTGGCCCCCGTGACCTCCAAACAGCCAATATTTAAGCAGGGATGAGGATGAGGGTGGTCTTCTGGGTGTTCAGTGTCAGCTGAGCAGTTGCTGCTATGCCACCGAGGGCAGCAATGGGGATGAGAACCCTGTGGTGGGGACCCTGGTGTGTGGCACAGGTGCCCCTGCTCAGGGAGGTCACTAGATAACAAAGTAGCTCTGAGATAACACTAAAACACCCAGAGGTGTTGAGAAGCTCGTGGCTGAGCCCAAAGGCCCACACACCTGAGGCTGTGGCGCCTGAGGGGACACGTGTCCCCTCCTCTGGTCCCCACAGCAGTGAGGGGTTCCAGCCTCCACCACCACTGACCTGGAGTGAGCCTTGCCTGGGGCTGCTTCCCCTTCTCTCCCCTTCTGGACATAAAGCAGCCAAAGCATCCCTGGTTCAGGGCTCAGGTGCCAACAGCTCCGACACCACCAGAACTCTATTCCTGCTGGGAACTGCCCCCATCTGTTCTGTGGGAGTCTCAGCAGTCACAACTGCAGCCCTCGTCCTCAGCTGACTCTTCTTGGTGTGAAGAAATAGAGATATACACACCAAAATTCCTCTGAGCCCCATGGCAGTGCAGTAATTGATAAATCGAGCAGCAATCTGTGACTCACCCTGCACTAGTGGGAACACACTCGCAACTCCCAGGTGAACAAGGCCCATGGGGAAGCATGATGGAGGGTTTTCCTCAATTTTCTACCCTACCACTCTCCTAAAAGCCTTAGAATCATGACCAGCTCTCTGCACAATTTGTCAGCACAGGGAGGCTTTGTTAATCCTGGTCTCACTCCCACAGCCCCACAGAAGGCAGTGCTGCTCTGACAGGTAACAGAGGATGGGTTTTCCACCTGGCTCATGGCTCTTTCTCCAGCAGAGAGCAGATGTGTTACAAAACACCACACTTCTCTTTCTTTTTGCATATTTCCAGCCTGTCAATCTACAGAAGACACAGTACCAGCAAAGGAAACGCCTCCTCAGAGCTGACCCTTCTCTGGCTCTTTAAAGGGAGCAGAGCTCATGGAAAAGCCACAGACAGTGGCCAGTAATTAAGGCAAAATCCTTTCTTCAAATACTCCTTCCACCAGAAATCATGGATGGGGGAGCCAGCTGGAGCTCTGCACACAGAGCTGTTCTTGCTGTATCCCCCAGTGTAACCCTGCCCCAGCCTCAGCACGGCAGCAGCATGGGCAGGACGCAGGCAGGCACTG
This sequence comes from Euphonia xanthogaster, assembly GCA_034509185.1. Classification (NCBI taxonomy): domain Eukaryota; kingdom Metazoa; phylum Chordata; class Aves; order Passeriformes; family Fringillidae; genus Euphonia; species Euphonia xanthogaster. The sequence continues at coordinate 19,287,446 of JAYDZK010000233.1, forward strand.
CAGAGAGGATGCCAATTACAAATTTCTAGCAATCTGAACTTATAATTGGCTGAGATTTCACTCGGCAGATAATGCACTGCTGTCCTGGGCACTCACTGTATCTAGGTCAGGCCGTTAGTTTTGCTCTTAATCTACACACGGTTTTAATTTCATCTTTAACGTCAACTTCCAGCAAGTGCTCAGCATCTCAACCTGTCCCACAACCACAGAGAGGGAAAACCAGCAGCACCATCCTGATGGATGCTCCCAGCCATGCTCACACACCGGGAGTGTCGGTGCTGCCTCTGCACTGGGCAATCAGAGAACCATGGAATGGTATCTGCAGCTGATAACCCTTGACATGAACCTTTCCAGGGAAAGAGAATGTCACCACATCCATCCCTGGCACCCCAGCTTCAGAAAGCTCTTGGACATGATTCAGCACTCCATCCTCTGCCCCATCCTGCCTGGCATCCCTGTGGTCCCTGCTTAAATCTCAGAAAACTGCTCACACCAGCTGGAATTGCAATTTACAACATTAACAAATGGAGTTGAAGATGCACAAAATAAACCCATCACATGCATTAAAGCGATTAAAGATGGTTCCCGAAACATCCGGAGGTGTATAATACAGTACGGATGGATCACTGCAGAGCATCCACAGGGAAGTCAGGCTGCTGGCACACGCTGGAGACTTTAGATGTAAAATCAGCTTGGAATAAAGGGGAGCACTGGGAGAAGGTTTCTCATTTACACACACTAGTCTAATTTCAGGCACTCAGCTCTTCTAAAGTGACAAAAAAAAAAAATCCCCACCAAAGATATCTGTGGAAAGCACAGCCCTTCTGACAACAGGAAGTTACTCACTTCAAAAACCCAATTTTTCATCAAAAAAATCTAACTTGAAAGGCGTTCCCAGCTCACTCAGGATGCGGGATCAAAGCCAGGGATTAAGTGCATCTGCTCACTGCTGGCTGCCCGAGAGCACTGCAGAGCTCCAGGAGCAGCCACCGAGCTCAGCAGTGACGTCCTGAGGAGGGGACAGAGAAGCAGAGCCCCGCCATGGGCACGGGACATGGGGCAGGCCATGGGAGGCAGCAGCTGCTCCACTGGCCACAGATTCCCAGGCAGCAGCATCCTATCAGCACATATTTAGGGATTTCAAGTATTTCAGGTACTTGCAAGGATTTTCATTGCTGCCAGGGAGCACACAGTGGTTGGAGTTTGGACCGAGGCCATGCAAGGAGATGGCACAAGATGCCAAAACAAATACTGGCTCTGTTGGTGAAGCCCGGCATCAATCCTGAGCAATTTCTGCAGTGGAGGCAGAGTGTCAGGAAAAGCGACACCCAAAACCAGCCCCACCAATGCACAGCCAGAGGCAGGGATGTGCTGGAGGATGAACCAGAAGAAGGACACACATTGAAGTCCTCTCCAGGTAGCTGTGGCCACCCTCACCCCTGCTCCCCCAGCAGCTCCAGCCCTGCAGAGACTGAGGAGCTGGGCAGGATGAATGGCACAGGAAGAATGCTTTCAGCAGAGGAGAGCTTCCCTCCATGGCCAATATCACTTAAGACTCTTATTTAAAAGGGAAAAGTGTTCTGGCAACCTGCTAGGCTTCCTCAAAAGGTTTGCCTGGCTGGCACAGGCTGGATCAAGGAGGAATATTCCAGGTTTTAATTTCTCTGCCCAGGTTTTATTGCATGCAAACATACATGGTCACTGCTTTTGAAGGCTTCCAATTTGCTAATTGAGACATTTCCTCATGGAAAAAGAATGTCCTGGACTACGGACAGGGCCACTGGTGCAGCTCTGCACACCGGGGAAGCTTAGGTGAGGATGATGAGATGGGAGACAGGCAGGCAAAGCAAGCCTCCCCAGGCCCATTTGGCAGCACTAACCCAAAGCCAAATCTGGTGGCTGGAATATGAAGAAGAAACACCCAGGACATCCCATCCCATTCCTCATGCCATCAGGGGTGTTTAGTCACAGCACTGGGCACCTTGCAGCAAGTTCAGGAGAGTCTGGAGACGGGAAGGTGAGAAACCAGCCCAAGAAACTGGACATCTAGGAAGATTTCTTTCCAGGCACCAGTTTGTTTAAAAACAAGGAGGAAAAAATAATCTGGTCTGCACAAAAAAACCCCAAGTGTTCTGTGTTTTTGCTGGAGCACTGAAGCATTCCTTCTGCCCTCAAAATACACAAAAGTGGACAGAGTGGTTTTGTTCTGAACACGAACAGGTCAAAGATCCCAGAAAAGCACTTCTGGGGCAGAACGAGCCTGGAACACGAAGGGAGAAAGGAAGGAAGCCAGAGGAAGCAGCAGCTGAGAAAGACATGAGCAGGGTTCTAATGGGAACGTGACTGCTGCCACAGTCATGCCTCACCAGCATGACCTCAGATGGGACTTGCTGTAGGGGTTTTTTCATTTAAAAAAAGGAATGAAAAGTGTTTTGCAGGCTTATTCAGAATGCACGGGGGGTGGAGAGGGAATTCAAACTTCATATAGGTCAAATATCATCCACGCAGGTTCACATCACATTCACCGCAATCTCAGCTCCCACATAAAGACAGCTTCAGAGCACTCTGGAGGAATCCTGCATCCTTACCTTCAGCTTCTCAAAGCGATCGCTGAGCGATGCCACTTGGTGGTCCCGGTGGCGGCCCACCAGTTTACATAAGGCACAGATGAGCTGGTCATCAGCGACACAGTACATGTTCACCTTCTCGTTCTCGTGCTCCAGGCACGTCAGTCCACGGAAGTGCGCGTCGGGCACGGGCTCCACCAGCCGGTGGCTGGTGAAGGGCTTCTTGTTGGGGTGGGTGGCGCGCAGGCAGCGGTCGCAGTAGGACACCTCGCAGGTGATGCAGGTCTTGACGGCGTCGCGGGGCGGATCCTGCTCGCAGAACTGGCAGGCGATCCTCTCACCGGCCACGGACATGGTAGGACTGTTGCGATAGGTCCTCTCACGGCGGCTCTCGCTGGGGGAGTTGGGGCCGCTCAGAGACGCCTTCTGGAAGCGGTCGATGATGTTCTGCAGGGTCACATTCCTCTTGAGGCCCTCCAGGCCCCGGTGGTTGAGGGAGATGACATAGCGGCAGGTTGGGCACTGGAAGGCGGTGATGGGCTCGATGGACTCACTGGAGGAGCAGCTGGACACCAGAATGCGGTGGGCACAGCTGAAGCAAAGGCTGTGGGCACAGGGCAGCAGGAGGGGGTCTTCGAATAACTCCAGACAGATTGGGCAGGTCAATTCTGACTCCAGTGTTTCCATCTTTAGTTAACACGATCCTGATTCAGCATCAAAAACCGGGGAAGGTGGTCAGGAACCTGCAAGGAAGGAGAGCAGAGATGTGAGACTACAGCTGCACTCCTGGGCCGCTCCACTCCTCCAGCAGCAGGTGCCTGGGGGGTTGGACACATCACCCATGCAACACCCTGACACCCTTTGCATTCTGATGCTGTCAACTCCAGCTCTGCCCGGCCCCTGCAATCACCGGCTGGAGCTGTCTCACCCCACATGGAGCAGAGCCTGGAGTCGCAGTGGGAGAAGAGCTGTATGGAGGGGATGGGAGAGGAGGAGGAGCAGCTCCTCTCACACCTTCCAGCCCAGCCAGGGCACGGCCTGGACCATAAACCTGGAGACAAAGCCAGGAGAAACCACATGATTTCATGTTTGTGTTGGTGTGTGCTGCCAAGACCGGGGCGTGGCCGTGCTGGCGTTCCATGCTGCTCTGCATGGCACAGACAAACCTCTTTACATCCCCTCCAGCAGCTCCAGGCCTGCTTCTGGTGAAGGAGAAAAGGCAAATCATGTCGTGGAAATTCTGAGCAGAGCAGGTTGGGAGCTCTTAACACCCCATCCTGCTCCCTGCTTTTCCTGGCCATTGCTTTTTGGAGCAGGGTGGGGAGGGCATAGCAGTGAAATTATAGTTGGCAAAGTTCCACTACTGGCTGTCCTCCGCTGCACTCCACAACAGCCAGGGATACCTAAATCAACTCCAGCTGGAGGCAAACAAGCTGTATTTTTAGCTCCCTTCCCTTGCACGAGGCTGGAAAACAGCTCCCAGCAGGCAACTCAACCTGCTGCTCCCAACTCTGGTTTGCAGAGCACTATCAGCTGCACCCCAAGTGCTACCTAGCCTCTGCCAGCATCCCAGCACGTCCCTAAACAGTCCTGCAGTGACATGGAACCAGATCCAGCCTCTCCTTTCTCACCCACCATCCAGTGCACAAGTTGTACCTCCTGGTTTCCTCAGCCATAGCAAGGCGGGCTCCAAGTGATGCCCACTGTGGTGTCCCTCATCACGGACGTAAGGAGAGCCCTGTTCGGTCACAGCCACAGGGACCCCTCACCGTGGCACTGCTGCAGGAGCTGACTCTGTGGGAAGCAACATGGTTGCTTCCAGCCCAGCCTTGTTTTCACCCCTGGAACACCCTGGTGTGGTGCCACAGGCTCTGCTTGGGGAGAGGATGAAAAACCCTTCCCTAGGAGGGTGGGCAGGCCCTGGCACAGGTTGCCCAGAGAAGCTGTGGCTGTCCCTGGATCCCTGGAAGGATCTAGGCCAGGTTGGAGGGTGCTTGAAGCAATCTGACATAGTGGGAGATGTCCCTGCCCATGGCAGGGGATTGGAATTGGACGAGCTTTAAGGTCCTTCCAATCCAAACCAGTCTGGGATTCTGTGAACAACGGCTGTAACCAAAGTGTAGGGGGATGACCCAGCAGCAGGAGAGGGTCTGGCTGCTGGAAGCCCCAGGCTGCTGCTAGCACCTGCAGATGGCAAATTGCACAGGTGCCAGACTGGGACATGCCCACCCCCATCCCACAGAACACATCAGTTCCATCACCCCCACTCCACTGCAACATCTCTTGCCCATTGCCTGAAATAGCATACGCAAGTGCCTGGAGGAAACCCTGAGCTCTTCCCTGCACCAGCTCAAGGGGCTTATAAAATAAATCCCTTGGATATTTTCAGACGTTCATGCTGAAGCAGCTCTTGCTGGCCAAATGCAGCCTTGCACACACATACACACATTTCAAATTACTTTTCTTTTCCCCAAGAGAGACAGTGGAGAAGTTGCTGGATCCAAACAACCAGAAGAGCACCAGGGCTCCCAGCAGCTTCCTCTGCACAGCCCACTGAGGGTTTCTGAAGCCTCGGAGCTGCTGCAGCCCTGGGGAAACAGCGGGGAGGACACTGCTCCTGGCCCTGAGCCTGCTGGACTGCCCTGGATCCAGTGGGCTCCCCACACTGCAGGCCTGGCAGGATGAGGGGTCCCAGTACACCCCCAGTGCTCTGGGCACCTCCCAGGCCGGCCCCTCCCTGTGCCAGAGCTGCAGCCTGGCCCCAAGAGCCCCAGACCCTTCTGTGTGAGCCCGGCTGGGGGCACAGCCCCTCCTGCCTCCTCTCACTCATGGGTTCTCTCTGGTCAGCAAACACAAAGATGAAAAAAAAAGAAAGGACAAGAACAGGATTTGTTTCATAGCCTGACTAAGACTGGGAAAAGAATTTAAAAATCAGGATTGGTGTGAGAGGCTCCCCAACACCTTGCCAGAGCCAGATGTCCCACAGAGCAGCATCTCACACTCCCACATCCAACTTCAGGCTTCACATGCAGCTCCTTTGCTATCCAAGGGAAAACAATGCAGAAAGTTTAAACAGCCTTTGGTTTTGTTACTGAGGGACATTTGTACATTAAACTTGTTTTCCTTGCTGGGACAAGAGCTTTTACCTGTGACATATCCAAGAGGAGCCTCAGGCTGGGACAGAAGCAGGAGCCCTCTCGGAGGTGTGGAAGAGGCACAGGAGCCTGCTCAAAGGCACTACAGCAGCAGGGACAGGAGCCTGCCTGGAGCTGCAGGAGCCCTGCTGGAGGAGCCCACTCAGAGGAGGAAGGGGAGCCCTGCTCCAAGATGCTACACCTGGCAAAGCAGCCATGCTGCCATCAGAGCCTTTCATGCCTCTCGCTTTGATGTTCTCTTTGATGTCCAGGACTGACACGGCTCAAGGAATAGTTGATTAGATTAAAATCTGCTTTCTTTAGAGTCATTAACTCCCTAAATATAAAAGTTATAAAATACTACCACTGTTTATAGACAGCCCCGTGTCCTTTGTGCCCAAGAGTCAGTGGCCCTGTCCATGCCGGCCTGTAATGACAATGTGCAGCAGCAGCAGGTTAACAACATGTGACATCCAACCAAACATTTTTCTGTGTTGATCTGAGCTTTGCCCAAAACTGAGGGAAAAGGGGGAGGGGGTGGGAAATCAATGACTAACAGAAAGGATGGGGAAGGGCAGCAAGCCCCAGGGGGGGCAGAGCTGAGGATGATGCAGGGCCAGTGCAGAGCCAGTGCCAGGTTCTCTGGGACACAGTGATCACTGCTTTTACTTCCAGCCCAGATGGTCTCCAAACACTGTGTGCCGGCCTGGAGCAGCAGGAGCATGGTGAGGGTAAACGGGTCACCCTTGGCAAGTTACACCAAGGGTTCCTGGATACAAAGGTTCCCCCACCTTTTCTCCCAAATAATTGTTTTCACAGTATCAAAGCTCTTCATCACTGCCTTAAGCTCACGGGTTTGTCAGGAGAGATGCAGAGGGGAAGAAGGAAGGGAAGAAGGAAGGAGAGACATGGAAGGAGGGATGCTGCCCACATCACCCCATGCATACCTGGGAGAGGGACATCCTGGTGTACATCACCTGAGGCCACAGGCAGCCAACCCAAAATTCATGCTTTCCCCTTGAGCAGCATCCAGGCCCCATTTTTACCCATGTTTTCCAAATCCACATAAAATTCCCTCTGGTCTCCCCGAGCATCAACTCAGAGCAGAATTTGGCCAGCCTTCAGAGTCCCACACCAGGATATCCAGATGTGTTCAGACAAACGTTAATTCTGAAGGTTGGTATTTTCTGCACCAAATATGAATATTTATTTCCCCTTCCCCTTTTTATCCCTCTTTTTTTTTAACTTCCCCTCCCCCTCAAAAAAGCTCCAGCCGAGATTGCTCAACCCCTTCCAAGAAAGAGGCTTTAGAAGAGCTATGCTGCTCCGCCCGTGCATTAACAAAAAAAGTAATAAAATATGGCAACCCTTTCCTTAACTGGCACAGTGACAGCAGGATACAAAATCTGAGCAGCAGTCGTCTCCATCCTTTTTGTTGTCCTCGGGAAAATTAGTTCAAAACTGGATCACTGTTGAGGGGAGGACAGAACATCCCGTGCAGCAGCCACATCTCATTCGTCTTATTCCTGAGGAGCCCAGCGCAGCCCCCACGGCAGCAGGGACCCGTTCTGCACCTCGAGGGGGAGAGGTCCCCCCTCCATTTCCCCGGCTCTGCCAATGACCCTGCACTCCTGCCAGCTCAGCCTTCCCAACCAACTTGCCTGAATCTGCCCTTGGGATGGGACTGTCCAGGAGAAACAGTGTCCTAGGAGGAACACAGCCCCAGCTGCATAATCAGCAACTGCTTCTGACCTAAGGAAGGCACCCCAGGGAGAGGGGAGGCCTCCAGGCTCCTCCAGCCAATTCACATCCACCGTTAGTTATTTTTTCTGTGCTTTATTTCCATCAGCTGTGCATATTTAACACCAAATTTGAAGCTCAAAGCTGCAGCCAGCACAGAGCATCTCTCAGCCAGGCCAGCACAGAGCATCCCTTGGCCACATCATTGCCTCTGCTGCTCCCTCCCAGAACACCTGAACACATCAAACAGAATTTGGCCTTTCCTCCCACCACTCCCACTGTAATAACTCCACAGATTTGTCTGAGGCTTTCTGAAAATCCCAATGATGTCTCCCAGCTGCCCTCCCCAATCACTTTAGTGCCATACTAGAAAAAGAACACCGCCTGCTGCAGTTAAACTGGAATCCCCCTTTAAAAGCCTGTGTTGCTGTCCCTAATCCATCAAACTGAAACAGCATTTCCATACCAGCTTTAATTATTTTCCCAGCCAATTTGCTTAGTGCTAAAGCAAGGTTGCTCCACATAATTTCCACTGCTCTCCCTGCATCTCTTAAATGAAGCACGGAGCCAGGAGGCTGGGTTCCCAAGCAGCAGTTCACTTCAATGAGAGACCCCTGTGTGCTGGAAGTTCAGCTGCTGCATTCTTAAACCCTCCAGAGGAGGGTTAGAGGAGCCACCAGAGCCCAGCAGGCACTGGCCATTTGTGCTCTTTAACGCCTCCATTTGCACAGCACCTTATTCCCTCTGGGAATTTCACCTTCATCGCTGCCTTCACTGATGGGATGAGACCGTTTTGCTCCATCACAAAATCCCTTTACTCCTGAATGTCTCCTGTCAGGCTCCAAGGTTGGGAAGGGCTGTCTTGGGTTTCCTGCACGGGACAAGGATGCTCCAGCTAAAGCCTACAAGGTCTTCACTTCATTCACCTCCATGATGTCAGAGAGGCAAGCATCAAAGATCCTTTGTTTGATCTCCAGTGATATCCTGGTACAAGGGAAAATTTTGCCTCTTCTCTACAAATAGCACCCAGGAAGGTGACAGCTCCTGGAGTGCTCCCACAGGACCTCAGCACAGCATGTGTCCACCAAGGGCTCCCAGGGGATGCAGCATTTTGGAGCCCTTCAGCTTCAGGGTGGATCAGGAAGGGATTCCCTGCAGTTTGCTCCATGGCTCCAGCAGCCATACGGCAGGAATCATGCCATGTGGGTTCCTCATCAGCTGGAGGGGTTTGAAGACACCCCAGGCAGCAATGGCACACACTGCTCTCCAGGACTTTATGGGGCAATTCCCACTGACACCACGTGGGAACCTTCCCCTGCCATCTTCATCAGTGGCCTGGAGGTTGACAGGACACAAAATGCTCAGGGCACCTCTCCAGCCCCTCCACTGTGGCAGGTCCCTGGAGGACAGCACAGCTGCTTCCAGTTCCTGGGGAAGACAGCAGCTCCCCAAGGTCCCCAGCACTTTCCTCCCTAATCTGTGAAACCTGGGGCTGCAGCAGCCAGTCTCAGGCTCTGGCAGGTCCACAGCCCACGGCAGCCCTCTTTCCCACACTGCATATGCCTGTCCATCCATCCCCCCGCAATGAAACCCACAGTCCCTGCCTCTCTGCCAGCAGCTGCCCCTACAGCTCAGGCTGAAACCTTGGCTGAAGCTAGGGGGTCACAGTCACTGAGGGCTGGGAGGGAGCAGCCGTGGCACTGTCAGGGACAGCTGAAGGCACATGGCTTTAGCAGGAGCAAACCCACCAGGCCACTGCAGAAGTGAGTGACCCCCTTCCAGCCTGGCCCTTAAGAAAAGCAGCTGGGGACCAGGCATGCCACCAAAGTGGCACGTCCAGCACTCACACAGCCCTGGCAGCCCTGCCATCCCCCTGCCCCCCCCCCCCCACCCGCAAATTGTCCCTCCCCTCCTGCCACAGGACTCCACTGCTCCAGGTCTCACCACCCCCTCCCCTCCCTTACCTCTCCTGCAGCTCTGAGCCCTCCTGCCACCCTGCTCTGCCAGCCTCTCCAGCTGATGCTGTACAGCAGGCGAGCAGACTCAGCAGCTCCTGAAAACAGCCCCGCTGGCAGCTGCCTCTTGCCAGACCACACATGGCAGCAGCCTTTTGATCTGAGCCTTTCTGCAGGCGCACCCTGTGGCTCTGCATCCTTCCCCTCTTCCTCAGCCACCACCTGCAATGCGGCTCCAGCCCAGCCTCATCCCTACCACAGCCACCAGCCCCTGTCCCAGCAAGGATGAGGGAGGGCATAGCTGCAGGGGCAGTGGGTGCTCTGGAATAACCTTTGGGCTCCAGGGCAAGTCATGGCTCTTATCCCCCAGATGGACGCTGCGGAGATCATCCAGCTCAGCACAGAGGTCTGCCTTGCTGAGGAGGATGATCTCCGCAGCAAGGAGATCATTTTACAGCACTGCAAAGCAAAGCCCTTGGTCTCTCCAGAGGCTGGAGAGCAGCAGCCAGCTCCTGTGCTCACAGCCACAGTGCTGTACCAGGGAACCAGCATCCTCCAGGGTCTGCACCTCACAAGGCACACCAGGGTTATCGCCACTCCAGCACTTCCTAGAGGACACCAAGCACAAGACACTGGCATGACTCACCCACAGAGTGGAGTTCAAAGAGGTGCAGAGATATGACCACAGTGAAGGCAAGGCTGAGCTCATGGCAAAGGCCACCATGGAAAACAGCCAGGAAACACAGACCCAGACCTGGTAAGGTAGCAGTGCTGCTGTCACCTGAGCATGACCATAGTGAGGGGCCAGTGCACCCCAGCAAGGAGCTGGCCCCACACCAGTGCTCCCCAGGACCCCTCCTGCTGTGCAAAAGTCAAAGCTCTGCTGCAGGGATGCTTTCTAGGGGATGGAATAACAACAGATCCTCAGCCAAAGAAGGGGGCTTCCCCCTGTCCCAACCCAGCAAAGGCACAGAGCCCAAGAGGGGCATCCCACCATGGTGCCCCCAGCCTGTTCTGGGCACTGCTCCTCTGCACCACCTGACTCATGCTGGGAAGGGAGAAAACTGAATGGGGCCAAGGGAGCAAGAAGGGCTCTAGAGGGGACGGGAGCTGCTGCCTGAACCAAAGACTCTGTCAGGTCCCTGCTGGCCCGGGCTTGCCGTGTGTGCTGATGGAGATCCGAGGAGCACATGCAAGCCCGGCACCACGCCAGCCCCCAGCCCATGGAACACACGCTGCCGATGCCATCGGTTCAGTCCCATTTTGCTGCTCAATGCGGCAGCAAAAGCAGCAGCTCCGGCCCCCTGGCAGATCCCGGCCTCAGCGCACGGAGCTGCGCAGCCAGCCCGGAGCCTCGGCGCTGTCCCGACCCAGCGCCCTCTCCAACCTCCCCGCCCCAAAGCAACAGATCGGCTGCACTTCCCAGAGATACCGCAGGGCCGGGAAATCCAAGGGCCATTGTGCTGCTCTGAGCAAGGTTAAATATATCTGCGCAGCTCCTTGGGCTGCATTCCTGGGAGGCTGAAAGGATAAACAACACTTCCTGCAGGAACTGGAGACAATGGGGGGATAATTAGTGCTAATGCCCAGTGCAGAAACAAAGCAGGTAGCAGATATTTTGGACTTTTCCACCCTTCTCCTTCCCTCTGCACCCCCCCTCCCACCCTGAAATGCTCAGGAAGAGACACTCAGACTGGCATAACTGGGCTCCCGGGCCAGCTAAAAGAGATTATAGATTTTTATTGATTCTGTCGAGGGTTCAGCCTGAGGCTTCACCATTCCAGGCTTCCAGGCACACGAGCACAAGTCTCTGAGACCCGTTTCTCCCAGAGCCAGCCCAGCTCAAGCTGGGCCCATACACGGAGGGTCCCAGCAGAGGAGGTTTGGAGATGGAGCTCGCAGCCGTGCCCCTGTTCCAGCAGGGCTCAGCAGCAATGCCAGCGCTGCTCGGGTCAGCCGCCAGCAAAGCGCAGGGAGAGCTCCCATCGCTGCGGGAAGGGACCCAAGGCACCCCCGCCTCCCTCCGCAGCCAGCCGGAGATCTGCTCTTCATAGTTACCTGCTCTCCATTACAGCGAAGACCCAACTAGGGCTTCTTTTCAAGCTACAGCAATTTTAAATCCTTTCTCCTACCCCAATCCCTTGGGAGTGCTCCACAGACCAGCCACATTTCCCAGTCCCCCTCCCGGTGCTGCTGAATGACAGAGTGACCCAGCGCTCCCTGGACACTTTTCCAGCGCATTACACAGGTCATTTTAAGCCTTTCAAGACAAATGCTCCCATGCCCTGAGGTGACTCAAAGCCATTAGCATCTCTTTGGGGAGGCCTCTCCACTGCTGCACAGGAGCACTTTCGCCCATCATCTCAAAATAAAATACATTTATAAACAAAAAAGCACCAATTCCCCTTGGCTCAGCTTCCCCCTGCAATATCCCCTGTCAAGGGGCCGGATCTCTAGAAAGAGGAGGAGGAGGCTCCAGCACACAGAACAGACAGGTGTGGCAGAGCCACTGGCTGTCCCCATGTCCCATGGTCTGCTCTGAATGTCACCGACACCCACAGTGGTGTCCTTCAGACTTTATGAAGCACATCAAAGGATGCTCCACCAGCAATACCTCACTGCATCCTCTGGGACCAGCCCCAAGCTCACTCCCCCAGCCATCCAGGAGTGGTTTCCTGAGCCAAGGGCACCAGCACAGCAGTGCCACTGCAGGACATGGATTCCCATGGCTCATGCCAGGATAGGGACTAACTGCTGAAGGCAGGCACGGAGCTCACAGAGCCAGGGGAGAGCCACGCAGCTCACCCCATCACCCCATGGATCAGCCTGTGGCAATGGACCAGGGAACGGCCCTGAACCCAGCACAGGCTGCATCCTGGAGCACACTAAACAAGTCCACCATCCCCACCCAGCTGGGGGGAGGACTTCGACCATGCTGGTTGTCTCCATCACCCCTGTTCCCAGCCAGCTTGCCTCCGCCACACTGCATCTCTCCAAAGTTCTCTTCCCTGCTCTGAGGGACAGCCAAGGTAATTTTGGCAGCATGCAGGAGCCATAGATCTCCCTGCCATCCCTTTCAGCTCTGCTCAGCTGCAGTTCAGGACATGAAGCAGGCAACTACAAAGGTAATTTCCTCCTGCCATCCCTGCTCCCTCCCTGTGGGCTGCCCGAGGGAGGCAGAGGCTTCTGGCTGGCGACAAGAGGCAGGGCACAGACAGTACCTGCTCTCACACACTGGTAAGTTCTTTAATGATCTGAAAGGAGCCCAAAACGTTCCAAATTTTGCATCTGTCATGATCACAGACTATTCCAGAGCCTCCCTGGGGGTTTGACACACCAAGGTGCCTCCAAGAGCACCTGACACTCCTGATTCCCCATGGGAAACAGCTGTGGCTCCACAGACAGGCAAAGCACACACCTGCTGAGGAATGACAAGTGGACACAAATTCCTGCAGTGCTGGAGGGAGCACATCACTCTGCAGGGTCACTCCAGGACTGACCACAACGGTGGCCAGAGGCTTGGGAAAGTACTGACAGGAGCAAAAGAGTTTAAAAAAACTCCACCTTAAAAAAAATAATAGTGTTATGTGTGTAGATATATATTCAGTCTGGCAGACCCATGGTCTGCCTCATCCAAGTGCTGGAGCACTGAGCAGCACCACAGCCAGCAGTGCCAGCACCACACTGTCACGTTGGGTCCCAGCATCAGCACAACAGTGCAGGTGGCAGCCTGAGCCAGTACAGCATCCAGCCAAAACCCCAGCCTCCTTAGAGAAGTGCTGAGCCAGGTCACCATGCAGTCCAAAACCCCCCCACATTCCTCCCCCCAGGAGGCCCAGGGGGCAGTGAACAAGAGCAGCTGCTCACAGCCCCACGCCCTGAGCTCAAAGGCCAGTGCTACTGCCCCAGCCCACCCCTGCTCTGGGTTATTGACCATCCTTGAGACCACCCTTCCCTGCCTCGCTGCATTCAGTCCTGTTATACAACCAGGCTTGTGGGGTTCTTTGAGGATCATCCACAAAATGCATTTAAGCTGCTCTGTGTCTCTTTGAAAAAGAAACCTAATTAGTTCCTCAATATTGCTGTTGTGTCAGAGGATGCTGCAGGCTGCACCTGGGACAGCTGGCACATTGTCACCTCCCCTGTGCCCCCACAGAACCCCATTCCAGCCAGGCCTCTGCCTCCTGCCTGAATGCAATTTTTCCCCTTCAATCAACCAACTCAAAATTGTGTTTGTGTAGTAGTTGATTTCTTGCATCTGCAAAACAAGAAATAGACAGAGCAATTCATTTCTCTCTGAGACAAAAATCTCAGTTATAAACACAATAATGACATTCCACGGAGGCAAGGAGCCCTTTCATTTGGAATCCCACGGAAGTGTGTGAAGCTGGGGGGATCCCTGACACAGCTGGCACACAGACCTGCTGTATGTGTTCCTGCATGGATGCAGCACGAGTCCCTTGGATCTGCCCTCAGAGTCTCAGTGACGCAGTAATTTTCCACTTATTTCTCACATTGGCTTTTCACAAGCCTGTGGGTTTTCCTTCTCTAGCAGAGTCACCAGACAGTGAGATCTATAAAACACAGTTTTGAGACCTGAGAGTTGTAGCATCCAACTGCAACATGTGTAAAAAAAACCCAGAAAAGTAAAAAACTACAACCCCTCCAAACAAACAAAACCCCCCCACAACTCTCCCCCATTTCCCTTCAGTCACTCTACTGAGAGTAAAAAATTCGGAAGCTGTTTGATCCACACAGTGACAGCAGCATCCCTACTCATTCACAGGCTGCTCTGGCTGAGATTCCATTTCAGCCGGATCCCACCCGCACCCTTTTCCTGTCCAAGGGTGGAAATCCCATGGGAAATGCCCAAAAGGAAGCAAACCAGATGGCACCACCCAGTTGGGAAGACCCGGCGGCAGCACTGGGCTCCTGCAGCAGCACCCCCTCGCTGGGACCTCTCAGGCAGCCTCCCCTTCAATAATAAACAGCAACAGCATCACCATCAGAATCATCACAAGCCTTTTCTACTTTGATTTAAGACAGACTCCCCCGATTCAGCACAGTCCAAAATGCTCCTCGATCATGCCAGGGCAGCCTTGGCTGCGGTGGCAGCAGACACAGAACACACCAGGCTTTCCCACACACCTGGGCAATGGGGGACCTGATGGCACCTGCAGTGGTGCAGTGTCCCCTCCCCAGTCTTGGGCTCTGGGAGCAGTCACTGGTGTAGCACCAGGGGACATTTGGGACAGCCCACATCCCCTGTGAGCAAACATGCACAGGAGAAAGGGACATCATTTAGGGGGAGGGAAAGGGGGACAGGGACATGATATTTAGGTTGGACATCAGGAAATGTTTTTTTCACCCAGCAGGTGATTGAAAACTGGGACAGGCCCCCCCAGGGAAGTGGTGATCACCCCAAGGCTGCCAGAGCTCATAAAGCACTTGGACAACACTTTCAGGCAGATGATGAGATTCCTGGGGTGTCTGTGCAGGGCCAGGAATTGGACTTACTGATCCTGATGGGTGCCTTCCAACTTAGTCTAGTCTATGATTCTGTGACAGGGATGACAGCAGCACTGAAACACAGGGAACTCCCCCAGCAGAGAGACGTCCCCTGCCCTCCTGGCACCCAGGGCACTTCAGGTTTTTTTGCTAGGGGAGGAAGCCAAGCCCACAGTGACATGGGGATCAGTGAGCTGCATGGAGGCTGACTGGCATGACAGTGCTGAGACTGCATGAAAAGAAGATAAAAAGTGGTCCAGCCTGACCCCCCCCCCCACCAGCATCCCAGAATTTTGTCACCCAGCCCCATTCCCACACTGGAGCAGGCCTAGGGGCCAGCAACCCACTCCTGTCCTTGCTGTGTTAAAAGGCATTACTGAGGGCTGCCTTCCCCATGGCAGTGAGCTGGCAGCCCCAGAAAACAAGGGCAAGGGTGTCCCCCATCCTGGTCACAGGACCCACCTGGCACCAGGGCAGGGGGCCAGAGCAGGGCAGAGTGATGGACTGCCAGCAAGCACAACTGCTTCCTGAGAAAGTCCAGTGCATCCAGAGGCACAAAAAAGGCAGTTCTGCCACTGGCCAGGCTCCCTGGGCCAGGGAATGGGACAAAGACAGGAAAAGGCAGATGCTGAAGCCACCACATCCTGCCAGCATCGGCAGGGCCCCACCGCTGGCACTCCAAAAGCCAGGGCTGCAGCATGCCTAGCTCTGCCCTGCATTGTCCGAAGGATGACACAGCCACAAGCTCCGGGCTCAGCACTGTGCCCCTCCCTGCACCCGAGCATGAGAGGCACGTCCAGGGCCGCTGGCATGAAGGTCCAACCCAATGTTTCCAGCACCGTGTAGGAACACACGCAGGCGCCCAGGGTCCGAGGGGTGAGACGTTCCCTGCACGCCACTAGAGCCCCCCGCCCTTGCACAGCACAAGGCGCCTTTCAGAGCCAGACAGACACACCATTCTCCTGCTGCTGACCTCCTTGGCCTGGCATTTCTGGGACCCAGGCTCCACAGTAGCAAGCGATGGCGCTGGAAGCAGCAGCCGAGGCCGGTCACCAGCATCCCCACGAGGGTGCTTGCTGGTCAGAGGGGCTGCCGCGGCTGCCTGACGGCACAGCCAGGCACTCATTAGGCTGCAACACACACTTGCTTTCCAGGCAAAGAACACTAAAATCATGGGAAAGCAGCAACACAGGCTCCAGCCTCCCCCTCCAGAAGGGAGCTCAGGGAAGCAGCCACAGACCCTCTCACCCCAATGTGGGGAGCACCAGCCTCAGAGGGGTTCCGAGCAGGCTAAGGTGGGTTTGCAATTGGCAGCGGCAACTCCTTCCAGAGGAATAAAATAATCACCTCATCAGCCTCCTTTAATGAACCAGCTGTGCAGCCTGCAGAGACAGCTCTGGTTCCAGCATCTCTGATGGGACAGCCTTGGTCTCTCCAGTGACCAGCCTTTGGGATGCACCAACCCCCTAAAGCCAGGGGTTGACCCAAGAGCTAAAAGGCTCAAGGCGCCCCTCTGCACCACAGAAGCCCCAGATGACAGTTCAGAAACACACAGAGAGCCCAGGGGAGTCACAGCGTGGGTTTGGAAACACCTATCCATCCCTGGAGAGGATGGAGCAGGAGATAACATAATCCCAGCTTTAAAACTAAGTCATTTATCAATCTCACATGGTCCCAGGGCCAATCCCACTCTGCTCACCAACTGGCACACACACTGACACACACCCCCGAGCTGTGCCTGTGTCTCAGAGGCCAGCACAGCTCACCTGGTGCACGCTTTGCAAGGCAGGGATTTATCACCCACTGCAGCTCCATCTCTTTTGCAAAGCAGCACTTCCAAACCAGGCAGAACGTGGGCTGTGCACAGGCACGGCCTCCCAGCCGCCATGGAAGGCTGCACAGGGCACAGACCCAGCTTGGATTGCAGCAGCTGGCACATCCAGGGCTCTGTAGCCACCTGCCTGAACCGAGACAGCTGCTGCTGTCGTCGGCATCAATTCATCCTTCCTCCTTGTATTGCTATTGCACTTACTGTCTCTTCCCAGGAGCATCCTCAGGGAACATCCCCTTGGTGTGAGAGTATTCCAGCACTGCTGCTTGGGCCAGCCTCCCTCCTTCCCTCCCTCCGTTCTGTGGCCGGTTTTACTATCCCTTTACTACCTGGTCAGGGGCACAAGCCAAGCCTCCAGTCTGCTCCTCGACTGTGAAATGCAGTACAGACAACCTCAGCACAGAGCCCATGACCCCCAGGGGAGCGGAGGCAGCTCTGCACAGCCCCTCCAGCACAGACCGAGGGTCACTGCCCACTGCAGCCGGGGTACAGGAGGGAAGGGCACTGCAGAAGGGTCTGGGAGCAGCTCGAGCCCACACTCAACGCCCCCCCGGCAGGCCGACAGGTCGGTGACACCTCCCAGGCTTGTCAGACACTGCTCGATGATGCCCCCCTGCCATCTGGGAACCAACAGTGCTCTGTGCTCCGCCAGGCACCGCTGCCAGCTCCCACCCGGCTGCGGCAGCTCCTCCGGCAGAGCCGGTCTCCTTGAAGCCGCCTTCCGACAACAAAAGCCGAGCCGAAACCTCCGGGCTGGCTGGGGAGACCTGGGCGGCAGCCAGGAAGGGCAGGAGCCATTAACGCCGGCGTGTCCGGACTTGAGGGAATGACGGAGCAAGCAGAGCTATCTGCCCTCGCCGGAAACTCCGCAGACCGCTGGGCAGAACGGCCCTTCACCGCACTCCAGCCCTCGCCAGCTGTGCACACAGGGGCAGTAAACCTGCGGCTGGGATGTGTTTTGAGGCAAAACAGGAAAATAAAGCGCGAGAACGAGGTGCCACTTGGTCACGTTTTCCAGCAGCTGCACAGATCCTGGGCGCAAGCAAACACACTCCGCTGCCAGCTCAGCAGTGACACCCCAAAGTGCGGGCAGCACCCCGGAAACGTCTCCCGACCCCCGATGCCCGGGGGCCAGCGATGGCAGACCTTCCACACGTGGCCGTGTCTCTCCTCTGCGGCTTCCGAAGCGCCGGTCACGGAGCCCGCTACCGATTAACTTCCGTGGCCCTGGAGTTCATCAGATTCCAGCCGCGCTGGGGGAAGGGGTGGGGGGGGCCCAGCAGGATCAGGGCAGCAGCGGCCCCGCACCGGCTCGGCGGCGGCGACGACAGCCCGGCACCACAAACCGCCGGGAGCTGGCACGGGGCTGAGCAGCGAGAGGGGACAGGACAATCTCCACCGTAAAACCCGGGGCGAGGGGGAACGGCGGGGGCATGATGAGGCGCGCGCGGGATCCCTAAAGCCGCGGGCGGGGAGCCGGGAGCCGGCGAGTTCGTCTCCGCCCCGCCGGTAACGCACCGCCGCTCCCCAGCAGGACGGCTCTCGGCGAACCGGGGAAACGGGAAGGCCGCGGGAAGCCTCGAGCGGGGACAGGCCACGCGGGTCTCCTCGCTAAGCGGCGGAAGGTGACGGAGCCGGCTGGCAGACGCACTCGGCAACGGGGAGAGGCGATCGGGAGCGGGGGGGGGGGCCAGCAACGGCTCCCGGGAAAGGCGGCGGTCGCCCGCCCCACCACTTGCTGCAAACCCGGGGGAAGGGCCGCGCCGGCCGGTTCGGTGCTTCCTCCCGCCCCGGTACCTACCAGTGGGTCGCGGCATCCCCTCCCCGACTCGGTGCCGCCTCCCGCCCTGATGCCGGTACGTACCA
>JAYDZK010000233.1:19306257-19334665 GCA_034509185.1 Euphonia xanthogaster
CCCCCCCCCGCCCTCTTGGCCCCGCCCCGCCGCAGGTGAGGCCGCGGCAGCGGCGGCGGGAGCGCGCCCGGACCTGGGGGACACTCGTGCCGCTCTGGGGACACTGCTGTGCCGCTCTGGGGACACTGCTGTGCCGCTCTGGGGACACTGTGTGCCACTCTGGGGTCGGGGCAGTGCATGTTCTGTGGACTGGGGACCCTGTGTGCTCCCTTTGGGTGTGGGACAGTGCATGTTCCCGTGGGGTGGGGGGCACTCGGTGTTCCTATGGGTTTAGAGGCAGAGTGGGTCCTTATGGGGTGGGGGACGCCGTGTGCTTCCTTGGGGCAGGGGGCAGTGTGTGTCCCTGTGAGTGGGGAGCTGTGTGTTCCCATGCGATGGATGGCACTGTATGTCCGCGTGTTTATGGTGAGACTTGGTACCTTGACAGCGGGTCATTCAACACATTTATTTTTTTTCAAAGTGAAAAATGAATTAAATGGGGTTTTCACCACCTGGTTCAGCATCACGAAAGGACGTCCCACCCAGTGTTCTCCATACAGCAAACCAGCTCTGGGTGAGGTTGGATTGTTACGTCCAAAGTGCACGTATATATGTATCCACAGCAAAAACATCAAAGGGAAACATGGGAGGGGGAACCCAGAACTGTAATTTATTCCTTCATAATATGGGGACATGTGGCACAGGTTATTTATATTTTAAGGCTGCCCAGAGTGTCAAATGAGCCGTCTTTTAAAAATAAACCTGAGGAAAAATACATCCAGGCTCCTGCTGCATCTGAAGGTGAGGCTGGGCAAGCTGCCGGCAGGTGCTGGAGGAGGCGCTGTGAGCCGGGACCAGCAGGCGCCTCCTGCATGCCCTGAGCGCCATCATCACTGCACACACACAGGCAGGCACCGTATTGGTCCGGGAGGACACTGAGCACACGGCAGCTGTCTGGCTGTGGCTCTCCAGTGAGACAGGACACATCCAAGGCCGCTGAGCAGCCAAGGCTGCCTCCACCACCATGGCTGGCCTGGTTCTTACCTGGTTCACTGTGCAGAGGGATCGCAAATTCCAGCAGGGTCTGACAACAGGGGAGTTAATATGCACTATGTTGTTTGCATTAGGCCCCATCTCTGATTTTCTAGCAGTGAAAGCACAGCCCAGGCAGCTGTGGCCAAATCACAGAATCTAGAGCGGTCCTGGGACCAGCCTTTGTCTGTGTACCTGTGCAGAGCAATGTGAGGTGAGTGAACAGCCTGACCAGAGCCCTATCCTCTGACCCTTGGACAGGCAGGAAATTAAAGCCACTTTTCCAAATTCAGAGCCACCCTTAGCCCACAGCAGGTAGCCAGGGATGGGTTCAGGCTCTGAGCAGAGCTGGAGCCTGTGGCTGAGCAACAGCAGAGATATGCAGCTCCCAGACACGGCACATTAGGCTGCAGGGAACTGAGACTAGTGACAATGAGCAGATGGCTGGAGGTCACAACAAAGTCCCACCACCAAGGGTCTCTGGGTGACAACCTGACTGCCCAGCACTCACTGCAGTGCTGTAGTGCAGATACCAGTGGCAGCTCAGCCCTGATCTTTGAGAGCCTCGGCCTTCTTCCCACAGCAGCCAGGGACACAAAGCCACAAAGCCCAGATGGTGGCACCGCGCAGTGGTGGCCAGCTCCATAATGTGCCCATGTCCCTCTAGCTCCCAGCTCCAGTGCCAGCCTCACCGCAGAATGAGCAGGGCCAGGGAGCAGCTGCAGGGGTGGCACAGCAGAGATCAGTCTTAGTGTCTCCTCTGCACACTGGGAACCAGCTCATGGGGCTGGAGCAGCTGCTGGGATGCCCCAGTGGAGATCAGCCCCTGTGGCTCCCCTGCGCTGCAGATCTGGCTGTTGCTGGCACTCCCAGCTGAGGGGCTGGGCTGGATGTGCACGGCTGCGGCTCCAGCTGCCGAACAGACCCAATGCCAAGGCCCAGAGCGGGCTGGGACCCACCAGACCATAGCTCAGAGACACAGTATGTTTAAATCCCTCAGACAGTTCTCCTCATGGATCACTGCAGATGCCAGCCTCCCTTGAGGCCTGATGGGTGCCGGATTAGCTGGAATCCTGCATTAATCGGCAGAGGTGGCAGAGGTGACCTTGGGCAAATATTTACAATTACTGTGGTGTCGTGTCTGTGCATGTACTCAAAACACAGAAGGGATGGGGTTCAAATGGCACTTTAATGAGCTGCAGGGCAGCAAGAGGGTAGAGCTCCTCACGTTGATGTGCTGAGTAGTCCAGGGAGGGGAGATCATCTGCCCACAAAGGCGAGTGGTTGTCAAAGTGGCAAGTGCGCAGCAGCCCTTCTAGGACCTGTGCATTTTGAATAGGGACCATCTCAGTTTCTGCATCACACGGCTGTGAGTGTGTTGCTTGGAGTCAGGGAGTTGTGATTTTCCCGCCCAAGGCTGGTCTGCACTCACATCCACATTGAACAGACAGGAATGGAAACACTTGAGTTGTGCCATCTGCCTGGGATGTTGACTGAATAAATAACACGAGGTTATAAAGCAGGATTCCCCCCTGGAAATTTGTTCTTCCAGTGAAAAGCACAGAGGAAAAAAAGATCCTTTTAAGTTCTGCATCCCTCTTCCCACTCCCTCTGAAAAGCAGGGAGGCAATGTGGAGATGAGCAGGGCTGGATGGATGAATTCGCCCAGAAGAATTTCTTCTCGATTCTTTTCTACATTTTGATTATTTCATTCCTCCAGTTCTCATTAGCACCTCCTTTATCCCCAGTTCTTCCCCAAAGGCATTCTGCTCTCACTCCCTCCTGCTGCGAAGGGAGGGGCAGAGCAGGGATAGAAGTGGATGCTGTGCACCACCTCATGTTGAGGCCTGGAATTTCAGAGCCTGCTACCAGATCCACCTCTCTCCCATGGCGAGGGAGGTGGAGTACTCTTCTGGCCCGGAATTTACTCTGCTGGATAACAGCGATGCCTCATCCTCACACAAGGGCTCAGTGGCAGTGTTAAGACCTTCGTTAAGGCCCCGTGGTCTGACAGACCTGCTAAAGCCCCAGCAGCCAGATGAGCTGCTCCACAGGCTCTGAGGGCTGATTTCTGAAGAGGAAAGTCTGTTTACCCAAGTCCATCCCTTTTCTGCATTCAAACCAACCCTGGATGCTCCCCAATCCAGTCCACCTCTTTCAGAAGGGTCACAGGATTTTTGTGTCACCCTGTTTCTGAGCAATCCCCTGTTCTGCCTCCCCTCTCCAGGACCCTCAAGAGGGAAAGGAGGCAGGCTTTGGTAGGTGAGAACTATCCAGCCAGGTTTCCAGCTGTCTCCTGCACATCTCTGTACTGCCAATGCTATTTGCACTCTCCCATGTTGGAGCTCAGCAGCAGATTTGCTCACAAATGCCAGTTGTGCCAAGGAAAAGGCTCCTGAGTCCCTCAGGTCAGGCATGCAGAGGGATGACACCCTGCCTGTACTTTTCCCTGGCGTCCTTGGGCTGTGGGTCCCTGCTGTCACACATTCATGAGGGAAACACCTGCATGGTGCTTGCGGAGCTCGGGGGTCAGTGTCACATACCTGTAATTCTGCATTCTGCACCACATCCCGTGTGCAAAGCCAGCTGTGCTGGCCTGAGCTGCACCTGTAACAGCCTGTGGATGGAAAGGGGCCCAAGCCTGTCCAGCCTTGCACCCGAGCATTGCGGCGGGCAGAGGTGGCCGAGTGCCGCGACCTTCGCAGAGAAGCGGCTTTAAAAAACCTCCTGGGCACACAGGCACATCTCGCTCCCGCCGAGTGATTTCAGCCACGAGCCACGCAGAAGGAAGGGATGGAGTCTTCCTGTGGGGTTCCACAGAGGGTCTTTATTGAGCTCTTACCGCAGAGGGTCCAGGCCCCAGAACTCACTCAGGCAGAGAGAGCAGGGGTTTATATAGGGATGGCGAGGGGTAGAGCAGAATATCAGAATGAGCGAGATGAGGGCACAGGAGCAGAAGCAAGTGAAAGGGCCGATGGGATACATGGAATCAACATACAGCACCGATACATTCTGGAGGAAGATTTTTTTCCTCGCCATGACCAGGAGGTTGTTGCTTAAATGTTGTCCCTCCAGGGGAGTGGGGTAAGCTTTTTCCCAGTCAGTTTACTGGCCTCCATATCCAAGGACATGATTTTGACCCCTAAACAATCAATTGAGTAGGAAATAAAACAAGAAGGAAGTACAGAAGTTACTCCCAAGGTCGTGCACTGCAGAGCACAGCACTGCACTCAGTGGGACATGCACTGCAAGGAGCAGGGCAGTGCTGCTGGAGTGCTCCCCATGCACTTGATTTCAGGCTGCTGGACTTGTTCAGTGGAGCATCCAAGGGGAATATTTCTCTCAAAGTCCAGAGATTTCTAATGCGTTTTAATGAGAATTTCTCCTTCCTCTGACATATTTCCAAAGCTGCATTTGAGAATGTCCCTTTGTACACACATATCCCTGTGATAGCACAAATGGAAAGGGAGGTTACACCACACCTGCATTCACCAGGTCCTAGCCAAGGATAGCTCAGGCTGCTGTCACGGGGCTCCCACAGTGACCACACCGGCTTGGGGAATGCTTCAGTTAACCCCTGTGCTGTGCAAAAGAGAAGCCAGCTCTCTGCAGCCAAACCAGCCTTCCTCAACCCCAGCCAGCTCCTGGCATCACCAAAGCTGCCCTGACTCACCATGCTGCAAGGAGCATTCCCCCTTCCCAGCTCATGGCTCACACACACTCAAGGCAGCCCTTCCATGTTTACATGAACGTCCCACTTTCTTTGAGCCTCACACACTGCCAGGTAACAGGTATTCCACTACTATAGTTTTTTCACCCCAGCATTGGGCTATCTTAGTAATTAAACAAAGCAAATATGCACTTAGTAAGACCTAAGTCAGGCTTATAACCAGAAAAAAGCAATATGCTCACTTCAGAGCACTCAAAATTTCCTCAACAGTCATCATCTGCACTCAAAGGATATCAAAGACTTTTCAAAAAGGAAAGATGTGCTCTCCCAGCTTATATATTCCCCTACCCCCTTGCCTGCAGCACCCAGCAAGTGATTCCTCCTCCCTGTTAACACCTCATCAGCTGGAAGTAGAGAGAAAAAAATGAATGCTGAGCTTGAGTGAATTTAAGGAGAGACAAATGCAGCAGATCCTCCCTTGGGGTTCACAGTAGCACCTCTGGGTAAGAGCACGTGCTGGGCAGGGAACTGGGAAGACAAGGACTGAGGTTTCCCAGAGCAGGATCCCTGTTTTGGCTGAGCAGGTGCCCATCCCTGTGTGTGGAACGCATGAGGCTGTCCTGAGCCCGCTGCCCACCCTCAGTAAATAACTCATGTTCCTAAACAGCATTCTTTGTTACTGAGGCAGAGGAGGGAGCAAAAGGCACATCGAGGGCATTTACTGAATCAGGTTGTGAAACAGAGGCTGCGTGGTTTCACACATCAGCGTGGGCTGGCTGCCCACAGTCTCTCCCCAGAGGTGGCACAGGCAGAGCGGCTGCCAGGGCACAGGTGTGGAGATGGCGAGACTGCATTGGGTGAAGCCCAGATGTTTATCTGGGCAACAGGAGCAGGCAGGCCTCCTGGGAGGCAGCTAACCTTAGGAACAGATGAAACGCAGGGAGAGAGCTGGACCCAGCCCTGGGTAGGGAGTTGGCTCCTCTCCAGCTGGGAGGGAGGCCGAGAGCTTTTAGGCAGCCTGGAGAGGGGAGCTTGCCTCACTGTGTCCCCCTGTGGCGAGCCAGTCACATGAGACTGGGGCAGGCCATGCAGAATAGAACAAAATGCAAATCAGAACGAGAGAAGCTCATCTCAAGGATAACATGATGTGCTGCTGTTCAGTGAGAGAAGCTGGGAGAGCAACTGATGCTGAAAGCACAGCAAGTGAGGCTGGATGAGGTGACAAGGACATTGATGGATGTGGCCGAGTCTGGTGGGAGAAGACCCTACCCATGAATATGGTTGCCCCCTCATGACAGGCTGTCAGCCCTCAGGTCCACATGCAAGGTTCAAGTGAAGCCTCCCTGAGCTCCAGCCCCTTCTTCTCCGCACCCCTCCCCCAGCCAGCTGTGACTCCCCGGTGTCGGGAGAGGAATTCCCTGTGGAACAGGCACCTGGCCTAGCAGGTCCAACAGGGTGCACTGCCTGCTGCTCTGCTCCTCCCTCAGCAGGCATGGGGCTCGGGAGCAGAGCTGTGTGTGCTGGCTCCAAATTAAAGTGATGTTCAGGCTTGATGGGAAATTGAAGTCTGAAGGAGGAAGAAGAGGAGGTGGAGGATGGAACCATGCACAGGTGTACACACACACTGACTGTCTTGCCCCCTCCATTGCTGCTGGGGCTGGTGAAGGGAAGGAACATCCCTTATGGGAGCTAAAACTATGCAGAGAAGCTGAAAAGCTGTGGTGAAGCTTCAAAATTTCAGCTACTTCCTATAGCAGAGGCCATTATTACGCCAGTCCAGCCCATGAAAACCTGCGTGGGGTGCTGACGCTGAGTGGGGAAATCTTCTTTCGCCTAACACAGGTCTGGCACAACAGCTGAGCTGGGAGTATCAACCAGCAGTTCAGAGGGGAAACACAATTCACTCAGCTCATTAGGAGGGCGATTAATCAAACCATTTACTGAGGATTGTGGTGGGATCTCCACCACCAGCTGTGAACACCCACCAGCCTGTGCTTCATTCCCACAGAGATGGGACCCAGAGCTGAGCTGATCAGTGTGCTGAGCTGCCTGGTCATCCCGGTTGCCCCCACTCTCTGGGGATGGTCCATTCAGCTGACATGGCAAAACAAAAATATTGTTCTTTTGGATGGAGATAAAAAGTAAAAACTTCACATCTAAGGGCTCGGAAGTGTTGTTATGGATGTGGTTTATCTCCTTGTTTTCCAGAGAGGCTCCTGCTTGACCAAACCACTGTGCAGCTATCCGAGCATCTCAGTCTTCAGCCAGCACCGAATTCCTGCAGAGCAGGGCAGTCACACTTTTTTTTTTTTAATTTTTAAAGCTTCAGCAAGATTTTCATACCTCACCATCTACTTAAAGTAAGGCAAGTTTCTTGCCTTCCCAGCATCTCACAGATGCAAAGAGAATGTCAGTATAAGGTTTTAAGAAGATCTGATGTTTTTTTTGTTTGAAGTAGACTTCCCAACACTGCCCCTTCATGCTGGTTGCATCCCGAGGTTTGTGGAGCTGCTTTGCTGCTGCTGGAAAAGTTGGTCTCCCTCTCACACAGCTCATTATTGTAATTGCAGCTCTCACAAGAAATGTGCTCCTTCACAGGCACATCCATCCTAATGGCTTCTGCCTCACTGCTAAGGATAGATCATCACAAATCAGGGATACAAGGACTTTTGGAGAGCACTTCTGCTTCAGGTGTTTCACTCTGTCAGTGAAGAAGCCCTCTGAGACACCCATCAGCCAACTGAGAGTTGTGTTTGGGGAACACATTGCTGGCTTGACAAAGTCAGGAAAAAATTGCTTTCAATTCATTCTCATAGTGAGCAGAGCGTTCAGAAACGTGCTGCCCGGCACCCCCTCCAGCAGGCAGCCCCAGGGAGTACCTGGGTCAGTCCTCGCAGGTGCTGCAGTGCAATGGGTGAGTTTTTTCGACTTTATAGCCACTCACAAAGGTTTACAGGTCTGAAAAAAAGTATTTCCACCAGCTCAGGAGGGCAGGAGAGCTGGTTCAGTGCACGGGATGCTGCTTTCCTTGGGGTATGTTGCTATTGGAAGGGGTTGGTGCTCAGTGGGCTGGGCTGACCTCAGCACCTCCCCAGGCATTCTGCAGGAGATGGGGGTTAGGGGAGCTGTTGGGAACCCCAGGGTGCTGCTGTGTGGGCTGCAGTGAGCAGGGGAGCTCCAGAGCTGCCCATAGTTTTTGCAGAGCATCACCACAGTATGCCACATGCCCCCAGGGCTTGCCTGTCCTGATGGGAGCAGCAGCACAACCCAGAAGAGTCCCGGGGGACTGGGTGTGTGCTGAGCCCAAGCACAAATCATGGATGGAAGGTGATGGAGCTGAGCTGATGTGTGCTTTGGCCTCATCCTCAGCCTTCATCTTCATCGCCACGCACAGAGAGAGATGTGGGGCTGGGGGAGCAGAGCTCCGGGGTCACCTTAGGGGGACCTTGTCAGAACAGGAAACTCAATCCTGTGCACAGCAGGGATGAGCGCAGTGGATGTTTGCAGGAGAAGGTCTGGCTGAAGGTGGCCTCACCCCCTCCATGTCACCAGTGGATTTGCCCCAGCAGGACTCCCCCCGAGGCCGTGGGTTGCACTTGGACACCCGCAGAGCAGTGCTGCACAGCCCTGCCCGCTGCCTGCGCCACAATCAGCCCTGCTTGGGTTCCCACCCAGTGCTGCCATTATCTCTGGCTTGGATCAGGTGGTGCCAAGCCCTTTTTGGGTGAGAGGCAGCTCTCCTGGCTTTGCAGCACAGCAGGAGCCATGCTGGGAACCAGGCAGGACGAGAGCACTGCAGGGCAGCTCCCTGCCAGCCCCTCACCACTGACCCTGGGCCATGGTGCCTGCCCTTACCCTCGGGCTGGAGGGACACCAGATGGCTGCACTGGATGGCCACATGAGCCACCCGTGCAAGACCACCCGGGGCCAGCCCAGCTGCCACTGTCCCTGCGCAGGCTCTACATCTCCCTGCACCCAGAAGCGCAGGTTGTCTGCCCTGCTCCACAGGAACCAAGAACTGGGGCTTTCCAGAGACCTCAAGGGGCACAGAACTCTCCCCCACAGCCAGGACATCAGCGACAGCCCCACGCTACTGCCAGGAGCGACTATCCTTCCCACTGACTCATTCCCGCAGTCACAGATAGATTTGAGTCCTTCCAGACTTAGCAAGAGTCATGGAGGGTTTTCCAAAAATCATTCATCAAAACTTCTGCAGATAATTATGAGTTTGTTGCTCATTTATTAGCACCAGGCTGTAATTACTTGGTATCCAGATGATTTGCTGCACAGATCATGTGGTGCTGAGTAGGTCAGATGAGTACAAGGCTCAGATTAGGATTTTTAAGTGTGTTTTCCCAGGAAAGTCTGGAATGCATCCCTAAATGCTGTGCTGTCAACAGCACATCTGTGGGAAGGTGGAGGCAGACATGGGACTTTGGGATAGCTGTGGATAAGCCTTTATAGATAATTTTGCTCTGTTTTGTCCAGCTATAGTAATGTGGGTGCAGGTACATTGCTTTGTGTTTTCCAGGTGTGTGACACATGCATTCCTGTGACAGTTTGCCTGTCCCCAGCCAGTACCTTTTCAAGGCATTTTGCCGTTCAGTGGCTGGATACGGCACCTAAGTGGCCATGCAACAGCACTTGGCCAAAGCCCTGCCCCTGTGACCCTGTGGTGACCCTGTCTTCAGCCATGGTTCTGCTCCCCATTCTTGGGACCAGCCCTGCTGCCAAAGCTCCCAGCCCTAGGGCTGTGGTTGTGCCATTGGGGTGTGCAGGTGGTGCTCCCTGTTTTTGGAGGAGAAGGATGCCATGGTGCTGGAACTACCCAGGAACACAGGGAGCAGATCTTTTTGGCAACAGATCTTCCTGGCTGCTGCCCTTCCTGGCTCTGTTTGGACACTCTGCCTGCCATAAAGACCCTGTCTTGTTGCCTACCCCCCACAGCAGAGGCAGAGCAGGAGCTGCCTCTCCAGCTCAGTGGGGAACAGAGACCCCAGGAGCTGCCAAGGCTTTCAGGAGCTCTCACATGGCAGGGGAAGCTCAGCTGGTGCTGCTGCTTTGTGCCAGGGCTGGTACCAATGGAGGCAGAGCCCAGGCTGTCCTGGGCAGAACATTCCCTGTGACAGCTATACAGATCCCCTGTTATTGTGGGGATGGGCAATGCCATCTGCTCAGTGTGCCTGGAGTCCCTCTGCATGGCTTTGGTGGGGCTGGCTGGGCTTGGCAGCACAATCTTTCCCAGCACTGGGGCAGGAGAGGGGCTTCCTCACAGGCAGTAAATCACCTGCAGAATGCAGGGAGTTCTGGGCTGCCTTTGAAGCACTGGTTCATCTCTTTTTTCAGCACCCTGAGGGGGAGTTGGACATCCCACGTACCCCAGACCAAAGGTGCTTCGAGGGTAACCAAGGTGGGATCACTGCCTGCCTTGGTGTGGGGCAAGTCAGGATAAGCTCTAGCACCTCCCAGCCCCAAAACTGGCATCAGCCTGCTGCCCACAGGAGTTTTGCTCCTGGAAACCACCCTCATGGCTGGCCACAGCTGCCCCAGCACCTCCGATCCCCAGTACAGTTTGGCCCCTCTGTGGTGAGTCCCGTCCCTCCCCTCCCTTCCCAGCTCTGTGTGTGTGTGGCATGTGGGGCTCAGAGGGTCTCCAGCAACCCTACAGCATGAACAGCAGTGGGTACTCTTTGCCTCCATCTGAGCAGGTGACAGTGTGGCCTCCTGAAGGGCATATTAGCCTCTGGGAATGATGCCAGGCAGGAAGAGTGAGCCACACATCCCAGTGCAGGAGTTAACTTCAGTGTCTGTGGCTTCATCAGGGCTCATCCTGTGCTCTCCACAGCATCCTCCTCCTTCTGCTGCTCTCCCCTGGGCAGAGGATGCTCCACAGACTGTTCCAGAGGCAGCACATGTTACCGCATGCGCTGTTTCGTCCCCTGTGTGCAGCTACCCGGCCAGGAGCTGTGGTCCGATTTGAATGACTTGCCTTCAGCAGTTAAAATCCTATGGCCAAAATCCTCAACTTCTCAAAAGGCTGGAGGGCAGCTGTGAGATTCCCTGAGGAGCCTCAGCATGGGCAGGAACAGGGAGATATGCCACAAGACCAGCTGTGGGGAACAGGAACCTGTGTGTTCAGTGGCTCGGAGGAATCAGCTCAGTCACTTGGAAAAGGGGACCAGGAGAATGGACCACATCCCACAGCTGCTGGATGGGGTCCCCAGGTGCAGCTCCTGTGCCTGTGGATAACAAGGAATGTCATCACCACCTTTGGTCATACCATACTGGTTGCACGTGGTGGAGGGGTCCCTGCCATGGGACACCTCTCAGAAAAACAGTGAGGATGATGCCAAGATCTCTTTGGAATTATTTTTTAGAGCCACCAGAAATACATGGAAGATGTTATCCTTCCCCATGACAGCTACCTGGGAGACACATCTGGTTCTATCCTGGTGGCAGACAAGGATGCTGCCTCCCCACAGAGTCAAGAGCCCTGCACGTGTCCTACGCAGTCCAGAGATGTACAGCAGGGCCAGGGGTGTTCCAGTCCCACCTCTGGGAGTTTTACTGCAACTTAGAAATTAACAAAACTAGGCCAACACCAAAGGTGCTGGAACACTCACCAAACAGGAGGCTTTAGGGACCTCTGACCTTTGATCACCACTGGCTCTTCCCATGCTAGTTCTGTGCAGACTTTGGGCCTGGCAGACTGTGGGCATCTCCTGCCAGTATCACCAGCCACCTCATATGAGGTCCTGGCTTCTTGAGGGGATGAGGCAGACCCGTCGGGGCAAAGAAACTTCAAGTATTTATTTTTTGGATGCATCTTCCATTTGTTATTGATATACCCATTTCCCAGTGGCTGCTGCCTTGGAGAGGGAAACACTCTGATGCTGTTCCAGGCATTTTTCACAGGGTTGGGGTATTTTGTTTCAGGTTTCCATCAGGATTTCTGGTTTTTGATAAGAACTAACAAGCTGCTTGTCTGGGCCTGGCTGGCAGTGCCCGAGATGAGCAACCACAGGCTTTTACACCTTACTCGCAGTGCAAAAACACACTGTCCCAGAGCAGGGTGCTGGGAGCGATGTGACCTCCCTCTCTGCGGCTGGACACAAGGTCAATGACACCACAGAGGTGATTAAATGATGGGCCACTTGCTTGCTAATGAACTTATTTGTGGTGCAGTGAGTGCTCTGGGACACACACCCCTGCTCAGTGTGCCAGACGTTGCTCTGCTGGTGCTCACAGGTCTGTGCTGTATTCATATCCTATGGGTGCAGCATGAGACTGTGGGGTCTCCCATACTCACGGTATAAAAAGGCTCTAAGCTGATCTCTGCAAGTGTTCCGACACCTTTTGATCAAAACGCTTTGATCAATAGACCCCCTCCAAGGAAATGCAGAAGGGGCATAAAATGAGCCCTCTGGAAATTTGGAGAGCCGTTGGTGCACATCACACATCCCCACAGCCCATGGCAAGGGGAAGGCAGGAGCAGGACACGGTTTATGCCTTTGTGTCAGCTCAGGTGTGCTGGGATGGCAAAGACCCACCTGTCCCTCCTAGCCCTGATGGCCACTGTTGGCTGCACTACATGGAGCACAGGTCTCAGCTGGACTGGCTCCATCACTAACCACAGGCATGCAAGTCAGAGTTAACAACATTAAAAAGAGAAAACCTTCACCTGTCCCAGGGCACACCTAGGGAAAAGATGGGTCAGAGAGAGGGGTCTGCATGACCCCTGAGCCCGGCTCCAGCTGGGTCCTAGCAATGTCTTGCTATGTCTGTCAGTTCTTGAGTGCCAAAATACAGAGGTGTCTGGGCTAACAACTCAGGCAGAGACAGGAAGCTGTCAAGAAGTGAAGCAGGAGGATTTCCAGCTCGACTGGGCACCTTGGGAAATCTTCCATCAGCAGCTTTAAAAGAGATGTGTCGATGGTTATTTCCCTGTCTCTTTATTTTTCTCTCCTTTCCTTGGAAAGAACTGAAACATTCTGGGATTAAAATCCCTGCAAAGATTCCTTTCCACTCTGCAGCTTTAAAGCTGATCTGTCTGTACAAAGTCCTCCCTCCATCACACATGGAGCCTAACCTAAATTTTTGTAGAATCATATTTATGGCTTCTAATTAGGGGAAGAGCCATTGTGAAGAAGAAAAAGCAGACTCAGGTAAGAGGAAGTAGGTGTCCTGGAGATGTTCACAGCAGGTGAATACACCAGACATGGATGGCCAGCATGAAACACTCAGAAATCCTTTGTGCATGGGCAGCCCATCCCTTCCAGACCTGGAACTCAAACCTTCTGGAATTATCGTCACTGTTCCAGTGCTGCAGACTCCAGGATTTGGGCTTTGAGGAGTTAATTTGAGGCATTTTTTGTCTGCAGCTCCAGTGCACAGTCTGCATCCCCAGCACTAATCCAGGGCTGTCAGTTGTCTGGCATAGGAGATGCCAAGTGCTTTCCGTGTTTCCTGCCCAAACTGGACTTCAAGAGGGCAAAAAGATGCAATGCTGAGGGCAGGTGGAGCAGCAGTGTTGGCACAACCCCAGCACAGAGCCATGGCAGTGCATCAGCTGGATTCAGCCTATGCTGATGCCACTATATCCCAGTGCATCACTAGATCTGGGCTGTGCATCTGTGGACAGCAAGTAAGTTGGCTTTTTAATAAATGCAAAATTCTAGCTCTTGCTGCAGTGCTTTGTCAGGGACCGTGTTATTTCATGTATCTGGGTCAAGCTTATTCCTTCTTCAGTTGCATATTTGAGGGAGCTGAAAGTGCTGCCCTTCCCCAACATCCAGCTGTGCTTCATTGCCATCTCCTTCCATGGTGATTCATTGGGACAAAACTCTCCATGGAGCAGTTCTTTCCCAAACAAGGACTCACAATGGGAATTGCTCCCAGCACACCTAAGCTCAAACCTTGAGGCAAAGGCAGAATCAATTCAGCAGGGACTGAGCACATCCATGAATCCCCTGGCATGCTGGGCTCCACTGGACTGCTCTCTCCCAACAGGAAGATGCTACTGAGGAACCAAGAGGTCTTAATACACCTCCAAGGTCTTTGCCAACTTGCACTTCAATGCTCACAGCAAGGAGAGATCAAGACTCCCATTTGGGGCACTGTGAGGTGGGGGCTGCCCAGCATGGAGCCCTGCTGGGCTCAGCCTGTGTGTGGGAGCAGTGGGAGGTTGGGATTCAATAACCACCCCTCATCAACATGCTGCTCCTTTCACAGCTCATGCAGCTTGTTCGGGGGGGGGGAGCTAAAAATAGGGCAGTGAGCAGCTTTTGATAGCACCAAAAAATTAAACAAAAATGTTGGGTTTTGTTTTCATTGAAAAGCATTTTTTAATGTCCTCGTGGCTGTGTCAAATATGATAGACAGTGAATGGGCTTCAACAGAAAAGTTTGGCCCACAAGGAAGATGTGTGGAGCAGGTGGGGCAGGCTCAAGCTCTCTGTGGGGCAGTTGGGGCTGGCAGCTTAAGCCCTCATGGGTGTCTTGGCCTGGCCAATTGGAATTCATGCCCATGAGCTGCTCACCCCAGTGCTCTGTGTAACACTCGACTGCTGGGGATCCTTTAGCAAAATCTCTGCAAACAGTGTAAAAACAATGCCAGGACCTCACACAATGTGGAGATGGGTGCTCAGGAAGGACCCAGAGGTGAGTGCTGTGGTGCTGACCAAGACTGCCCAACATCCATCTGGCAGAGGCTGGGATTCAAAGCCATGCTACTGACACGTGGCTCAGGAATGGCGTTGGTCATGTTGCACATTTTATTCTGTTTTCTTAAAAATTCCTCTCTCTGTGCATGCTGAGGCTGTAGCTGGCAGCTTTGATTGGACTCACCATGCAGCTGGCAAAAAGCCCCTCCCAGGTATCACGGAATCACAGAATGCTTTTTGCTGGAAGGGACCTCAAAGTCCATCCAGTTCCACCCCTGCCATGGGCAGGGACACCTTCCACTATCCCAGGGTGTTCCGAGCCCTGTACAACCTGGCCTTGGACACTTCCAGGGATGGGGCAGCCACAGCTACTCTGACAGGTAGATGTACCTCATGTCCCCAGCTTACTTGCTAATCTCCTTCTGTGAAACATTTGTAAAAGCAGGTTTTCCCACTTCAGAGTTAATTTCCCACTTCAGAAAGCCACATTAGCTTACCATTTGGGGTGACGGCACACATGCATTACCTCAATCATTTGTCACACTTTTGGTGACACATCCCTGGTGTGAGAAATCCTCAAGGAAAGCTCTTCAGGCAGGATGGAATCCTGTTGCTCTTCTCACTGCACTGGAGTCGTGGTCAGAGGTCGTAGCACAGGGACCGTGTCAGACACCGACCTGAGCCCCCCGGACGGGACCAGGGCCACCATCACAGCCAGCGCTGCACAGAGCTCCCTCTGCAGCGCTGAGGCAGCACAATGCACTCTGAATAATTGAGAATCATGAAGGAATTTTTGCAAATCAAAGCACTTTTTTCTGATAACCTGCAGACAGAATTTCTGCCTGAATTCATCAAACAAATCACTGGTCCTGATGTGCTTTCTCATCTCTGATACTCTTACTGAACGTGTTCAACACTGATTCAGAACACTTCCCTCTCTCAAACAGGGATGCAAAGATGCCACAGGTGCCTCCTGCTTGGAAGGAGCCTTTCCAGGGCATGCTCAGTGCCCATCTCAGAGCTCACTGTGCCAAGACTGACATATTCCCCTGCTCCTCTGGATCCCAGACCCACTCTGCAGCTTGTTCTCACAGTAGAGATGCTCTTTCACAAGGTTCCAACTCACCTGGATTCTCAGCTTGGTCTGACAGTGATCCTTCTTTCCAGTCCTCAGCATTCCCACTGCTCCCATCCTATGCACCTAAGTCAGTTTAATTTAGAAGACTACTCTGGAACTGGATCCCAGCACCAGGATGAGCTGCTGTGTTCCCCAATGCCAATGAGCCCTCCAGAACGCTATGTGACACTGGTTATTGGCATTACAGAGCTGGTCAATGCAGCCTCCACACAAGAGTGCAGATTTAAAAGTTGAAAAGCCTCAGGGACTTAGGGAAAGAGTGAAAAAAAAAAAAAAAGAACATTCATACAAAATAATTCTCTGACTTTCACTTCACCCCCCTGGCCCCACAAGCCCTGGGCAGTTCTGTTCTGCACCATGAACTAATAGCTCAACCTTTTCCAGCTAAAGCTGAAACAGTCTGGAGCTAGAGAATTGTCAGAAGCATGTCTGAAGCAATGTGTGCCCAGCTCCTCATCTCCTCCACTGCTGTTGGTTATGAAACATCTTCAGTCACCTGCTCTGCCCTGCCAGGCACTGCTCCCAGACATGTGTGTGGGGCTGTGCAGGCAGTGCCTGCCCAGGGGCTTCACACTGGCACACAGCAGATTGTCCCCATGTTATCAGCCCTGACACCTGCCCACAGCCACAGCGACCTGGGACATGCCACCATTTGACTCAGTTCTAAGGCACAGATCAAGCCGGGGCCTCACTGACTCATGTGTGGCCAGTAAGGGTTGGAGCTTTGGGAACCAGGCAAAACCAGGCTCCAAAAATCTCTGTGAGGCAGGTGATCTCCAAAACCCCCCCTTATTCACATGCCTCTGGGGACAGAGAATCATGGAATGGTTTGGGTTGGAAGGGACCCTAAAGCTCATCTTGTTCCACCCCTGCCATGGCAGGGACACCTTCCACTGTCTCAGGTTGCTCCAAGCCCTGTCCAACCTGGCCTTGGGCACTGCCAGGGATCCAGAGGCAGCCACAGTTGCTCTGGGCACCCTGTGCCAGGGCCTGCCCACCCTCACAGGGAACAATTTCTTCCATATCCAACCTAAATTTTCCCACTTTCCATTTTGATGCAGCACTCCCTTCCTCAGGAACGACAGAGGGACTGACTGTACCAGTCTGGGGGGGGAACCTCCTGCTGTGTGTGTACCAGGGGACTGGACATGGTGAGCCACAGGGAATGGCAGGGAGCCTTCCAGAAGCATCACAGATGGTTGCTAGCCTGGGCTCCCCCAGTTATCCCGATTTCCCACAAGTAAAAACAAGAAGCTGACAAGACTTCAAGGACTGTATCCCATGACAGCAGCAGCTCAGCTGGGCACAGCTGCCTGAGCTCAGCCAAGCATGCTCTGAGTCATTCCAGAGATCACCCTGTGGTCATCCCAGAACCCTGGGAATAAAATCCTTGTGGGGTCTGGCTGGTGAGCCAACATCCCCAGACAGCATGCACAAGCACAGACTTCGGCAATCCTGTTTGCTGAACTTTGCCTTCACACTTTGGCCCATGCTGGCAGGGCTGGGTTGTGTCCATCTGTGCTGCAGCTCTGCCCCACAGCACATAACCTAAAGGGATCAGAGAAAAGCTGTTTCCAGAAGCAGCTCCCAGAAGCAGGATCTTGACAGCAGACATGGGGCGAGGGCAGTGTCCCCTGCCCAGCTCCCACAGGATGCTCCTCTCTGACATTCCTGAGGAGTCTCTCATGGTTTCAGACACAACCCCCACAGCATTAACCTCTGGGGTTTTTTTTGACAGCTCATGCACCCCTCAGTGAAACGGGCAAAGGAGATAAAAACAGAAAGAGAAGTTTCCAGTTGTTCATTTTTTTCCACAAAATTTTGCCCATTCATTCTGGGCATAGGGCCAGACAGCAATAAAAATCTGTTCTGTTTAGAAACAGCTTAGAAACATATAAATCACAGCAGTATGGGGTGATGAGAGCTGCAAATACAGCAAGTTGTAAGTTCTTGAGTTTATTAATATCTGAAGGGCATAACAAGAGCTTTATAATGTCTACTTGAATTAAACACTCCAATTTTGGGATGTAAAATTTGCTATCTTGAGCCATAATTATATACCTTCCTGGCACTGTTGTTGTTTCTCTGCAAGTGAAAAAAATATGAGGAAGTGGTGTTTTAGTTGATGTAATAGATGAATTTGTGCCCATTGCTCGATGGTTTGTATGTAGGTCTGGGGAGGGCAACTGTGACTGGAGCTGCTTGGGCAGGGTGTGCAGGAAGAGAAGGGGTTCCCTGGCACACCTGTTTTGTATCTCCTTTGTCCAGCAGGAAAACTGCCTTCAGGACTCAGGCCTGACTAGCTATGGTCACCTCTCTTGTACTAATTGAAGCAATATCTAAGTTTTAGCCAGGCCAGGGACAAAGGTCCTCATTAGCGGGTTGCGAATGTTTCCAGCCCTTGGAAGCCCTCACTGGAGCGCACAGAGGGAGGGCAGTCCCAGGAGAGGGGAAAACACATGAATATTAGTGAGGAGGACAGGTGAGTTAATGCCACCAGGGCTGAGGGACTCAGCCATCTGTTCCCAAAGAAAGCTGCCGCCACCATAACCAGGCACAGCTGGGCTGGCATGTGGCACTGGGAACCAGAGCAATATCTCATGGCAGTGGGGAATAGGAAGAGCTGTGAGTCTGCTGGGCAGTCTGTGTGGAAGGCCAAATCTCTGCCAGTGCCAGTAATACCAGAAGAGAGCAGACCCGTTGCAATTAAAAACCTTTTCTCCTCCATCCAGGTTTTTAATTTCAATCCAGGTTCTTTGGAAATAAACACACATCAAAGACAAAAACCAGGAGTGCTGGCCTTGGCTCTGCTGCTCGCCCACGCTGGGTTTGTTTCCCTCTACACTGGTTCATGGCACAGTGAGATGGAGGATGTGGAGCTGCTGTGTCAGACTGGCCATCCCACACATTTGCACTGTGGACCAGGGCAGGACAGGGACCCTCGGGAACCACGCACAAAGAGCCTGCTGGAAATGCTGCCACTGCCTCCAGATTACATGTCCCTGCTTTAGAGGAACACTCGGTATCAGAGAACTGGGGTTAGAGTCCAAAAACCAGTCCTCTTTACTGGTGCTGCTGTGATCCTGGCAGTAATCCCTCTCCATCAGGATACAGGAGAGCTGGCTCCTTGTTTCCCAAGGTACAGCAGCTGCTTTGCAGCATAATGCCAGTCCCCAGGGTTAAAACCAAAAATATTTCAGTTTAATTCCAATGTCTGGTTTCTGATTGTGTTTCTGCTGACTCCTTTTAGATCACCATCCTGGTGACACCTCCCTTTCCAAGGCAGTTCCATTCTTCACACCTAATGCCCTCACTGAATTCTCTGAGAAAATACAAATATTGGAACATGTCAGGAATTCCACAGTGCCATGGGCCCCAGCCTGGATACGCTGTCAGAGCAGGAGCAGAATGAGGATGGTTGTCAGCTCTCAGTCAGGGCTGCTGAGTCACCTTGTGTCTGGGAGACAAACCTGGCCACCCCATACCCAGCTGAGCAGACACTTTGTTCAGGTAACAAATAGCTTGTTTTCTTCTGGCTGTTTGAGGTCCCTGGTTGTGCCATGTGGGGACCCAGCTCAGGGCAGGATGGGCTCTAGGAAAGAAAGGTCAACATTTGCCACTTTGCCTCAAACCTTCCCCAGCCCTGACTGAATCTTTGGAGCTGCAAAAGAAGATAGAAAATTAAACCACCTATGGATTATGTCAGCCATAAAACAGAATAAAATTTCAATTAGAGTCACTCACATGATGAGTGGGTAACTGGTGACTGGCATCAACCACAAACAAGCAGGGGAAGGATGCTGCTGGTAACAGATGATGGGCACTTATATTTCCCCCTGTTTTCAGGCTGGATGTCTAAAAACTCAGTCAGCAATATCCCAGGGTACAAATAATAACCCAGGGTACAAATCCCATTATATAAATCATAGAATCATGGAATCACAGACTGGTTTGGTTTGGGAGGGACCTTAAATTTTATCCAGTTCCACCTCCCTGCAATGGGCAGGGACACTGTCTTCTAGACCAGGTTGTTCCAAGTCCTTCCCAACCTGGCCTTGGAGACTTCCAGGCATGGGGCAGCCACAGCTTCAAATACCCCAGGGTACAAATCCCAGGGTGCCAAAGCTCGCTGTCTGTGCCCCAAGGGCTGGCTCTGCCTCTGCCTGCGGCCCAGATTCAGAACCTCCTATCCGTTCTGGAATTCCCACTGCGTTCATGTGCTGTCTGAAGGACACACTGGGTTTGAGCTAGGCTGGAAAGCCCTGGGGTTATCACAGTGTCCCCTAGCCCATGCCCCTGTTCCTCTTGACACAGCTTGGCACAGACCTCCCATGGCTCCAGGGACAGTTTGAGGAGTTTGTTCTGCTGTGCCCAATCCTTTGTGACCCGCAGCATGGTCAAAGCATTGTGAACCAGAGCAGGGACAAATCCAGCTGAGAAAAAACCCAAAGAAAAAGAAAGGCAAGACAGAAGGGTTATTTTTCAGCCATCTGATTTCTGAGCTTGGTTCAATCTGTACTGGCTGGGTCCAAGGACAGGGAGGAGATGTCGACTGTGAGCAGGGCTTATTCTGGACTGACCCTGTTCTCCCCCTTCCTGGACTGTTTACAGCCCAGAGCCTGGAGCCAGGAGCTGCCCATAGGCTGGAGCTGAGCCAAACTCTAGCACAGGTCGTGAGCTAAGGATCACCTCTATCCCTGTCCATAGAGAAAGGCAGCTGTGAAGGAACTCAGTTACCTGGGCAGTTCATGGGTTAGAGATGCCCAGTCCTGGTCATCTGTAACCTCCTTCCACCACATCTCCTGGCAGTTATTCCTGGGTGGGATCTGCAAGCAGATGTGCTGTGTGCTTCTGAGGAGAGACATTTTTGGCATTGACAGGTACTGAATGGCCTCTCACAAGAGATGCTTGATCCTTGCTCCTCAACGAAAGTGATGGGATGTGCAGTGTTAGGGCAGCAATTTACCCACTGAGGTCCCCAGCTGTGATGCTCAGTGGGAGCAGAGGTTTGCTGAGGACTCATGGCATGATTTAATGTGCAAGAGGCCAGTACGGGGCTTCCTCTCCACTCTGTCCCATCCTCTTCCTCCTTCACCTGACATTGAAGTGGCTCATTGATCACTGATGGATACTGCTGGGGCATGTTAGCAGCTGAGCCTGGCAGCAAGGGCTGTGCTGCACAACATCCCCACCCTTCCAACCAGCATCCCCAGCATTCCCACCCCAGCAGTTTCCCAAACTTTTGATTTTCTCAGTGCTGATGGCTCTGATGTCAGTGGCTTTGAGAGAGCAGCAGGAGAGGGAGACCATTTGAGCTACTGTGGCACAAAGAGCACAGCACAGCCCCAGGGCAGGTGTCTGCACCCTGAGCTCCTCTGCTGCCCACGTCACTGCCTGGTACCAATGGCACCAGTTGGCACCAGTGTCTCTTTCCTGGCTGCCTTCCCTGATAGCACAGTGGACTGAGCCACCTGTCTCTAATCTCTGAATAAAAGGTCTTAAAGACCTTTGTGAGAGAACATGATGCTACTGGGGGCCAGAGATGCACTTTTCACGTGTCAGCCCCTTCCCAGACCCGGCAGAACCTTTCTCCCTGCACTAAGGTCATGTGGGCTGCTTGTTCCTTCCTCCTGGGCAAGTTTTCTGGGAGCAGAGAGCAGTTCTGCCCCATGTACAGCTCCTGTGTTCCAGAGGATGGGTTTCTAGGGAGTCTTGCTGTCCCTGAGCAAGGGTTTGTGCCCCTCCAGCCAAGGGGGCCCCATGGAGCTTCAGTGAGGAGACAGAACCAGGAGGTGAGCCTGAGCGCGGAGCAGGTGGTGGGAAAACGCCGACAGCAGCAGCCTGGAAGCAGTGATGCAGATGGTCAGCTGAGCCCCAGCACGGCAATCCTGCCACGTGCCTCTGTGCTCTCACAGACTGACGTGAGTCCTTCTGACAAGCCCACCCTCCTGTCACTGGCTTTTAAGCCTCTCCCAACCTCTCAGCATCTTGTCATGCACAGAACAGGCACAGGCGTCCTGGCTCCAGAGCAAAGGCGGGAGCAGCTGGATCCTCTTGCACAGAGTGGAGCTGCACCCACACCACTGGCCAGTCCTCCTCCCCTCTGGCTCCCCACCACACTGTACACCTGCCATGTTTCTATTGATGTTTGAAACCCCAGCAGCCTGAAATCCCCCCTGAAAATGCCTCTTTCCTTCCAGCTCACTGACAGAGCACTTGGACAGCACTGAGTCAAGGAGAGGGTCCCCTTGCAATATGTCCCCTCAGTGTGATCCCCTCTTGCTCATAAGCTACCTCTACCAGCTGGTAAAGGTCTCATGGATTTGGTCTTTGGTACCCCAGTGGCACTCGGCTGGAAGCTTGGCTCTGGGCACATGGAAGGGAGCCCCTGGACCCTGTGGGAGCCCTGCTCTCCTGCACCCTAACGGGGGGGACAGGTTCCATAGTGAGCTCTTTGAGTTCCTCAGGACCAGTGGTTCTGTGCTGCAGGTGGGCTCTTTGCAGCACCAGTGCAGGTAGTTCTGCACCCCCCACTTTCAAGGGATTGGTGATGAGCACATGTCCTCCTCTTCCCTAATTTCCAGAGGTGGAAGCACATGTGTTTATCCTCTTAGCCACACTTGAGCGCCAGAGGTGCTGTTGCCGCAAGTTCACAAGATGCTGGAGGGGTTCCATGGACACCCTCATTTCCAAGGCAGGGGTGTAGAGGACAGCACTGCTCCAGACACGGCCCCAGTGCCACTGTGCCATTAATCCATGTCACGCTTTCCTGAGCACATCCCGAGTCCCTGGTCTGGCCCAAGGGCCCTGCTGTCCTGGGCATACAGGGAATATGGTCTCCCATGGGTGCACTGCCCTTCACTACCACCTCTCACTGATGGGAGTGTGCAGCAAACCAGGGCACCAGAGGATCTGGGCTAGAAAATAAGCTGCACTGATTTATTTATTAACCTACATCTGCAAAAGCAGGAAGAGGAGCTGCAAAAGCCAGAGAAAATCCTGCCCTTCCTCCCTGCTTCCCTGGGGGAAAGATCAAACACAGAAGCAAAGCCCAAGCCCTTGGTTCAGGCTCAGAGGTTTCCCCCTGAGCATCGTCACTGACTCCATTCAATCTCCTGCCGTCCCCTCCCTGTGCTCTGCTGCTGCAGCTTTGGTGTGCAGGTGTATCCCCAAACAGACTGCAGAGGATTTGAGTTAAAGCTGGCTGGGCAAAGCAGAAAGGCAAGTTCTACTTCCACTGTGTCCTGGCACTGGGTCCTTATACGGTCACACAGGCACGTCCCTGGGGTAAGGTGGCCCCAGATCCTTCAGCAGTGGAATTTTGCAGTGTTCCAGGCTTTTTGATGGTCAGGGCTGATGCAACTGCACAGGGCTGATGGATGCAGCTGCCAGCAGCTGGGGTCCTGCCCTTGCCCTATCCCTGGGCTTGCTAGCCCTTTCTAAACCCTTTGGGGCTCACCCTGTGAGTTGCTGCTGCCAACCCCAAGCCAGGTGC
This sequence comes from Euphonia xanthogaster, assembly GCA_034509185.1. Taxonomy (NCBI): domain Eukaryota; kingdom Metazoa; phylum Chordata; class Aves; order Passeriformes; family Fringillidae; genus Euphonia; species Euphonia xanthogaster. Next base: position 19,329,233 of record JAYDZK010000233.1, read on the forward strand.
TCACTCTGTGGCAAATGCCTTTTCCTCTTTGTGTCCATCCCTCAGCAACGCCATTTTGCATATAAGCTTTGAAAGAGGAAATATAATCCCGTAACTCTCAGAGCAACTTCTGTTATTTGAAGAACTGAAAGGATGTAATTTATTTCCTTCTCAAAGATTGTTGTTCTACAGAAATGATGTGTATGTGACAGGACATCACGAGGAAGAAGGACTCCAGAGAAGAAATGTGGGGGAACGGTGGGTTCAGAAATATTAAATGATTTTTCAGAACAGAAGATTACTGCTTCAATCTGTACAGTGCAGGGAAACAAATTGCTTAAATGAATCCAAGAACTGTGTTTAGCGTCAATACTGCCTACTGCATCTTGGCAAAAGCAGCAGGGAAAAGGAGACCTAATCTAAGAGTCTCTTTGACAATGATCCATCAGATGCCTTCCCTGGCAGGACTGGGAGGGACAGGGGCTGGAGGATGGCACAAGTGGCCATGGTGGGGTCTGTGGGACCCTCTGCCACTGCAGCAGCCACCAGCGAGCCCTGCGTTCCGCTGCAAGACTTGCATCACTCTGCTGGTTGGGAGTGGATGTGGTCGCAGCAGAAGCCACGGGGTGAATACACTGCCCAGCAGGACCCCTGTGAGGAGCTAATGCAGCACATGCGTGCCCTCCTCTGTATGCTCCGGAGGGAGCATACAGCCAGCCCGAGGGAACATTGAACAGTCGTGGAAAGCAAATGCTTTTGATGTTCTAAGCTAATCCCTTTCAAACAGGGGCTGGAGAGGGAAAAGCAGCATGATGTTGGGGTGTCTGCAGACAAGCCCCTCTCCCATCCTCTAGGAACATCTGGGAGCCCTTTCCAGAGCCAGCTTCTCCCTGCACATCCCCATCTGTTGGAAACCGGGGAGACACTGGCTCCCCACCACATTCATACCAAAGCTTGGGCTGGGTGAAACATTTGTTTCTTCTTTGGGAGTACAGAGTTCATGTATTTTGATGTGAAATGCTGTTTTAAACCAAAATAATCCTTCCAGAGAATTTGAGGCAGTATATTTCATTCCTCTTGAGCTGTTCTCATGAAAGCTTAGGACAAGTAGCACCACCCATGGCACAGACCTGGCTGGCATAGAGCCACGTCACTGGAATGCCCAAGTGCTGGGCAGTCTTAGAGGAGGCAGGGGACAGTGACAGATGTGGTTCCACCATGGCCCTTCTGCCCCAGGAGCCACCAACAGCCACCGACAGCGTTCTTTATGAGAAAATTAAGGAGAGTAACAACCTTGCCCCCATATCATAAGAGCTTTTTCTAATGCCAGAAAAAAAAAAAAACCAAACAAAAACAAAACAAAGCTATTTCATGCTGTAATTACAAGTGATAAAAAGCTCTGTGCTGACAGATATACAGCACCCCAGTACCTGCCTATTTCAGCCTGGCCCCAGCTGCACTAATCACCGTAACAATCCCACAGGAACTGGATATAAGGCTTTCCCTGACATACCTTGCTTGCTCTGCATCTGTTTCACTGCAGCCCCATCCAGCCTGCCCTTGGACACTTCCAGGGATGGAGCAGCCACAGCTGGTCTGGGCACGCTGTGCCAGGGCCTCAGCATCCTCATGGGGAAGAATTCCTTCCTGTGAGAGGATTATTCTTATCTGGCAGCAATGCCTTGAGCTGGGGTGTTGGGGTACCTGGCTTGTAGAGGATCTTCTGGTTGTTGGTGACCTGGGGCATCTCTGGAGCTCTTTGAGAGATCCTGTCCTTGAGGAGTACTGGGAAATAAATTCCCAGACACAAGGAAAGTTCTCAATGTGTCCTTGCTTCTCCCTGCCAAAAGGAATACGCCTGCTCTGCACAGTACAGATGTGTGTGCCAGCAGGTCTCACCAAGGCAGGCACCCATCACCCCTGGTGCCAACACCACTCTGGGCGCCAGCACCACTCCTGGTGCCATGCTGCCAGCCCCAGGCTGTCCCCTGCAGTCCCACAGCTCCTTCCATTTGGTGTCCCTGTGTGCCAGAGTGCACAAGTGGGTTCCCTGGGAGCTGGTGCTGCTGGTTCCAGCTTTTCCTCCCACTCTAGACCCCTTCTACTCTTCTGCCTACACCCACCTCTCTGCTGACTCCCATTCACATCTGCATATCATGCATATTTATGGCAGATGTAGATAATTAAATATTCATGCACACAGTCATCGAATTTGCAATTAATCTGGAACTTGCTGCTCTTCTTCCATCTCCCCCACCCCACAAGGAGCCACAGAAGCTCTGGCTGCCGGAGGGTGCTGGGCTTCCCAGCTGCTGAGGGCTAAAGCACAGAAGACAGGAACCAGCACATCTCACCCCCTTACTGACCCACTTTTCCCAATCCATGCTGTTGTGCAGGAAGGAAGATGAGGGAGCCCATGGTGCCTGCTGGAAGCACAGAAACAGGGCAGCAAAATTCCCAGTACCGTAGGTGCAGGAACTTTGCCTCCAAGCATGGCTGGTTTTAGGGTAAAGCTGTCCCCAGCTACCACCAGTCCCTGTGGAGGTACAAGGCTGAGGGCTCTCATCAACAGAAAGGACATTGTCAGGGTTTTACGGATGCTGCAGTTCCTCCACAAGCCCCAGCCCAGAGTCTCAGTATCCCAGCAGCTGGCTCCTGCTCCAGGGTGCTGAGGGGATGGAGCCACTGGAGCTCCTGCACAGAGCCCACTCCTCACTCCTGGGGCTCCCAACTCGCTGCCAGCTCAAAGCTGCTCCTGCAGCATTTCACCACATCTCCCACTGCTCCTGCAGACTCTTTCTATTCACCACGTGCTTATGGTGTGTCAGGAGCTTCTGCTTCAAACCACAGCCAGCCTGACAGCCCACTCTGGAAAAGAGCTTGAAACAGCCAGAGACTGACAGAAACAGAACAGATATGGGATGGGGTGCTGAGGAAGGGGGGGAAGTGAGCACAGGGCTGCGGAGGTCCCCAGAACCCTTGGTGAGCCTGCTCTGCCAGCACCCTGAGACCAGAGAGCCCAGCCTAACTGGTGCTGCAGCCATATCCCCCCTGCACCCCACACAGCATCCTCCCTGGTCATGCACAGCATCATCCCCAGACATGCACAGCATCATCCCTGGCCACAAACAGCATCATCCTTGTACTTATCCCTGGACACATAGCGCCCCACAGCCTTCATAGTCCTCACCAGCACACTAGGATGTCATCATCCTCAGGGTCCCAAACCTTCCTTTTCACCCCAGACCTATGTTAGAACAACACAAATGACCCCCTGATGACTGTGACCCTTTGAACAGTTTCTGGCGCTGTTTTATTATTAGTAACCAACAAAAAATGCAGGTCGTGTTGCCTGACTGCTCTGGCCAGGAGACACTGATGTGCTGGCTGTGCTGGGTCTCCCAGACAGTGAGAAATTGTTAAAACCATCAGAAGTGTTTGTTCAAATTTTCTACAGTAAATCCCTCTGTGTGTTTTGGAGGCAAGAATTGAGCCCCTCAGAGCCATAACAGGTGACCTAGAGCATCCTGTGGATAAATGGTAGATGCTTTGAAAACACTGGCAAAGCAATCCTGAGCATCTACTCACCTAAAAATCTTTTCCAGCAGCATTCACCCTTCCCATGCCTTTTGTACTGTCAGTGATATTCTCATCTACTGCTCTTCACTATACAAATGGGTTTTGAAAATCATCTCCTTGAAAATCCCTTGTTTAAAGCAGGAGAAAACATCTGGCAGTGATACACATTGTCTGTGGACTGAAGATTGGAGGTAGTTCAGCTGAAAGTGAGTAAGGTGTTGAAAGGGCTTTTTGGGAAGCACAGGCACAACTCAGAGCCCCCCAGCTCCCTGCACTGATGATGGCAGCTCTGCTGCCCCGGGGCACTGCCAGATCTCAGATCTCACGCCAGTTCCCCCCAACCACTGCCCGCTCCTGAGCTGGTTCTCACTCTTGGCAGTGCCCATCTGCCTTGTGGCAGAAGTGACGAGTGCTGGTAATTTTTCAAGATAATAAAGTTGTTTTCTTCCTGTCACTCAAAATCGCCCAGGGAGCAGGTTTGATATCAGCACATATGCAGGAGACCTAGTTCTGTGGGAAGAGCAACTCCAAACACATCACAGCTCCCGGCAAAGCAGGGCAGTGCTCTCCTGCTGCACTCCATGTTTTAGCTCTAATTATCTCATCGCTGTTTGCTGCTGCTGGATAAAGACACTCAGAGCAAACCCAGCACTAGAATGGCAGAACTGGTTTGCAGAGCCCTGGGTCAGCCACGCTCTGCAGCAAGACATTCTTGTCCCTCTGCCCAGCGGCAAATCCTTGTCCCTGGCACTGGCCATGGTGTGTCACAGCACACATCACTTGCCTATGTGTAGATATGGGTGTGGATGTGGGTGCAAATCCTTCCCTGATTCCCATGCTGGCTGGTGAATAAGACCCCAGTGTGAGCCTTGAGGTGCCCAGTCGCACCCAGGGCAGTGACAAGAGGAAGCTGCTCCCCACTTCCCTTCTGGAATGGGAATGGAGATGTACCCCAGGTCCCAAGGCAGGCTTGAGTGGTAGTTCCAGGCTTCCCCTGCAAACTCTGTCAGGACTGGAGTGGCTCAGGGGAAGTCTGAGTGGGCTGCAGAAGGAAGTCTGAGCAGCCAATCAAACGCATTTTGACAAAGACAAGCCCCCATCCTTCCCTCCCAGTGCTCTGAAAGCAGCAGAAAACAACTGGGGTAGTGCTGGGATTTTGGGCTGTGAAGAAGAGATCCCAGCCTGGTTTGCTGCAGGAGAAACAGGTAGTGGGGGACACAGCATGTCCCCCAGTCCTCTCTGCAGGTCCTTCATGGAGCCCCAGGCCTTCTACAGAGCTGAGAGGGGTTCGGTCACTCCACAGCCTTCAAGCAGCAATGGACGCAGGCACAGCAGTGCACAAGGATGCACCACCAGCATCCTAGTGAACCCCACAGTCCTGAGGCAGTGACATCCCTACATGATACCCTCTGTAAACCAGATGAGGGTTTTGGGGCCACATCTGCAGTGGACAAGCTAACCTGGGGATGTGTTCCACAACAACTGTGCTACAGCCCCAGCTGTAAGCAGCTTCTTCTGGCATCCCAGAGTGTCTTGGTTTGAAAAGACAGGTGTCTGCCAAGGAAGGCAGGAGCCTCCCTTGAAACAGAAAATGCAAACCTCCTCTCTCGAAACTATTACAATTTTGAAATTAAGGGGCTCTCAGACAAAGATGAGTAGGAATAACAGTTCTTTACTAGGGAAAAAAAAAAGAAAGAAAATATAAAATTAAAAATGCAGTAATACAAGACAACACTGCCAGAGTCAGAGCAGGCCCTTGCCCTCTGTGTGTCAGGGTGGGGGCACAGCCCCATCCCATGGGGGCTCAGCCCTCCTGCAGTGCCAGCTGTGGCTCTGCTGGAGCAGGGATCCTGCACAAGGGGGGAGTTTTCCTCT
>JAYDZK010000233.1:19334876-19351347 GCA_034509185.1 Euphonia xanthogaster
TTGCTCAGCCCTGCAGGGACACTCAGTGGCCATGGACAGCAGAGATCTCCTGGAGGGAGGATTGGCTGTGGGAGAGATAAAGAAAACTGCCCCACCTGGTTTTAACAGGTGGCCCAATTAACAGAGGATAACTGCCCCATGTCTAAAACAGATGGCAGTAGAATACACACCTGCAGACACATCTTGCATTTTCCAATCTAAGACACAGAGTCACACCCCACCATAATGGTCCTTCCTGCTGGCATTGCTGAGTCCATTCTGCATGACTGCAAGCATGATGTGGGCTGCTCAGCTGAGCTGCTGCAAAGACATGAATGCAAATAAATCCACTCAGAGAGTGGAGGCTGAGGAGCAGGAGTTTCAGGGTTGGGGTTCCTTCCCCCTCATTGTAGTAACATGAACATCTGGCTTCAGCTGCAGCACCCACTGCTCTGAGCTGCTCCACGTCCTCTCTGGCCTTGTGCAGATGCTGCTAACACAGGTCAGAGGATCTTCCTCGGTGAACACCTTGCACTATTTGTCATTGTTTGCTGGTGCCTTGTTCTGGTGTTTATGCAGGCTCTGTCATTGTTGAGCCACAAATTGGTGGATGTGAGGTAACTCCCTGGAAACCTTCTGTAAATACCAATGAGGCACTACAAGCAAATAGCACAGGACTCAGGGATGAGGCTGCTCCTGGGAGCTGGCAGGACCAGGCACAACTTTAGGACTTGGGCTGGCAGAAGCTGTGGTCCCACCACAGGACCCCACCAGGAAGAGCCCACCATAGGCTACTGTACCTGCACAGTGCTGCAGCCATAGTGATGCCACCATTGCGACATTAACGTTCTGATGTGGTCCTCCAGCTCTCCCAATACTGGAGAGAAATTTGCAAGCAGCATTTGCAGGGATTTACTGTCATGCACAAGTGCCAAGGCTCTTCGCAAAGAGTGTGGGTACACCATCCCCGATGAGGACAGCATGAGTCCCAGCTTGCTTGGACAGGAGGAGAGAGGGCTCATGGCCACAGCGAACAAAGACCTGGTCAGGATGGGGACTTGGGGCACCCGCATACCCCTCCTGGAACCTGTGCTATCCAGAGAATCTCCTTCCCACCTAGAATCAGGCCGTGCCCAGAGTCTGGTGATTCAGAGGGGATATGAGCATCAAGCCACCCTTGCCCAAACTAGTCTCAGCAGGAACCAGTGCAATGCAGAGTGAGGTATCACATCCACTGATGCTTTGGCTACAAGCTCTGAAGCACACATAGGTCCGTTTGTGGCCCTCCTTGACATCCTCACCAGCCACTGACTGAGCCTGCCAGACAGTGCAGTCCCCGAAGTGCCCTCATCTTCCTCACCAGACCAGGCTGGCCTTGGCAAGTTGCTCTCAGAGGCAAATCAAACGTGGAATGGTAATGCTGCTCTGGTGGGTGTTAAGACATTTCCAGGCTTAGTGTGGTGTTGGGGCCTGGGTTTCTTTTTGGTTTTCCCTCTTTTTTTTTTCCTCTCTTTTTTTTTACTTATAGATTTATTTTTTCCTATAAGTTTTTAAGAAACTAACTACTGGGTATGGATAACTTATGGATACTTATGGGTATTTAAAAAAGATGAAAGACTGTGTCTGAAGTTAGAAGAAGAATAGAGCATCTGACTATACCTTTTTTTTTTTCTCTGAAAGTTTCTCTCCGAGGGACAGAGACACCACGAGGATGGGGGGCAGGTAAAAAGACTCGTGTGCCCCGGGAATACCGAACCTTGTATGCCTGGAAATCCCGAACCTCGTGTGCCCTTGGAATCCCAAGCCTCGTGTGCCCCGGGAATCCCGAACCTCGCCTCTCACTGCCCTGCTCGGAGCCGGGCCTTGCTCCGGGCCCCGCTGTTTCTTTGGTCTTGCTCTAGTTTTCTCCACGCTGAAGCCGGCACCCTCCCGGAGTTCCAGCTACCACTGTGGAACTTCTAATACATCTCTTCCACCACCCCGGGATTTTTTTGCTCATTCCTGCCGGCTCTGACAGTAACTGCACCAAAGGGGAAAGTGCCGTCAGCCAAGAAGGCTTTTACTGGGTCCCGGTTCTGTTTGTTGTTAATGTCATCGTTACTGTCATTTTGTTTGCCTTGTTATACATACTAGTAAAGAACTATTATCCCTATCCTCATATCTTTACCTAAGAGCCCCTTAATTTCAAAATTATAATAATTCAGAGAGGGGGGTTTTACATTCTCCATTCCAAGGGAGGTTCCTGCCTTCCATAATAGACACTTGTCTTTCAGACTAACACACGTGGCTTAGAAATGAATATTTATTATTAATTCTGTTCTTTCTCTGGTGCCATGGTAAATTGCAGGATAAATCACTGCTACTTGGTTCAGGAGCCAATCTTTAGCTTTGCCTGAGATTTATTTCCATTTGAAAACAAAGATCCTGACAAAAGAGAAAGATTTCCTGGCATGGATTTAACTCTGTTTAATTAGTGAAATGATTCATGTTTTCAATCACAGTTTATAGCAGGCCCTTTACAGTCAGCCATAAAGCAGGAGACTGCAGGTCTGCCAGGCCCTCAAAAACAACCCATCTGTGTTCCCTGTGGTGCAGGCACCGGCACACGCAGCTCTGCAGGGATGGGGTCACCATGCCAAGGGGTCCAGCTGGACCCTAATACCTGGACAAAATAACCAGAGCCACCCATAGCCCCTTCCCAGTGAGTCTGAAGCATGGGAGAGATAGACACCCCCTCCCCCCTACATTCTCCTCCCAGGCTCAGGCCTGGTGTCAGCTCTAGCAGGGAATTCTCTCCCTTCCTCATTCAGCCCTGGGCTGCTCCTGGCGGGAGCTTTGCTCTCCAGGTCTTGTGGGCTGTCTCCCAGCCTCCCTGCAGCCAGCAGCAAGGGGCTCTGCCAAGGGCCACTGCTGGCCCCCTTGGTGGCCATTTGGCTCACAGGTGTAGGGAGAAGGTGGAGGCTGGCTGCCCCTCTATGTTTTTCCCAATGAGAACATAATCAGGGACACACTGGGATTGGAGGGCTGGGCAGAGTGCTCTGAGCATCCCCAAGCTGAGCAGATGCTGCTGGAGAAGCTCCTCCAAGCTCCCGTGGCCATGGGAGTCATTGCAATGGTGCTGGGGATCTTGGGGAGGCCAGCCATGAGAAAGCAAATCTGCTCTGAAGTGGGGGAAAAGGTTCTTGCAAGGTTGACAAATGATGTGTGAGGCAATGTCATGCTGAGCCAGTCCCTGAAAACAGGGATACTGCTGTGGAGCAGAGCCTGTCCCTGGGAGGTGGTGCTTGGATGTGAGTCCAGCCCTGTGGGACCAGCTGGGACAGAGGCCCAACTCAGCCCTATTTTCCTCCTGCTCAGCTGAGTTGGAGTGAGAGCCAGCCTGGCAAGGAGGTTAAGTAAGGTACCAGCCCTGCACAGGGCCACCAGCCCCACACAGGACCACCAGCCTCTGACTGGGCTCCCAGCCACACTCACAGCTAGGGCTGTCTAGACTGTCCCAGGAGCCAGAGACTGCCTTGCTCTCTGCACCTCCACCAGCACAGCCCAGGCATTAGCTCAGAAATGAAACAGAGGTGGCCAAGGCCCATAAAATTAATTAGCTCTCACTTTAAATTAAACATCTCAAATGAGTGTTTCATGGCCATTTAATTAAAAGCCTGAAAGTTACACTGTAAGGATGGCTGGAGCAGTGCCCCAGGATGGGGTGGCGGTGCAGCGCTGGGAGCTGGTGCCATGTCCTAGCTGTGCTGAGGTGTCCAACTGGCAGCATGAGCTGGTGTCTCTCTCCTGGCATCACCAGCTCCTTCCTCCTAAGCCTGTCCCTGAAGGGCACGTGCCCCCAGAGCTGGACACAGCTGGGGCACGCAGCTCTGCGGGAGTGACACCAGAGTGGCACTCTGACAATAGCGAGGGACTGCTCTGAGGCAGAGGCGATTGGGAGTCTGCCCCCATGCTTCAGTGCGACCCTTGACTGTCTTCTCAGCACCAGAAGATGTGGGAGAGCCAAGAGGAGTCCTAGACTGGGGAGGCATACCCAGGGCATACACTAACATCACCAGGGGCAAGAGGGACCAGGCTGACTCTGCTCAATGTGTCAGGTCCATCAGCATCACCTGAGGTCCCTTGTGTGGGATACACCTGATGCTGAATGTACCTTGGTTGTGCACGAGCAATTAATAGACAAAACAATCTGTGCTGAACAAACCTTGACCAAGGGCAGCCCTCACCCAGTAAGATGTCTGCTGTCACCTCAGGTTCATGTCCTTATGCTCTGACAGTAAGTCCCCTCCAGGTCGGCCTTAGCAGGACTTCACATGGACACAGGAGTGTCCCAGACAGCAGCAGCCAAAACTCATGGTGCCAGCACACTGCTGAAACTTGATGCTAATGGAAAGGAAGCAGTAGAGAAGGAAAAGCAGGTTATTCCCACCCCTGTTGAGCCCTGAGGATGCTTGGCAGTGTATCCAAGCAAGACCTGTTTCTGATGGTAGGGCTGAATTCTGTCCTTCTTCCTCACTTCTGTCTCTGGATCCTCAGGGAATTTAGAATGGGTTTATGTGACCCCACAGGAACACAGCGGAGAAAAATCACCTTCATTTCCCAGCCAGGTGCCCTCCTCCTCAGGTACCCCTCTTCCCAGGAACACCGCAAAGCACTCAAAGGGCTGCTAAAGGTCAGGGTGCCAAGGGATTTCCTTTGCTGGGAAATTGCAAGGGCTTAAAACCCCAGCTCTGAAATATGGGAGCAGATACCTGGGAACAAGGCCCTTCCTGTGGGTAACAGTGGTGCTGAGTCCAGACACAGCCCTGGGACAGCCACAGCCCCAGTACCAGTCTGGGTCTGGGAATTCCATCCTCCCATGGAGATGACCATCCATCTGTGAGCCACCCCATTCCGTGCTGTCCCTGGAGTGCCCACACTCCCAAGCATCCTCCCAAGGGCAGGACACTGCCAATGGACATACAGCCCAGCTCAGCTGAGGTTTGTCCTTTATATGGTGTCAGGTTGCAATTTGAGGTCCCTCATTGTTTAATTTGAGGCCTTGCAAGATGTCTAGCACAAGCCAGGCTGCAGCAGAAAAGCAGGGCTATTTCTCCCCCAGGGAGCAAACAGGGAGCAGGCAGGATGTCCTTCCAGGGAGAGGGACCAAGGCTATCCTTCTAGGGACCAGGGCTGTCTTTCCCTGCTCATGCTGACCACCACCAGCTCACACATCTCCCAAAGCAGTGCTCAAGGAAAGCAGTTCTTTGGGGTAAGGAAAGTCATTTGTGCCCCGCCACCTTGGGGGGCACTACCTTGGCCAGGCACCCTTGTGCTACTCAGGCCAGCCTGGCAGCACAGCAGCAGGGAGGCTGATGCACAGCATGCCAGATGGAAAGGGCTGAGCATGAGGTTTAGCATGTGCTGTTGAAACCAAAACCACCCCTCCAAGGCCTCCCAGGACCTCAGCTTCTAAGGGGCTACCCTCTGTCTCCTGGGGTTTGGCTCCTCAGATGAAACCCCACACTGGTGATGAGCTGGGGGCTGGGGAGAGAGGCTCCTTTGAAGTCATCCTGGGGAATCCATCAGGACACAACCAACCTAAGGCTTTCCTGTGTTACAGAAACCAGATGCTCAAGATCCCACTTTTAACATTTCTCCCAGGAGACCACTGGTGCTTGAGCCATGCTGTTTCTTGACATTCTGGTTTTTGAAGAGCAGCTTGAATTTGAATAATGAGGCTTTGACAGGAAAGCATCCTGCCTTGTCTTCTCTCTTTGTGCTGAGACTGTTCCTGTCCCTGAGGAAACCCAGCCTGGATGTTGGAGAGTGAGAGAGGATGTGCTCAGGAAGACAAGTCCAATCACTTAGGGTGCAGGTGCTCCCCTCATCGTGCACCCACCTACACCACAGAGGGATCCCAGAGTTCTTACTCATAAAGGCCACAAAAATAACACAGGCCCAAAGGGCATTGTTAAATGTCTGTGTCTCACCATTACGTAATGACTAATTTACCTTAATTACATTAAACTTATAACAAACTTTTACCTCATTGCAAAGTTATTTATGCTGTTTGTTCTTTTGCTCTGCCCCAGCCTTCTGATGAGCAATTCCCAGCTGGTTGAATAGTAGCCCATCACAGCACAACCTGTGCTACCTGGTTTACTTCGCCCTGGAATTTGTAATCCCCATACTGCTAACAATGTGCCAATTCCATCAGTGGCCCAGTTACCTCACCAGCACTTTGGGGGTGTTTGTGAATCCCACACAGCTGCAGCCAAGTTGGACTCTGCCAGCTCTTCCACCCACCACCTTCCGGCAGCCACTCATGTACCTGGTTCCCATGCCAGCTGTTAGAAGTGACATTCTCCCTAAGCCACTCAGACTCCAATCATGAGCCCATTAATTCCTGTCTGAGGCTTAGGGACATTGCCTGAGAATAAGAACTACAGCAGCTCACAGAGTCCAAGCAGAACCAGAAATCCAGATGGGAACAAGGAGCCTTTTGCAAAGGTCCAGTGGCTCACAGAGCTCCCGCCTCACTGGTTTTGTCCCCACCATCTCCCTGGGACTGGCTTCCTGTTTTCAAAAGCATGGGAACAAGGGATTCTGCTGCCAGCAGGACCAATCTTGCCATGCTGGCCTGGATCCTTCTTGTCATTGCTGTCCTCAGCTACAGCTGCCCTGAGTGCTTTTCCCGACCCTTCTCAGTTGTGAGAGCACCTCATCACCCCAGAACCATCTCTGGGACATTTCAATGGATGCAAAGAGCCTCTATTCTTTCATCCAAAGAGCCCTCTGCAGCTGAGCCAGCAGTATCTTTCATTTGCTGGAAGCATTTCCAGAAGAGCTCCATGTTCTCCTGGGTTCCTGCAGCCAACAGCCTGGGACCTCATTTTCTCTGCCAAGTCCAGAAGTGCCAGAGAGGTGTGAAACACCTGGATCAGACTGGGGTGTCGTGCTCACGCCTGCTCAAAGGCATCCTCCTGTGCAAAGGCCATCTGTAGAATCAGAAGCCGTTTGCTACAGAATCTGCTGGAAGACTTCAATTCCTTAGGGTGTTCTCCCCCCCCCCCCCCGGTGTTTGCACAAGCGGCCACCAGAGGGATGGCAGCCGAAGCACCTTCATTACATCTACAATAATTAGGATCAAAGGCTCAGGAAACTTTGTGGGCCAAATAGCACCATGGCAGTGCTGGGCTAATTGTTGGACTCAATGACGTCAGATGTCTTTGCCAACAACGATTATGATTCCATTATTCCATCCCTTACACTGTGGTACCTTGTGAAATAAATAAGGGTAAGGAGACCAGCTCTTTTTGGATGCCTTTATTGATTGATCAGCTCTGGGTGGGGGCCCGAGAGACCACGCACACCGCAGCTGCTCCCTTTGGCGAAACCGAGGAGGAGGTAGACAGTTTTGCTTTACAGCAGAATTGGGGCTTCTCTCCTCATGGGTGTGCCTAGGAATAAAGTGTAGGCTCATAGCTTAGGGGTGTCATCCAAGCTGGGTGCTATTTAAATTATAGTGACAGGACAGAATCCAGCTCATGTCAATGGTGGGTGATTTCGTGTGGTTCTGCTGGGTTAAAGTCCGTTTATGTGCTGGTTTGTTGTTTTTGAGAGGATTCATATAGTACCGTCAGCCTCTCATTAAAAGTCAGCCTGGGTGCAAGTCCTTCTGGGAACAGGGGAAGTGGTTCCTGATGGAAAGGGATACAACTCCGGGGTAAGACGGAAAGGGGTACAAATACAGAGTAGGACGGAAAGGGGTACAAATACAGGGTAAGACTGAAAGAGGTAATTTAAAGGTTTAACATTTAACAACAATTTAAATAACACAACTTGTTACAGTTTCAGATTAACACTAACAACTCTAACGGTGTTTACTTGTGAACTTGTTCATAGCACCTTGTACCCCTCACCTTTGGGCAGGTGGGTGCTGTGCCCCTGCCTCTGGGAAAGTGTCCAGCCCTGCCGGGCTGTGCAGCAGGACCTGTCCCGTGCCCACCTGATCTGGCCTCGAGGCTGCCCCTTGCGTCTGCCTTGGCTCTGCCAGTTTATCGTTGCCCAGCAGTCATCCTTCCCCTTCAGATCCCACCAGGCTCCACAAAGGACACCCTGGCACCAGGACACTCCCGTTGGCCTGCCCGCCCCCTCTCTGGTCCCCCTGGCTCCCCAGGGCCCCATTCCGCCCGCCCTGTGCCCCCGCCAGCCCCGCTCCTGCTGCCGCTGGCCCCGGTGGCAGCGCTGGGGCCCTGCTGCCATCCAGCGGCTGCTGCCCGGCGATGGGAACGGAAACTCGGCTGCGGCTGCCCCAGCACGGGGACCCCACACGTGTGTCCGTGTCCCTGTGTGCCGCTGCTCACACACGCGTGTCAGTGTCTGCACACTGGCGTGTTTGCTCCTGCCGTGCGTGTGCCGGCTGTGCTGCGAGCAGGGACGGGGACCTGACCTGTACCTGCCACACCTGCTGGCCATTATAGGTCCCAGCTGATCTCACCACCTGCAGCTGGGGACAGGTGAGCTGCTGAGGCACATACAGAGCGGGATGTCCTCTCCTAGAAGGATCTGGGTGGGGGACAGCACAGGTCAGCCACGTGGGTGTCACTGGAGCACAGCTGGTTCCACAACAACTCTGCAGCTGGATGCAGGGTTGGGATGCACCCTCCAGAAGAGAGCTCAGTGTGTGTGTCATGTTCTATCTCCTGCCACATACCCATCTTCCAAGGTGTGCATTCTGGTGTTGAAGCCAAGAAGATGGCAGCCAGTTCCTGGTCCCAGAATGACTGTAGGCATCTCCAAGGTGGGAGACTCTCCCAGCACTGATCGGACAGGCAGCCCCACTCGTCCCCTCCCCAAAAGCTGCACAGGGACATCATTAATTAGTACGGCTCCTTCTCTGTGTGACCTTGAAGGACTGTCCACCCTTGCTGCTGCCGAGAGCCCCCAACTGCCCCGGTGCAGCCAGGCCCCATTCTGCCATGGCACTGCCCCACGCCAGCCAGTTCAGCGTGTAAGGGTCTGGGGCTGACAATTTCACTTTTCTGTGGTAGTCTGTTATTTTACAGTTTGTTCTTCTGAAATATTCATTGTTATAAGTTTGTAATGGTTCGTTCCTTGTACCCCATTTGGCTTCCCTGATGGTTCAATCCTGAGTTGTTTACCCCAAGATTTTCCCGCTAAGTGTATGTCAATCCCCCTGTCAGTCTCCTCGTACCTCCCTTGTTCCCTTGTCTTACCCTTGGATGTCAAAGATAGCACACCTTTTTACTCTGGAATGTTCCCTGTCCTTCATCCTTTCCTCAAAGTAAGTTTGGATTGTAAGGTTTGCTCTTTCCCCTTGTTGGCTTCTATTGGATAGCCCTTACCCTGCACCCCTGCCCTAAAGCCTTCCTATTGGTAAAAGGTTGTGTCCTCCCCTTATTCCCTCCCTTCCTTAAAAGCAGTCATTTTGCTCTCCATTAGTGTCACTTGTCTCTGACTCCCCTGGGGAAATAAACTTCATTGGAACTCAAACAAGTGATCGCTCCCTCTTCCTTTGACTTGGCTCTTTGTACTGTGCTGCTGCTGTGCCACCCATGCCACAACCCCCAGCTGCAGGGAGCTGCGAGCCCCTTGTAGGCACCGCCACCCAAGAAGGTCTCCACACAGATCCGGGGCTGCCCCTCTCTACGCTGCGTTGGTCTCGGGGAGCAAGCAGCCGGAGAACATCTCCCTGTGACTGCAGCAATGCAGCGTCACTTTTCCCTGTTCCCTTTTCCCTGACCAGGCTGTGAGCAGGACTGTCCCCACAGACCCCCGTCACCTAGACACATTCAGGCAGGCAGCTGCAGCCACAGGTCTCTGTTCGATTCCTGCATCCTGAACAGGCTTACCTCATCTCCACAGCTTGGCCAGCCTCCACCTTCATCCTTGACCATGGAAAACTTGGCAAGGGCAAGACTTTGTCCACTCCCTTGGACATCCACTGGATAAGCATTGAGCACAACTAAATTGTTAAATTGCCATAAAGCAACTTTATTCATATTAATACAGCCCACATTTCTGCGGTCACTCAAGTGAGTGTTTCAGGCAGGATTTACTGTGTGGCAGATCCTGGTACTGCTACAGCTGGGCAGCCCATCACTGGTGTTAATTAAAGGCAGAATTGGAAATGGTAACCATGGCTTTTCTGCTTCTGCTTTGTGATAAGTTATAATCTCTCCTGTAAATTAACACTTATAAGGTCTCCCATAAATTAACAAGTGTAGGGAAGAAATTATCCCAAAACTGCAGGGGCTTTCCAGAGAAATGAATTGCTTTGCAGGGATGATTATTTTTTAATATCCCAAATTAGGTGTTTTTGGAAGCCCAGCTCCTGTGTCACACCTCCTCCAGCAGCAACTTTTGACACTGAGGTTCTTCCACCTTTACAGGAGAAACTGAAGGATGGAGGCACTCATCGACCCCAGGAGAGGGGTGGGGGGGATTCTTTTACACTGAGCCTTGAGCAAACACCAATCCCTGCCTGGTGCCCGCATGCTGTGAGCACAGGGCAGATGGGGGCTGAAGGAGAAGTTCCTGTATCTTCGAGGGTGGCCACAGGTGAGTGCCAAATCAGGCACTGCTCCTTGAGACACTGCCACAGATCTCCAGGGCAAGAAGGTCTCCAAGGCTGCCTACCTGCTGCGTGCCCACCATGGGAATTTGAGGACAGGTATAGGAGGTTGAGCAAAAGAAATGGGCTGAGGGAAGGGTCTGAGCAGGGTGGCATCCCCAAAATCCCTCCAGACAAGGCTCAGAGTCTGAAGGCCTGCTTGGTACCCCAGCCAGGAGGAGCCGGGACAGTCCAATGTGCTCTTGGGTCACCCCAAACGAACATATCTGCAGCCCGCTGTGCTCCCATCATGTGACCATTCAGTCTCCAGAGATGAGCCTGGAGGGGGATGCATCTGTTGCATCTCCAGCAATATGCCAGACAGCCCTGCCAGAGGAGTGGGACATCAGCACTAGGTCTGTGGTGGCACCAGTAATGGGTTTACCTGCAGGACCAGCAGGTGCCAGACAACAGCACCTCAGGCTAAATCCACTGCTGCTGCTCTGAGCTGGCAGGGTGGGTGTGTTGGCAAGCCTGAGGTAGCACTCACACACCCTGCTCCCCCTTCGCCAAAAGGGCTGGAAAGAGGGACTCACAGCCAAAAGCACTTCTTAATTCAAAATGTTCAAAACTGGAGTTTATTGCTGTGGGGAGGCAGCTAACAAGTCTCAGGGGAAAGATGTAATGTCTCATTGAATATTTGTACATTCTTTCAAATGCTACCAAAAATAAGATATTCCTGGTACTTGCCATGACTGCCAACACCATCTGGAGCACAGAGAAGCCCCACAGAGGTGAGGATGAGGAAAGGAAGCATGCACACACACACATACACACATACACTTGTGCCTGGGAGGCTGTGTGCTCTTGAGTCCACTGCAGGAAGGAGGGATGGCTCCCACCACCTCATGTATTCTCTGCAACAACTCAGCTGCCCCATCTGCACCCGACCTGGGATGATCCTAGTAGGGTCCAGCATCCCATGTCCCACATCCTGCCATCCTACCTCCTCCCCAAGCTTCCACCATGCCCTGTGTCATCTGTTCCAGTGGTGCAAGAGCCAACAGCTCTGGGACCTGCTGGGTTCATTTCACCTGTTATTCCTAACACCAGCAAGGGGCGCAACTTCCCTGGACACCCGGGAACATGTTGAGAATCACAGGCTAGGAATGAAGGCAGGAAAGTGGGTAAGTGCGAAGCTCCATGCATAGGAGACGGGGGCATTACCTGTGGGTAGCACGGCATTTGGCTCATCGCCCACAGCCACTGTCAGAGCAGTGGCCCCCAGGAAGGGTTTTTCACTGTGGTATGACATGTCTAATTGCAGCCACAGACTTTATCCCCCTGGCATAGCAGTTCTTCCCCACCAGAGGGAAGCATAGGCTATTTTACGAAAAAAAAAATTTAAAATCTGAAAATGCCCAAACGACCAGTTTGGCTCTATCCCTACTGAACCTCTATCCCAAACCTCACCTGTCCTTTGCAGGGAGTGCCCCAGTCTCAAGCCATGGGCAGAGATTGCTCAACTCTAAACCCCAATTTCCAAACAGGTGAAGTGGCACAGAGCTGAGCCCTGCCTGCCTGGCGCATGCTCTGTCAGACTGGCCAGCAGCACCCACACTCCTGGGTGCCATAATGATTTCAGTACTCCCCCAGTGTATCTCTGCAGCTCCTATGACCCTTTGCTGCACTCCTCACAGAGCCTGAAGATGGTTTCTCGATGCCAATTAGTGCTGGCCATGTGGACGAACAGGAAGTTTTACCTCTTTGTTGCCAGACAACCCCAGGCTTTCATCAATCCCAAGGAAATGCCAGCTTGGTTTTAATCTCTCCTCAATGAGGTGAAAAGCCTTGCATTGGAATAACTCACTACCCTCTGTCACAGTAGGAAATGCCCCTTGACAATTACCATTGTGCCCAGGGCCACTCCCGGGGCTGTGTGAGTCCCCATGCCAAAAGGAGAGCAAGGAGCCCCACATGCCACAGGTTGCCTTGGCCCAGGCTGTCAGAACATCCTACATGATTTGCTGGAGTGTCACACAGAGAGAAAACATCCCAGCCTGGTTCTGCATGACTCACCATCACTGCCTGGGAAGAAGGCTCTGCACTGTTTGCCCTAGGTAGGAGCATGGTGTCCCTGCGGAATCCTCTCTTCAGAGCCTGGGCACAGGGGCAAATGCAGCTCATATGGGTCCCAGAGGAGAAGCAGCAGCTCTGCATTCCTGGGGAATAGTCCAGGTGGGACGCCCCAATAATAGAGTGGCAACAGCTGGAGGCATCCCCAGCATTCTCCTCTGCCAGCTGCAGATCTGACTCCATCACACATGAAGCTCGGGGAGCTGCGTTGGTCCTTGTGGCCACATGCACAGGGGAAAGAGCTGCTCTGGTGCTCAGGGGAGCTGCCCCACACACTGCTCTGCACCACCTCTGGGGTGGCTTATCTCCCTTAATGGAGATTCCAGGTGACTGAGCCTGCTGGGCCCCTGTCCCTCTGCAGGCAGGAAGGCAGAGCTACTTGCACCAGCCCTGGGGGCTGCCCCGATCTCCCAGGGGTGCTGCAGAGCTGGGGACAGGGTGTCTGTGGAACACTGTGAAAAGCAGGACGAAAGAAAGGCAGGTAGCTCCCCCTGCCCTCATGCTGGGCGCTGGGCAGGAATACCTCCATGTCCCACCACAGCATCCTGGCTCCTGTTGAGGTCAGGGGGGGCGGGGGAGACAGGACCCCTCCTCACAGCCACACATGACCCCCAATGCTGCCCACCCATCTCCCCCATGGCTGGTGATTTACATCAGGCAGCAGATGGATCCTGTGCCCAGCAGGCTGGCATGGGGGTGGCACCGGCGGTGCCTGCAAATACCATGGCTGCTGACGGCGCTGGTTATTCTTAGCGCCCATGGAGGCGCAGGGGGGGGTCACCTGGAAGGGGGCCTGGCACTGGTGGGCTCCCCTGGAGCAGATGGCCCAGTGGCATGAGCCAGCTCTCACCACCGCACCCACGGGGAAGGAACAGGGAAGGTAAGACAAGCAGATTGCACCCAGAGCCCTGCCTGGCTCTGAGCCAGCTGCAGCAGGGTCTTTGAGGAGAGGAGGTGCTCTGGATACCACCTGAGAACAGGACAGGGTGCTGCATCTTCTCTCCCAGACTGCACAGGGAAGGCCTTCCTAAAGTGAGCAGTGGGGAGAGGTGCGGTGGCTGGGGGTCCTGGACAGGCACCAGACAGATGGCACATGGCTGGGGACATGGCTGGCTCAGGGCCAGCCAAACCCAGGCCCCCACAGCCCCACATATGACCCCTATTCTCTCCTTCCCAGTCCACTACCCCCTCTCATTCAGGGGGCTGCAGGAGAAGTCAAGGCAGGACTGGAGTCCCTGCCCTGAGCTGGGAGCAGAACACCCTGCATTTCAGCCAGGGATAGGGAATCCCTTTCAGAACCGAGGGATTAACATGGAGGCCCTTTGAGTGTAATAGGCTTCTGGGCCAAAGCTGTCCCTGCGCTGCCCCAGAGCCAGCTGAGTCCTCACTTCCTTCAGCATGCTACCCTGTGCCAGTTGTGGCTTAGGGCTGCAATGACATGTCTGAGTGTGGAGTACCATGGGTGCCCTTGAGGGAAGTGGGTGCGCAGAAACTAGCACTGTCCCAGTCCCATGAACAGCAGGACCCAAAAAGGCCAGAGCTAAACATAGGAAACCTACTTTCCAGCTGCCGCCACCAGCTGATCACCTTGAACCAAGATGTGGCTCCCGGATCTGGGGCTTTAGAGAGCTCATCGTGGCTTGCACGTGAGAAGGTGATGGCCCACGATGCGTGCCGGTTGCTGATGAGGAGCAAGGATCTGATGGCTGGGTAGCAGCCCCAAGCCCTGTGTGGCAGCTCTGGTGCAGCTGGAGGGGATGTGGGCGAGAAGGCACAGCCAGAGGGCACAAGGAGCCTGGAGGAGTCAACGACCTGCACCCGCAGCCACCTCCAGCACCCCGGGCCCGGGGCAGAGCCACTGGGGGAGCTGGGGCCGAGGAAGGGGTGCCAGCCCTGAGCTCGTCCTTCCCCCTGTGCCCACGGGATGGCAGCAGCCTCCCGCGGGCCCATGGGCACCCGCCCACGGAGTGCAGCGTGGGGCTCAGCGCCATCCGGGGTGCAGCCGGAGTGCAGCTCGCGGGGGCCGTTCTGAAACCGAAAGGATGGAAGAAATCTCAGCGCCCTCATGTTTCTGTGGGTCCTCACAACAATGGAGTCACCAGGGATCCCCCTCACTAGCCCCTGCCACAGGGCAGATGGGTAAGACTCAATTCCCTTTCTTCCCTCATCACCCACAAGAAGGGCTAAGGAAGCACCTCAAAAACAGCCCTCAGCATCCACCAGCGCATAGAAGAGAGGACACTCCTGGAGCCGCTTGTGGGTCGTCCATCCTTTAGGAATTCACCTGTTTTCAGCATCATCCCAGTTTCCCCTGCCCACATTTGGACCCCAGGCTGGTGCCACCTCCACCGGGAGCTGGATCCTGCCGGTCACCAGGTCCGATGGGGCCTGGCATGGGAAACCCTGCCCGAGTTCACCGTGGCCACTCTCCCAGCTGTGGATCTGTGGTGGATCTGGGAGTCTCATGACTTCCCAGGTTACTAATGGCCTGAAAACTGCTTCATCCTCATGGCATGCATCTTCCTTCTTCATGCTAAGCAGAGAACAGGAATGTTTGTTGGACGCTCTCACCACTTCTTCAGTGGCAGCAGCTATCCCGTTAACAACGCCAGCAGGCATCGGGCTGCCACTGGGACCTCTGCTGTTCAGGTGCTCCAGTGGCTTTGCCCGGCCAGATTTTGACCTGGTTTACCTCTTATCAATCCTGTGTCCTTCAGACATGCTGCAATCCTTTCGCTGCTTCCTGCAGCTCCTTCCGCCAGCCCTTTTGCAATCCCGCTGTACAGACCCACCTGCCGTCCCTACATCCTGCCTGCCCACGGCGGGCTTCCCCAGCCCGGCTGCTCCTCCCCTCGGCAGCTCTGCGTCCTTGGACCCTTGCCCAGCCCTTCCCCACCAGCTCCCAGTTGCTCATCTCTCTGAAGGGTGAGGGCTACCCGGGCTGGTTCCCAGGGCTCACTGACCACCAGCTCGGCCTCACGGCCTCCCTCCCACCCAATCTCTGCATCAAAGCCAGCACCTTTTGACCTTCCCGAATCTCATTCCGAGGGTCCTGGGCCAGTGATCCCTATCTCCCTGAGGTGTTGTCCCATGCCCCAGCCCCACCAGGACAGCACCATGCGCCCCAATCACTCTTCACTAGCCCCCCAGTGCAGTTCAGTGATGGCAGAAATGTTCACCTTGCGATGCAACAGTGCCAGGAAGCCACTTCTCCTCCTCCTAGAAATCCCTTTTTCCCTCGCATATCCCCAACCCCCAGGCATCTGCCGAGACTCTCAACGTGCCCAACATCCATAGCCCCCAGGCTTCGTGTGTTCCACCCATGCCTGGCTTGGCTTCGGGCAAGGCAGCTCTCAGACGTTCCCAGCAGTAAAGCCAGGTCCTTCCTGGCTTTTCCTCCCATCCTGGGACCTTTCATCCCCTTTTTCCTATTTCCTGCCCCGTCTCTGGAGCCACGCGGGCTGCCCGCGCCAGTGCTTCAGGGAGTGATGCCGCGGGCAGCGCCAGCCTCCTCAGCGCCCACGCCACCCCCGGAAAGCACAGAGCGGGGCGAAGGTCCCCACCGGGAAAGGGGCATCGTGGCCCTTCGTCACCCCACGTCACCTCATGTTACAATTCGCCAGCTTCTCCCGGACCCAAGCGTGTGGTGGGTGCGCTGCCGGGGAACGGCTGCTCGGGGCGGGCGGAGAGCGGCGGGGCCGGGGCGGAGCGGGGCCGGGGCGGGGCGGCGAGGAGAGGCGAGGAGCGGAGCAGAGGCAGGATGCGCGGGGCCGGGCCGGGGCGGGCGGAGCGGGGACG
>JAYDZK010000233.1:19351470-19368273 GCA_034509185.1 Euphonia xanthogaster
CCGCCGCCGTGGCCAGGCACGGGGCCCCCCGGGATGTCCTCGTCGCCCGCGGAGGAGTGCCGGTCGCCCGTGGGGCTGGACTGCTGCAGCTGCTGCCTGGATCTGGCCAACCGGAGCGGGCTGGAGGAGGGGGCCGGGGGCGAGAACAACAACCCGGGCAGCCCCACCGTGAGCAGCTTCCGGCAGCTGCGGGAGCAGCTGGTCCGACAGAACCTCAACACCGACAAGCTGAGCTCCATCATGCGCCAGGACTCGCTGGAACCCGTCGTGCGGGACCCCTGCTACCTCTTCAACCAGGGTATCTGCAACAGGAATATCGACCAGACCCTGCTCTCCATCCTCCTCCTCTTCCACAGGTGGGTGTCACCGCCAGGAGCCTGTGAGCTGCCGGGGGCCGGGCGCCCCGGGGCAGTGGGCTCGGAGCTGGCAGCGGTGTGGGGCTGGCAAGAGAAGGGGACTTGTGTGACCCCGGGGCTGGGGGGTGTCAGCGGCGCTGGAATCTGGGTGGGGAGAGGCCGCGTCTGGCACGGAGTCCGTACGTGGTGCCAGCCCATCCCTGGATGCCGGTCCGGGTGGCTTTGCTCTGCCGTGCCTACCTTGTGGTGCCGTGTGTCTGCTGGGCAGTGACAACAGCCCCCAGCTGTGTGTCTTGGCCGCTGGAGTCTGTGCTCATCTCCCTGGCTACCTCTGTCCACACAGACAGTGCCCGCAGGGGCATGGATAGTGTACAGCAACAGACAGGCATCGGCCCCATCCTGCGTGGAGGGCGCAGCAGGTTCCTTGGGAGCTGCCTCGAAAGCCATCTTGAGCGTCACTGAGAGCCTGGGTAGGGAGTCTGAGAGTCCCAGTGCCAGCTCCTGTCCTTTTGGCAGCTCCTCTGGCCCTCCCCGGAGTGGCCAGGTTTGGCCCGGAGTGGTACTTCTCGTGCCTGGAAAGTGGCTCTGCCCTGCCCGAGTTGGTCTCAGGGCTCCTCTGGGCAGGCTCCCTGTGTCCCCACAGCTGAACGTGCTGGGGGCTGCTCCCATCCATTCCCTGGCAGACTGAGGAGGCAGGACTGCGGGGTCTGCCCTGCTCCCTCCTCTAGCAGTGAGAACAGAGGAGACTGAACAGGCTCCCCAGCCCTGATGAGGTGAACCCCAGAGGGGAGGAGTGAACAGAGCTGTCTCAGGTCCTGCACTGGCGCTATGCGGGGCTGGCTCTGGGGGAGCAGCCTGTTCGGGGGCTAGCAGGTCTGGCTCTCCCCGGTTCAGCCTGAGAGAGCCGAGCTGTGCCAGTAGTGCCGCAGGTGTCCGAGACTTCCAGTGTCTTCGGCAGGTGGGACACATCCACTACTCTGAGGAGACCTGTAGCCCATCAGTACCTCACGTGCAGATGTCTGCCTGGCTGGCACGGCGGGCAGCGGCTCTGGGGCTTGCTGCTCCGCCATGGGTGGGTACTGCGCACAGGGAGCGGCACCCAGGCGTTCAGAGACATCTCGCCATCCCCTTCCCACCACACGCACCGTGGGCGTGCTCCCGGGCTGTGCGCGGAGCGGCAGCGGGTGGGCTCACACGTGGCTGCCCCACGCGTGTGAGCCACCCCGGCGCACTCCCGCCTCCTCGCCCAACAGCGTCTGACGCCGAGAGGCTGCTGCCTCGAGCCGGCCTTGCTCTTCCTGCACTTACATAACGCCGAGCTGCTGCTCAGGTGGGAAGGGAGGAGCTGGGACACCTGCCAAGGCGCTGGTGCCTGGCCCGTACGGGGAGCATTGAACCTACCCAGCTGAGAAGGAACAGGAGTGAGAGGTTCCCCTCCTCCCTGGGAGGCTGCAGCAAGTTGGCACCGTGGGTGAAGGGGGAAGCAAGGTGTTGTCCCCAGCACAGGCTGCCAGGGCTGGGGTCAGAGCCAAGAACCTGGGTGGCTTGCTGGGGCAGTCAGTGACAGTGCCTGTGGGCCAGAGGCCACTGATATGGGCACAGCAGGCTGCTTTCGAACTGATCGCTGCTGGAGCAGGACCTGAGGTGCTCCTGGTGAGGCAGGGAGTGAGCAGAGATGCCAAGGGACAAGGATTTCTCTCTGTCAGTGTGCCTTAGCATTCCTTGCTGCCTGTCTTCCATGCCCTGCTGTGTGATGTGTCCCAAGAAGCTCCATGCATTGTGTTTGTCACGGGCTGTGCTATGGTGTGGTGCAAAGCTATGTCCCTCTATCATGCCCAGTGTCCAGGCACCTCGGTCTGGAGGCTGCCTGGGTGATCCCCCGCCACCCCTAGGTGGCACAGCATGGGGGAGCTGGGTGCATGGCCCCGGGCACTGGAGCTAGGTGTGCCCACACCTGTGTTTGCAGTTGTTTTGCTCCAGCCTGAACTTTCTCCTTCTGGGGAATGAGCCAACATATCCAAGAGGAGATAGCATACACAGTGGAGGATTGTGGGTGCCAGAGGAACACCCCGATAACATGCCTGATAAGGGCACCCTGCTGCTGGCACCAGGGAACCCAAACCATTTGGTGCCCATTGTTTTGGCTGATGTGCTCCTACAGCAACACAGGAGGAGGGGATACACATCCTCATATGCAGCTGACATCCCGGACAGCATGGGATGCCCAAGATCCTAAACCCAGAGTTGAGTCTGGCTCTGGGCCTGGCTGGAGACAGCACAGTCAGGGTCAGATCAGTGCTGGGCTTCTCAGACAACACACATTTCAGCATGTCTAACCTGTCTCTGGGGGTTTCTCTGGCTGAGTGGTCCCGGCCAGGCTCTCCATACCCTTTGCTCACAGCAGGGATGTTGTTAGGGATGCACAAGGAAGGCATGCTCTGGACCAATTGCCTCCAGGGCTCATGCTCCTGCAGAAGGCCCTGTTGTTTCAGGAGTACACAGGATCCTGTGCAGAAAGGGCTTCTCCCCACCGTGTCCTCACATAGGGCATCACAAGCTGCTTTCCAGGGAGGTCTCAGCAGTGCCGAGGAACCACGCTCACATGGAAGCACCAGGTATAGGGAGGACGGCTGCCACCACCCTGGCTGGGCACACCTTCTCCCTGCAGGTGCCAGTGAAGTGGGCAGAAAGCCATCCCTCTGTAACACCTCTTTGCTATCCCGCTATAATGCCAACGTTATCCCAGACCCAAACACAAGCCCAACTGAGCTTAGGCCAGGGAGAGCAGGCCCCTGACCACATGGCACCTTTTCCTGGGCCAGGTGGCTGAGGGGAGCCAGGGGTGTGGGAGGAGGTCGGCACTGCAGGGGAAGCAGCCCCCTGAGTGTGTGCTAGCCTGTGATCCAAGCAGGACCTGCCTGGCTCTGGGTGGGAAGAGGAGGTAAATACCAGCCCACTTGCTCACATCAGCCAGGTGTGCCAGCATTCCTGCCCAGCCACTCCTGGGCAACACCTGGCAGCCTGGCCAGCCCATCCTGCTCCAGGGTGTGAGGGGACACCTCTGCATAGCCAGATCATCTGTAGGCACTGCCAGACCTGCTGCTCCATCCAACAGGTTGGGCAGTGACCCATCCTTTGGTCTGAGCCATGAAAGGAGCTAAGGGCTGCTTTCTCCCAGGCCTAGGCTAGCCACGGGAGTCACAGGGAGGCAGGGAAGCTCTGTGTGAGGGGCTGGGGGAAGCATGAATTTGGACAAAGCAAGGGCAGCACTGCCTTTCCTGCTATAAGGACAGGCCAACAAGCAAGAGCTGCCAGGGCAGCGGTACCAGAGTGGCATTTGTGTCACAGCACCACTTGTTCCTGTCTGTCGGGTGTCACTTTGCAACAGCAAGGCAGGAGGAGAGGAGCCAGGGCATAAAGGGCACCCCAAGGTGGCAGGGCCCTGGCAAGTATTCCAGCTGGTCGAGTGGGCTGAAGCAACAAGGAGACATTGATGGGGAGAGGGGCCATGAGTGAGCATGAGAGAGGTGTGGGTGTAGGACCGAGCTGTCCTACTCACCTTCTTCTGGCCCTGGGACCAGGAGAAGGGCCAGAAGAAGCCATGGAGGGATCCAGGAGAGTCCCCCCGCCCTCCAGAATCATGCACCAGGGCTTTCTTTGCTTTGCTCCCACAAGACAGAGCTGCACATAGCCTGACCTGTGGCCTGCAGTGTTGGTTGCAAGCCCTGCACACCACCGAGGTGCTGGGGAGATGTTGTTTCAGTGTCAGGGAGTAGCTTGTACTGCTGGGAGGTGCTGACCTTGGCATACCCAAATCGTCCCAGCCTTGGGAAGATGTCAGGCAGGCAGCCGGCTTGGCTTGCTGTGGTCTCCATCATGGGCATCTCAATACCTTGGGACCCCCGCCCCATGACCCAGCAGATCAGGCTCACAGGGGCTCTGCCACAGCACGCTGGGTTGGCATGGCTCGGCAGGGCTGGCAGCAGCATGTGCCACACTATGCACCATGCCTGTCCCTGCCTGTTCCTGCAGGACCCAGCTCCCTCCAGAAGGATATTCTCAACACTCTCTGGAGCACAGGAGAGCCATGCTCAGCCCTCCAGCCCCTTGGGAGGGAATCATTTGCCCCTGACCACAGGGCAATGGCCAAGGGGGCTGGCACAGCTGAGCACGTCTGGTGATGCCAACGTCAGCTTCCCAGCAGCCTGTCATCTTGGTTCTCTGGGGATTCTCCAGCACTACCCATCTGCTAGGGCAGGCATTTGGCTCTGCACAGGCAGAAGTAGGTGTCCCAAGGTCAGGCAGGGATGACAGCATGGTCCTATGGGGAAAAGGCTGGACACGATTTTTTCCAGCTTTGAACTGTAAAGATGAGGAAGAGGTTGGAGCTGAAGGAGGCTGCAGGGCTCTGCCCTGATCACAGCATCATGCCCTCTCTCTCCACCATCACATTATCCTTTCCTGGTGAGACACGGCCTGATCTTGGACAGTCTCTGCTGGGACCTGACATCACCTCCTTGGCCACTGCCCAGCTCAAAGAGGGTTAAAGCTGACTCTGTACTTTGGGGGAGCACCATGACCTGCATGGGACCAAAGGGCTTGGAAAGGCTTGGGATATATGTTGTCAGAGCCTGGCAGCTGCGTGTGTGCCCAGGGGATGTGACCATGTATGGGTCCATGTGCTTTATGTGGACTGCCAAGGCCAGTGAGTCTCCAGGTGGATCCTGCCCTTGGGAAGGACTGAGGCCCTGTTGGTAGAGGGCAGAGAATGACAGAACTCATTAGGTTGGAAAAGACTTCTGAGGTCATCATCTCCAACTTTATCCCAGGGTGTGTGTTGGTGGAAGAGGGCTGGAGAGGTGAGAGAGGCTACAACCCATCCCGATGCTTTGCAAATGAGCTCTGAGTTATATTTATCCAGGTGCTGAACATGGCTGGCTTTGGGACAGGAGATCATCCTCTGTCTGTCTGCTGAGTTTTATATATATATTTGAGGGGGCTTTTGCTGCAGAACAACTCTAGTGGCAGAGAAGAAACTCTGGGCCCTTCAGACTCCAGGATCAGGGTGGGATCCAGTCCTTGCCACCCCTACCTGCAATTCCCTGGGGATGGCAGCCCTGTCCAGATTGGCAGAGGGTGGTAGATGCCATGGGGCAGGACAAGACATTTCCATGTCCTTTACTGAGACCATCACAGCGATATGCCTGTGAAAAGGAGCAGGACTGCTCCGAATGGTTTGGAGGCAGGGGGTGGTCTCAGGTTGTTCCCAAGGGTTGGCACAAGTGAGGTGATAGCTGGCTGCTGAGATCGGGCACACAGAGAGCCTGGGCAGCACCACAGGTATACATCTTGCCAGGAACCGATTGTCTTTCACATTGTTATTGTTCTGAAATGTCAGTGGCAGCAGGGTTTCAGTGAAGGTCCCTGATTTGAAATGCCCGGGATTCCATGCAAAGGCCAGGCAGGGTATTAATAACCATCTCTGCTGAAGCTGTGCTGCCCTACGTGTCCTTGCCTGACCTCCTATGGGTGCTGGCTCCTGTGCCAGCCAAGCACAGCTCCTCTGCCCCCAGCCCCCGCCGGGTCAGCTCTGCTGGGCTTTGCAGCCCCACTGGGGTCCAGCTGTCCTTTGGGTATTGTGGGGCTGCTGGGGCTCTTGCTGGGGCTCCCCTCAAGCATTGGGCCAGGCAGGAGAGTGCCAGGCTCCAGCACCTGTGGAAGGGGCCAGTGAAGGGCTTGAGGAGTTCCATAAACAGGGCTTATTCTGGGCTGGAAGAGCAGATTTGGGTAGCGTGGGGTGCACTGCACAGCTCTTGCAGCTCCCCTGCCTCCGTCCTCATTACATAACGAGCTGCCTCCCAATTAGCGAGCGGGCACTCCTGCACGCCGCAGGGCAGCAGCTGCCAGCGCCTAGCAGGGCTCTGGAGCGCCCGCTCCTGCCTGAAAAGGGGCCTGGGATTGTTTTTGGAGGATGCCAGAGGCCCAGCTTTGGGGTTCCTCTCTCGGGCTGAAGATCCCTGCGAAGCTGAAGGAGGGGCTGGGGGAGGCAGAGCCCAGGCTGGCAGCCCCCCTGCCCACCTGCTGTGGGGTGCGAGGGCACTGCGCAGCCCTCGTGCTGTGGGAGGTCCCTTCAGTGTTGCAACCACCTGTGCTCTATCCCCACTGCCCTGAAAGTGGACCAGAAAAGAGCACCCAAGATCTGGGGGCGATCCAGCTGGGGCTGTCCAGGATAACCCAGTAAGCTGAGAAGCAAGGACAGTTCTGGAGCTTAAAGCCGTGGCTGGCAGGAGCGCTGGGCCGGGCACAGGTAAGCAGGGGGCAATAACACTGAGTTCAGTGACAGCACTCCAGCCCGGCCCGTGGGTGTGAAACACTTTGCTCTGCAGACAGATTTGTGGATGAAAGCTCTGCCAAGGGTTCAGCCTGCAATTCTCCCTGGGGCTGGGCATCCCTGCTCCGTGGGAGCCAGTAGCATGGTGGGGGTTAGCTGCACTCCCTAACAGCTAGGCATGGTGCTCAGAGAAAGCTGCGGGGTTTTCACTGGCACTCTCATCTCAGCATTTGGCAGCTGTGGGACCCTTTGGGGAGAGCAGCGAGGTGCAAGGGTGCCCCACAGTCCCTGGCAGGGCATCTACCCGGCTGTCTGCACTGGATTGGCAGTAGCAGCCTGGGGCTAGTGTTGATAAACACAAGCAAGATAGGATGTTTGGCCACATGATGCAGGGCTGGTAACAACCCAATGAGCCTTTTTTCCTCTTCCTCTCCTGTACCAGCATGCCTGGGGAAGCTGTGATTCTGGGGGCTTCCAACATGGTGAGAAGGGAACTGGGTCCTCTCTGGCTTCCAACATGGCTGAAACTGGGTCCTCTCTTACCTCCCCTCCTCACCCTACTGCTGGGAGGCAACTCCTGCTAGTGGCACAGGAGGAAGAAGAGGGTCTGGTGACAAAGTTAAAGAAAAATTGCAGCTCTCAGCAGGCTGGCTTGAGGGTGTGCACTCGTATGCTAGAAAAAAAACAGAACTGGGAGTACAGCCAAATACCTTTATCAGAGGAAGCAGTCAGCCCCACAGCTGGACACAGGAGCCTACCAGGGCTCCTTCCACCACCCCACACTACCTCCAGCCTGACATGTTGAGGGAGTCTCCACACCACAATCCCTGCCCATGCCTGCTGCCTGGTGGGATGGGTCACCTGTGTACCCTGCCCATGGCCACAGAGCTCACTCTGCCTCCATTGGGCATGAAGGGAAGGAGGACATGTTCCCTGTCAGCCTTCCCAAGGGTAGGTTCCCCTCTGGCCTTCCCTCACTGAAACTGTCCCTGGGCTTCCCCAGCGTGGTTACCTGCTGTTCTGGAGCAGCACATGCCCTGAATTGTGGGATTTATGACCCCTCCAAGGCTCTGATGGGCATGACCTGGGTCCCCATGTCACAGGGTTCCTGCTTGCATGGGGCTCCTGCATGTCTCACACAGCTCCTAGGAGGCACCAGCTGAGCTGGAGGGTAGTCCCAGACCTGAGCAGCTCAGCCAGGGAATCTCCAGGAGGAGGAAACCAAGATCTGGACAACTGGTGTGCTCTGGCACTGCTAGGCCCACAGCCCTTGTGACTGGCGCAAAAGTCCCACGCCAGTGCCATAGGGCAGGCAGTTGCTGTTCAGGATCCTGGGATTCCATGGCAGATGGCTCAGCTGCCTGTTTGCCTGTGGGCAGCCCCTGGCACTACCTTTCCTTTCCCAGAACCAGGATAGAACTGCTGGACAAGACCTGGAACTCCTCAGCCCTGTCCCACACCCAGCCCTTCCTGCCATAAGCAACCACAGGCCCCAGCCACAGCAGTGTCCCCAGCCACACCTCCCTATGTTCCTGCAGGGCATGGCTAGGATGCCCTGGTGCTGGCATACCCAGTCCCTTGGCTGGTACCACCACAGCTGCAGGATTTTGGGCCATGACAGGCAGAGTTTTCTTAGCTGTGTTTGCAAGCAGTAGCTTTTCTTCTCCCACTCTGCTCTGACCCTTGGAGTGGGAGATCTGGCTCTGCAGAGCAGCCTGGGCAGCCTTGGCTCTGCGCCTTTCCCAGTTTGCTCTCCAGTGTCTCTGAGGCCAGGCTATAAACATTTCCCACGCTTCAGACCCTCTGAAGGGCCTTCCTCCCATTGAGCTGAGTCCTTGGGAGAGAGCAAGCCAGGAAAACTGCCACGGAGCCATGAGCACAGCCTGGAGCAGCGGGAGAGCCAAGTCGGGGAGCCAGGGCTGCTCCTGAAGCCCCAACCACCCCTCCAGCTCCATCGGCCACTACCAGGACAGGAGCATACTTTGGTGTGTGGCACTGCAGTGCCTGGAGCAGGTCCAACATACAGGGCTCAGTACAAAAGCACGGCTTGTCCCCAGGGCTGTGGGGAGAGGGCATGTCCCCTGACCCATAGCACTGTGCAGGTGTGGAATGCCAGGCAGCAAGAGATAATCCCCTCTTCCTCCTATCACCGCTTGCTCCAGCCTGGCAGAGCTCTGTGGTGGCTGCAGAACTCCAAGTCTCATTGCTGAGGAGGGGGTTGTCTCTTAATGTCACCCAGTAGGGGGGCTGGCATCTTCTGGGCTGAGGCACAGGCTGTATAATGGCTGAGGGGCTGTTGGCAGCTTTGGGGTGTCCTGCAGGCCCACTGCTGAGGTGATATCATCATTGGCTGGTGTCACTGCCTCTCCTCACTGCTTGATGACAACCGTGGGTACTTTTTTTCCCCAGAGAGCACAACAATTAATGTCACAACTGCCCTGTATTGCGGCTGCTGTTGCTGTTACCAAAATAACCACAGGCACGAGCCAGGCCTGGGCTGATCAACCTCCTGCCACTGTGTGCAGATGCAGGAGCTGCCATGCTGCTGCCTCCGGGATGAAGTTAACACCACTGGCCCCTCTTGCCCAGCCTGCTCCAAGCGCCCATCACTGGTGCCGTAGGGTAGCTGCGAATCCATGCTGACCTGCTCCTTAGGAAGAGCAAGGTGGTGTGTTGCCCACCCTGCTCTGCTCGGAGGAGCAGGAGCAGGTGGTGGGAGAGGAGGTAGCTGCTAGCAGCATGGCAAGGCCGGGGCTGTGGTGTGCTAGGAAAGGGCCCCCCGCCACTTGGGGTGTAGCTGGAGCCCCATGTAGGACCCTGCTGCTGTGGGGGCCTTGGGGCAGCTCAGAGCAACTCCTGGGGAGAGCTGGCACAAAGCAGGATCCAGCAGAGCTGGGAGCTGCTGCTCCCACTGTGGAGGTGCCAGCAGGGCTGCAGGTGATAGCTGAGCGCTGGGGGTGCCCTCCCACTGTGCAGGGGCACGCAGAGCCACCCTGGGCCGTGCCGCTGATGGGGTGTGCAGGCAGGGCTGGGCATCACTGTTAGTCAGGGAAGCGTGTGCAGGGGGTGCCAGCAGCGCTCATGCATCTGCACGTAGAACAGCAGCATTTGTTTGGCACACAAAGTGTGTGTCACAGGGTCGCAGAGGCATTCAGGCCAGAAAAGACCCTTAAGATCATCAGCTCCAGGTACTAAACTAATGTGCTCACACATGTGTGCAAGCAGGGGGCACCATGCATGTGCAGGGTGTGCCCCTGTGTGCAGAGCACACACTCGTGTGGGCTGCAATCACATGTGTGCATGCAGGGGACGTGGGCGTGCTGTGTGTGCACGCACATGTGCAAGCAGCATTTGCTTCCAGGGGCTGCAAGGTGACCCTGGTTGTGTGCGCTCCCCTACATGTTCAGGAGCCCCACCCCCACGGGAGGTGTGGGGCTGCAGCCCCCTGCCCAGCCTGACCTGCCCTGCCCACCAGCTGCATAGGGATCCCTCATTTACTGAAAGCCAGGAAAGAAACTTCTGCTTCTTCATCCCTCCAGAGCATCCCTTGCTGCGGCCTCTTGAAGGCCAACAGCATCCTGCCCATCCTAAGTGAGGAGCCCATGCCCTGAGCAGTGATGCAGGCAGGGCTGGGTGGAAAGACCCAGGAGGACTGCAGGGAAATCTGTGACTTACTCTGGTTTATTTTTGCAATAGTCCCAGCTCCATGGGAAAAATATTGGAGGTGGCAGAGCTGAAGCAATCTCCCCCCAAAGCATTTTCCAGCTGCATTCCAGTAGCTGCAGAAATATTTGGGTTTTTTTTCTCAGTCCTTGGTGCCTGGGTGATGCATCAGAAAGATACCAGGCAGGGACCAGGAACCTCAAGCTATGAGACAAGGACCATCAGCCAGGCTCTGGTCTGCCAGTTCTGGAGCCCTTGGTCCCTGCCACAAATGATTTAGGTCTTCCTTTGGTAAGGAGGCTGAACCAAGACTGGGGGGCCATATCGCAGGAGGTGGGGACAGAGGCACAGCTGCCAGGGCTGGGGGCAGGGCTGGGGTCCACCCACCCCATCTCCTTGCTGTTGACACCTCTCTGCAGAAGACAGGAGGTGGCACAACTGTGGGAGAAAATGCACTCCCCATCTCTCCTGTCTTCTCCCGAGTGAAAGCAGCACGATTCATGACCTGCAGTGGCAAACTCAGTCAGAGGACCCCTGGTGTGGGTGGTGTGGACTTGTCCCAGCGGGGGGACAAAGCTGTGTCCCAGGGGCTGCCACCAAGCCTACCACCAGCCACTCTGGGGACAAGTGCACACAGAGGCCTTTCATCTCCCCAGGGAGGGGGGCACCCGCGCAGCTCGGGATGGCACACTGGCCACTGGCCTTGAAAGGGCCAATTGAGTGCAGCTGAGGTCATCTCCCAGCATGTTTACCCTGTGGCTGGAGCCCCTGGATGCAGCCAACACCCAGGCTGTCTCTGCCATTGCAAGCTGGGGGGGACGCAGCCACAGGCAGAGCCAGCATCACTGCTAGGAACAGAGGGGCTGGAGCAGGGTCACGGGTGGCATGGCCTTCCAGCCGCCGTACTCCCCGAGCCTCTTCAGAAGGAGGGACTGGTAAGTCGGGCCTGGTATGGGTGAGGGGAGGAGCACAGGCCAGCCTCGGGGCTTGAGGAACAGACACCTGCCTACTCTCTTCAGTGCCAGCACCCTGCTCAGCCCCCGTACAGCAGCTTTGCATGGGCCGAAGTAGTGCTGACACAGGGGGATGTGCATAATTCTGCCCCCTCCCCCCCTCCCCCCCTCCCCGCCCAGGTCCCAGATGGGCCCACCAGGGAGAAAATGCTTTCTCACATCCCCACATCAAACCCGTATGTCCCAGGGCACCCACATATGCCCCGGCTGCAGTTCATAGACAGCACAGCATCCTCACTCTGCTCTGGGATGGGGTTTGTGGGAAGCTGCCTGGCTAGGTCTTGCTCCCAGCAGCAGGTGTGCTGCACTGTACCTCAGTTTCCCTTTCTGATGGGGAAATTGCACTCTGCTCTTCCTCCCTGCTCGAGGAAGGGGCACAGCAAGACACCCATAAGTCAGGGTTCCTTGGCCTCTCCCAAAAGCCAAGTGCCAGCTATGTATGTTCAGTACCCCCTGGATCGGAGTGCTCAGTGTCCTTTGCACCATCCCTGGAGTGCACATGCCCTGCCAACACTAACACTTTCTTGGATACTATGGCGTATGCGGGGTCTGCCATTCAGCATCAGCATCCCCGTGCCCAGCAGGGGATAAGCCCCCGCGGTCACGGGCAGCAGGCAACCCCTGAGCAAAATTCCCCCGGATTCAGAGGGCAGAGATAAGTGGGCGGCCAATGGCAGTGGAGGCAGCACCGGGTGGGCAGTGCCACCCCAGCCCCTGGGATGCTGGGGGTGTTTTAGGGGCCCTGCTTCCATTTCTCGGAGGAGACCCACTTGCTCTATGTATAAATCGCTCTGGGGACGCGGGAAGGACCCGTCGTGCCCGCGGGGCTTACGCGCGAGTGCGCGCACACAGGGACGCCGCTCCGCACAGCCCGGGCCGACCCCCGCCGCGGCCGCTGTAGTGCCGCTCGTGCCCGCGGGGGGGCGCCCTCCCGCAGCGCGGTTATGCAACGCTGGGCGGGGCCGCCGAGCCGAGGGCGCGTCCGGAGCGCTCCGTGCTCGGGGGGGCTGCGGCGCCCCGGGACCGCTGTTCGGGAGCCCGAGGGTGTTGTTCTGTAACCCCGAACTGTTTTGACACCCAGGGGTGGCGGTGTTTAGTGCTCCCGAGTTTGTTACGGAGCACGATTTTGTTCTGGACCCCAGGTTTGCTCTGCATCCCAAGGTTGTTGTTCTGCACCCAGGGCGTGTTATGTAGCCCAAATTTGTTCTGCACCACAAGGTCATACTGTTGCACCCTAGATTTCTTGTTCTGCACACCGGGTTGGCTCTGCACCCTGGGGTTGTTTTGCTCTGTACTCCGAGTTCGTTTTGTACCTCTGCTTTGTTCTGTATCCGGAGGCTGTTCTGCACTCCGCGGTGTTGTTCTGTACCCCGGGTTTGTTCTGCACTCCGCAGTTGTTCTGCAACTTCAGGGTGTGTTCTGTACCCTGGGTTGGTTCTGCACCCCGGGTTTTCTCTGCGCGCAGGTTTTCATTTCTCCTCCTGGAGTTGTTTTTTACACCTGGGTTGTTTTTCTGCTCTCGTTTCTGTAGTTTGTCACTCCTGTTTCCGTTTGTTTTACATCCCCGTTTCTCTTATGCACCCCGGTTTTTTTAGCGGCCCCTTTCTATTCTTCACCCACATTTCTATTTTGCACTCCGGGTTCTATTTTGAATGCCCGTGGCTCCCCTTTCCCTCCTGCCTCCCTTTCACAGTCACGGGGCCTCACTGTGCGGGACCTGCAGGCTGCACCTCCAAATGCAGACCGGGTTCGCCCCGTCTCCCAGCCCCCAAGCAGATGCATGTGTCCCCCCGACTCAGTCCCCATCCTGGGTGCCTAGGAGCACAGGAACGGGATGCTGAGGCTTGTGGGCTACGGGGGATTGTACGAGGGCTGCCGGGGGTCCTAGGACTCTGCTTGCAACAGACGAGGGGTGTTGAGTGGGGGTGCAGATTGGGGGGGACACAGTGCTGAAGCGCGGAGTCCTTGCGCTGGGACGACGCCGTGCTGTGCTTTAACTGGAAGGGGCGGGGGGGGCTGCAGAGAGGTGCAGTACGGGGGGTGAGGGAGCAGGACTGAGGGGGCAGTACCGGGGGCAGTACCGGTGCAGTACCCGGGGTGAGGCAGCAGTATCGAGGGGGCAGTGTGCCGTACCGGGGGCAGTCAGTACCGGCGGGCAGTACCGGCGCAGCCCCCGGCGCGGCGCTGTGGGCGGCGGGCGGTCTCCGCCGCGTTCGCCCCTCCCGGCAGGGTGGGCGCTGCCAATATAAGCGGGGGCGGCGCGGAGGTTCTGGCAGTGCGTGTTGCTCCGTGTGTGCGAGTGTGTGTCCGTGCGCCCGCAGCTATGAGCACTGGCATGTACCAGTCCCCCATGGAGGTGGCTGTCTACCAGCTCCACAACTTCTCCATCTCCTTCTTCTCCTCCCTGCTCGGGGGGGATGTAGTCTCCGTGAAGCTCGACAACAGGTAGGGACAGCCCCGGTGCGCCGCGGCGTCCCCGCCATTCGCCGCAGAGATCTGGGGGAAGGGCCGTCCCGGTGCCCGCGGGGGGTGCTGCTGCGAACCCCATGGGTGGGGGGGGGAGGCATTGCTACTCCGGGAGCAAAGGACATACGCGACCAGTGCCTGAATTAAGGAATTCCCTTGGGTAGGAGGACGCCCCGATCCACTGGTTGGGGGCGAGGTGTCGCGGTGCACGGACCCCACGGGAAGGGAGGTTTTCGGTGCTAACCCTCGGCCTCTCCGCTCTCTTCCAGCGCCTCCGGAGCCAGCGTGGTGGCCATTGACAACAAGATCGAGCAGGCGATGGTGAGCTTCAGCTCTGCCCCCTCTCCCCCGCACCTTCCCCCGTCGCCCCGCGGGTGCTGTGCTTTCCGCTCCCGGGTGGGTGCTCGGCCCAAGGTGGGGGTTCCTCTGCCCACGGGGGTCCCCACTCCCCATCCCGCTGCCAGGCAGAGCTGCTCTTTGTCTGCGACCGCCGCGAAGCTCATTGGCTCCAGCCGCTCTGCAGTGCGCCGGGAGCGAGGGTGGACGTGGAGGGGGACTTTCAGGGTCTTGGGGAGCCCGAGCCGGGTTCCCTGGGTGCTCAGGAACTCCAGCCCCCTCAAATGCCGGGGTAGGTGAGGAGGCTGGAAAGTGCTTCTGGATGCAGAGAGACCAGAGAGATGGCGGCTGAGGGAGCTATGCTGGATGAGCACTAAGCCCTGGCCAGGGTTCCAAGAGTGGGATGGGGTGGGGAGGGATGGTCCTTGGGAAAAGCTTCTGCAGCATTTGGCATTTGCCCCAGCACTTGGGAATAGGAGGGATCAACCCCCTGGGCATTACTCTCCATTAATTGGTCTCTTCTATGGCCTTTTGCAGGATCTTGTGAAAAATCATCTGATGTATGCTGTGCGGGAGGAAGTGGAGGTCCTGAAAGAGCAAATCAAGGAACTGTTGGAGAAAAACTCCCAGCTGGAGCGTGAGAACAGCCTCCTGAAGACCCTGGCCAGCCCTGAGCAGCTGGAGAAGTTCCAGTCCCGGCTCCCAGCAGAGGTGCTGTGCCTTGAGGAGCAGCGCCCTGGGGTGGCTGCCCCGGCTCAGCACTCCGGGGGCTCTGCGGTGTAAGGTGGCTCTGTCCTCGGGGTGGGCAGAGCCACAGAACTCTTTCTACTTAATCTCCTGCAAAATCGTTTCCACCTTCATCTCACTCGAAGGACTGCCAGACCCTGGCACTGAGCCGTGCCCCTCGGGCAGCCCTGGCCAGCCCACAGAGCCAGCGGCCGTCTCCTTCATGAGGATGCTCTTCTGCAAGGAAGACAGGGGCAGCTGACCCCCCCTCCCCATCCAACCGCCCCCCAGGTGCCAGGAGGAGATCTGTGGTGCCTGTCCTGGGCTCTACTGAAGAGCAGAGCTGGGCAGTCTTTGGCATCATGATGGTAACCTGTGGTTGGAAGGAGCGCACACCAAGCCCCGGGCCGCAGTTGCATTCTGCAGGGGGGTGTCTTTTTCTGGCAAAGCCTGGCATTGGAGGGAGATCCATGTTTAGTGAGCAAAGCAGATGTGTCCCGCAAGCCACCCAGGAGCCTGCTGGAACCCGACCCAGACCGAGCAGCACCAGGGGTGGCAGCTGCAGTGTAGACCGTGGCTGAATGCACAGCAGTGTGGGGATTACAAGGAAAAAGAGTTTGTTTTGTTAGTTTGGGCATCTTCTGTAGCTGTATCTATGTATAAACATGCACACGGGAGGTGCCTCTGAGGCTGTGGGGTGCCCGCTCTGGGTCAGCCATGCCCATCTCAACATGTGGAGCAATCGAAGGCAGACTGGAATGGTGAGCACCTGGCAGTGGACAGCCAACTATCACAAGTGGCACCAAGGAGGGGGCAGATTCACTCCTCTGGCATCCCACCTGACAGAACTGTGCGACAGCACTGGGAGGATCTGGACTGAGCACTGGGCAGAGCCACAAGGCAGGTTGTGCTCCAGCCCACTGGGGTGGAGGAGCCAGCCCATGTTCCTGGGCTCCCCTCTGTCCCTGCCTGTTCTCTGGGATGTGACGGGACATTGCTTTTGATGTCAGAAGCGGTGACACTGTTGTGTAAATCTAGATAGAAATGGCAATAAACTCTACTTTTTATATATACCCATGCCCCAAGCTGTGTCTGTGGTTGGGAAGAGGCGGGAGGGTGGTGGCAGTGAGGAAGGGACTAGGATTTGCTGGAATGGGAGTGGTAAGGATACTGGGCTGATGCTGTTCCCCACCTGGGAAAACCTGGCAGCTCCCCAGCTTTGCAGTGGGGTTTAGTTCCCCCTAGATGGCCCTGGCTGAGCCAAGATGGGTTTTTGGAGGTATGAGCAGGCAGCCCCTTCCAGGAGCTGGATGTGTGGTAGGGAAAAGTGTTGTGAACCTGCAGGTCTCTGTTCCCTGTGTCACACCTGTACAGGGCAGACTTGGGGGCACAAGCAGAAAGGAGGCTCTTATTGGGCTGTGTGGAGCTGTATGTGCCCCCAGCTCTGCTCTTCCTCTGGTGTCCTTGTTCTCACAGCCATCATTGATATTTTTGGTTGGTTGGGTTTTTTTTTCATTTTGGGCCATCTCAAAACCTGAGATATAATCTCAAAACATAAGAGTAAGAGGATGGGTCATCTGGATTGAACAGTGCTGGACAGGGGTGGGGAATGCCCCAACCCTGTTCTAGGGCACAGCCAGCTTTTGATTCAGCCCCATGGGGTATGTGAGGGAGGGCAAAAAAATGCGCGAACCCTCCATCTCTGGGGCTGCTGATGGCTACTACAGGTTAAAGCCTGGAGGTCTTAGTGCAGAGCCCCAGGCTGGTAGGATGTTTGAAGCAAGGTGCAGTATCCTCCCCTGGGGTTTTCTAGAGACACATCTCCTGGGCTATCAGGAGCCCTCCTTGGGCCGGCAGTGCCTGGGGCCGGAGAGCAGCTAGGTGGCCATATCCTGTGCTGCAGCAGCACAGC
>JAYDZK010000233.1:19368373-19385933 GCA_034509185.1 Euphonia xanthogaster
AGCAGCACAGCTCCACACAGTTTCGTGTCTCTGCTGTGGTGAGGGAGGTTCAGCCCCAGCCCTGTGTGAGTCACAGAGCTGGGGGTGGTTGGTACCCTGG
This sequence comes from Euphonia xanthogaster, assembly GCA_034509185.1. Taxonomy (NCBI): domain Eukaryota; kingdom Metazoa; phylum Chordata; class Aves; order Passeriformes; family Fringillidae; genus Euphonia; species Euphonia xanthogaster. The sequence continues at coordinate 19,368,474 of JAYDZK010000233.1, forward strand.
AAACGCTGGGTAAACAGCAAAACACAGGCTGCGGGCTTGAAATCATTATTGGGTGGCTTTCTCCTCCCTGTTCTGTCTGTCTCAACATGGTGACCCCACAGCAGCCTTGTGCAGGCAGCCCTGCAAGTGCTCATGCAAGGGCACACGCATGTGCCTTGTGAATGCATGTGTGTGATGACTTTCCCTGTGTGTCTGATAACTTTTTCTGTGTGTGTGTAAACAGGTTCAGGCTCCTCTACCATGTACATACACATCCCTTGCACACACAGGCACTGCAGCAGCCTGTGGGGGATACACACAGCAGACCCCCAAGTGCTGCCAGCCTCTCAGGTTTTACAGCTGCTCCAGGAAGGGCAGCTGGATCCAGCTGTGCTTGCACTGGCCAGGTCACTGCGGTGGGTGTTGGGGGTGGTGAGAAATGGTCCAGCCGTCCTTCTGGCCCCTCTTGGCTAGGGAAGCTTTGGCCTGCAGCAATGAGCTCTGTGCCACATTTGTTCTAATTGCACCCTCAATCCAGCTGCATTCAAGGGGTGCAGTGATGGCGTCGGGAGTCCTGTTTGCTGCCTCTCCCCATCCTCTGTCCCATCCTCACAGCCTTGGGGTCCTGCAGAGCACAGAGGCAGACGGGGACAGGCTGTGGCAAAACCCGCTCATTGCAGCCACCCGCTCCCAACCACTTGTTTCAGAGCTCAGCCTTCCTCCCACGGGTAGGCAGAGCCTTTCCCGTCCTGCGGCGTGGTGTGACAAAGTGCCAGCCAATGGCACAGGGCAGCCCTTGCAGAGCCTCCACCTCCCCAGTGCCCCATGGTGCTCCAGGGGTTAGTGAACACCCCAGTATCCTGCACCCCCTGACACCCCGCACCCAGCCTCCCCTGGACCCCCGTGTCTCCCACCCCAGCCCTGGATCGACCCCGACTGGCTCAGCTCGGGGGAACGATAGAGAAAAGGGCTTGGGAGGTGCATGTTGTTGTAGAGGGTGGGAAGCCTGTGTACGTGATGCTTAGTGCAGCAAACACAGGTGAGCAGCAGCCTGGGAGGGGGTTTGAAGCAGCACAGGGAGGGCAGCAGAATTTGAGGGTCTGCCCAAGGGCCAGGATATAGGGGAGACACCCCCAGCCCTGCATGTTCTCACTCCTTCACTGTGTTCTCCTGGGGAGATTCCACTCCAGCCAGGCAGAAGGGCCTTATGCAACATCCTTCCCTGTGTCTCACACACTGTGTGCTTCCCTGCTCCTCAAATCGAACATCATGTCCCAGCCCAGCCCAGCCCTGCGGGAGCTTTGCAGACAGATGCATGTGTGGGATTTTCCTTGGTGCCCGGCACGCCCATGGATCCAGGTCAGCCCACCACAGCTGCCCAGGACTGGGGGCAATCTCAGAAGGGGAAGCTGTGCTGCACAGTGGAGGCTCTCACTGGAGACTGGCACAAGCCGTGGCGCCAGCCCTGAGCAAGCCACAGCTTGGTGCCGTGGGGCTTGGTGCATAGTGAGAGCAAGAACCAGCTGGAGCCTACACCAGGCAGCCAGGGTGCTGGGGCTCTGTGTGCAGCAGCCTCCCAGGACACCTGCACAAGCATTCCATGAGCACTGGGACCCCGCCCCATCTGGGACAGCTGGAGAGGGCGAGATGCAAGCATGAGGATGCACCAGCAACAAGCCAGCATGCCGACCCCATCCCCCAGGAACCCGTGCAGCAGGGTGGGTGGAGGGCACAGAGGAGCTGCACCAGAGCTGAGGGTCCTCGTCTAGCACATTCCCACAGCTCACCCACCCTTCTGCTGTGCCTCAGTTTCCCCTCTGTTCACATTCCCCGTGAAGGGGGTTTTTCCAAGGTCGAGTCAGGCTGAGACCCTAGCATGCCTCCAAGCAGTCCAAGCTGGGTAAGAGGTTTCAGGCCTCCATGGCAGGCAGACCACGGCCCAGGCAGAGGGAAGGGAGCTGTTCCCAGCACACATGCATGCCAGGAGCTGTTGGCAGGGCTGCCCACCACAGGCACACTGCAGCTGTGCCCTCTGCCAGCACTGTCAGCCCACAGGCACTGGCACCTGTGGGGCAGTGGCAGCACATCCCAAAACAGCACAGGGAGCCCTTGTGGACGGCTGTTGCTGTCCCGGTGCCGTGCCGCCCTTACATAACTGAGGAGCCAGCCCAGGCCTGTGCCCTCTGCTTAGGGCTGGGACAGGACCCAGCAGTGCCAGCTGTCAGCCCCCTCAGGGCTTTTGGCCCCATCACAGGTCTCAGGGCTGTCCCCCCCTCCCAGGAACACTGCCAACCCCTGTCCCTCTGCAGCGCCAGTGGGATGGGGACCTGCCAGAGCAAGCCCAGCTGGCTGCAGAGGGCAGAGACTGCCTGTGCCCAGGGCTCACTGTCAGGGCAGGGGCCGGGGCAGGGCTGCTTGGATGGATACTCAGTGTTCCCTTGGCAGTTTGTGTCCCCGGCACCCTACCCTGACACCCAGCCACAGACATTTGTTGGTAGCAGGAAGTGAAACAAACAGCAGGCAGTAACCTGGCAGCAAGACCGCAGCCACCCCAGTGTGCACAGGCTGCACTGCACTCCTGCCGAGACCTCACCACCACCAGCTGCCCTTGGCACAGCACCTCTCCCTGCCCTGAGTACTGCTGGGGATGCCTAAGGAGAGCAGCTGGCTCATTCTCTCAGTCCTCAGGTACCCTTTCTACATTCTCCTGTGCTGCAGGATGAGCTTTTCCATCGGGAAAAATAAAAATAATGCCATGGCCTGTGCCCTGTGGGCTGCAGCTGTGTCCCCAGCCTGGTTAAGTCCTGTGGAGGGAAAAACCTGTCAGCAGGTCCTGTTGCAATAGGACAAGTGGGACAGAATTAGACTGGATATAGGAAAGGGGTGAGGATCACGATAATGATGGTGAGACCCTGGCACAGGGTGCCCAAAGCTGTGGCTGCCCCTGGATCCCTGGAAGTGTTCAAGGCCAGGTTGGATGAGGCTTGGAGCAACCTGGTCTAGTGGAAGTTGTCCCTGCCCATAGCAGGATGGTGGAATAGATGACCTTTAGAGGTCTCTTCCAACCCAGACCATTCTGGGATTCAATGATTCTGTGACACTGTGCTCTGGCTGGGTCCAGCAGTCCCTGCAGGTCCCTGCCTGTGGCACAGGGGTGTCATGCTTCTGGGAGCCAGATATGCTGGCTGCTCTGTCATGCCCACACAGCTAGAGCCCAGTGAGGAGCCATCTGCCACATTCTGCCATGGGTCAGCACACAGGGAGCCACAGCTCTGTAACCCGTGGTGAGGTGGCTTTGTGTGTAATCCTCTGGACAGACACTCCCCAGGGCTGGGATAGCTGTGGGACCTGCTGTAGCAAAAGGACTTCAGATTCCCAGGTAGAAACAAGGTCAAACAGCCCCAAGGAGACAAGCTTAGAGGATGAGAAAAGAGGGAAGGGGATGGAGTGTGTCGGATTGTGTTAGGGAAAAGCAGGAGATACTGTCGACAGAAGTTGCTGAGGCAGGTGGAAAACAGGTGGGTCATGCAGGAGGGTGACGAGAGTGCAAAAGGCACAAACAACCTGAGATGCCTCCTGCCTGTCCATGCCAGAGCCAGCACAACAGCTCTTAGGAGGTTAATGGGATCATTAGTGATAAAGAGGCAGTTAAGCAGTAAAATGTTCCTGAGAAAGTGAACTTCCTCATTCCAGCCAAGAAAGGGAGATTGGTTCAGAGCAAACAGCACCAGAATAAACAACTCAATTAGAAACAGCAAGTTCTGGAACCCAGACAAACAACCCAGACCCAGAAGGTTTCATGTGGGAAGAGCCACGCCTGGAGCAAACACTTCCCCATGGGACTGCCACTTAATGAATGAGCACTTGGAGTTACAGAAGGTGCCAGGGATTAACTGGGGTTTAGGGGCCTGGGGGACCTGGCCAATTTGCTTTAATTGATCATTAGAAACAGCATAATCCCCAGGAAAATCAGTGTGGCAAATCCGGGCGCCAGGCTCCAGACTTTGCCAGGACTTACAAGAGAACACAAGTCACAAAGGGTTTGCCTCCATTGGAGAAGGCTTTGCAAATGTGTGGCTTATCTTGTACCTGACCCTCTGGGGGCTGCCCATGGCCTGTCAGTCCCCAGCTGCCTGGGTGGTGCCCTGCCTGCAGAAGCAGCTGCCCACACTGCCTGGCTCCCAGACCAGAGGGCAGAACAGAGGGACAAGGGTTGACCTGCACCCTGCTGACCTCTCCACCTGCTTCCTCCACATCCCACTGCCCCACAGCCCAGGGCTGCCTGCAGGCAGTGCTGAGGCAGGGATAGACAGCTCGTGATCTTGGTATGGGTGACACTGGGGGCAGCACTGTGCCAGGTTAACACCGTTCCCAGACACTGACATGGACATTTTCCCCTGAGCTCAGCACTCAGGTCTTTCTGGTATCTGAGGTCTCTCCTGCCAGCCTTCCCAGCCTAGTCAATGATTACCCAGGATGGAGGTTACCCAAGAGCCACCAGGACAGTAACAGAACACGAATGACACCCCCAAGTAAACACTGGCTGTGCCGGCTGAGGCAGGGTGCCAGGTCCCGACAACTTCTGCACAGCTTTTTGCTGACAGCCAAGGTGTGTGGGACCATCCCACTGCCAGCTGGTGGTCTGCTGCAGTGGGACAAGACCAGAACCCCAGAAGTCCCCAGGCCCCTCCCTGCCCCTGCAAAATCACGATCTTATTGTCATTGGGAGTCAGCTGTGATGGCCTCTCTGCTCCCACTGGAGACACTGGCCCCTGCCACCCAACAGTCACAGGCCGCTGCACCAGAGATCAGGGCCTTGGCATAAGATCACTCCAGCTGGTTATACCACACAGTGCTCAAGCACATTTGTCATGTCTGAGCCCTCCTCTGCCCCACACTGCTCTGCCTGGGCCTGGCCTGCTGCAGCTGGCAGCTGTAACCCCGGCAGGGCTAGGGCTTGGCTTCATGGCAGGACATCTCCCAGCTCTGGGATCACAAGCCAGAGTGATTTTTTGGCCTTCGCTTTTTGCTGTGCAGCCATCCTGGCATTTCAGACAAGGGGACCTCAGGTGAAGGGCTCACTGCAGCAGGCACCAGGGGTACCCAGGTATTGGAAGAGATAGCAAGAGGTGGGCTGCAAAAAGCCCCCGCTCTGCTGGAGAAAGGATGGGATCTGTTTGTACTTGCACAGCGCAAAGCAGCACAACACTTCCAGTCCTTCCCCTCCACCCCTGGAGAAACTTCCCTCTCAACCTTCCTGCACTCTCCTATCAGTCAATTCATTAATTTTTTTGTGCCCACAGCAGAAGACACACTGGCTAAGTTAAAGATAGTCCTTGGCCACCTCTGAGCCAAACATAGCTAAACTTCCTGTCCCAAAGGTCCTAGAGGTGTGAAATTGGACTCCTGACCTGCTGGGAGCATTCTGGTGCTCTGGAACATGGAACATCAGCGTGGTCCCATTTTTAATGAGCAAACTCTGGTAGAACCATCACCACAGCAGAGGTGCTGTGATGCTGAACATCCCCCATGCACTTGGGAGAAGCTCCCAAGGGTGCTTGAGCCAGGGTGATGCAGGCAGGTTTTTCTGTGGGTCTGGAGGCCCTTAGCTGCCCTGGCCTCCTCTCCAGCCCCCCAGAGCATGGGCTGACCATGGGTGACCAAGGTGATGTGGTGGCAGGGGCATTGCAGCTGGGTTGGAGCTCCAGGGAGATGGTCCCACAGTGGGAGAGCAGGCAGGGGGTGGCCAATTCCAGGTGTGAGGCTGATGGCCACAGCCTTGCCAGCAGCCTGTTATTCATTCTCCAGGAGGGAACCTTTGGACTGTGGAAGGTTCGAGGCTCAGGGAGGGCAGGGGCAGAGTCCAGGCTGGGCTCTGTCTGTCTGACCTCCATCAGTGAGGTGACTGCCAGGCTGGGAACTCCCACAGGTGAACGCAGGGCACAGGGGCTTGTGCAGGGTGAGTGGGTGTGAGCACAGGGCATGCAGGGCCTTGTCTCTGTCCCAGTAAGGTCCAAGCTGCAGTGCCATCCCATCTCGGTGTGAAGGGGCTCCATCAGCCTAACACTGCTGCAGAGAGAGGAGAGAGCAGGAGAGCTCGCCCTCTCCAGGTCTCTCCAGGCTGTCTCCATCCCAGCACTGACCCCACAGCAATGCAGCAGCCCCTGCAGCCTGGGCTGCGCTCACGTGGCTGCAGCAGCAGCCCCTGCCCCGTGCCTGGCAGCAGGAAGGGACTGTGGGCACCGCGGCTGCGTGTCGGCTGCCGTGGCCTCCAGCTGGGACCCACTTCCTGCCATGGCAGCTCCCAATTAAACCAATTTCTTGGATGGCTTCAGCAATGCAGGAGCCAGAGGCTTTGTAGTTGTGCGGCCTCTTGGGCCACCCCCAGGGTCTCCCTGTCCCCCCGATGCCCTCGCCATCCCTAGGGCAGCACCTGCTCTCTTGTGTAACATGTGGCCTGATCTCCCAGGGCAGTGCCTCCCCTGGCCCTGCTGCTCTCCATAAGCCTTATTAGGAACATATCACAGCAGGAGCCAAGTGCTGGGGCCTGTCCTGGCCTCACCAGGCACAAACAAGGCTGCGCCATGCTGGGATGTGAGCCAGAGGCACCTCTGAAGTGGCCGCCTGGCCCAGGCCCCACTGATGCCACCCCGCTGTGCCCAGAAGCTGTGGCACCAAGCAGAACTGCACATCAAAGCCCTTCTTGCCTCAGGTCCCCAACACCCTGGCCAGGCACAAAGCAGGAGTGGCAGGGAAGACAGGCGGGCAGGGCCAGGGTCCCCATGGGGCTGGGCCAGGGAGTCAGGTGCCTTCTCTCTCTGAGCAGCCCTTCCTCTCGCCAGAGCTCAGGTACTCAGAGTGGCTGGGGTATGGAGTAGGGACAGTGGCTGGGGTATGGAGTAGGGGCCAAAGCAATGCTCGCAAGCACAGCCTGCACTGATGGCCAGGAATGAGGGGAGCCTTGAGCGGGCTGAGCCAGTCACTGCAGGACACAGGAGCTGCACTCCCACAAGCCCAAAACAGATGGACAGACAGCACAGTGGCAGGGATCTGTGCTGTCTAACCAGGAGGATGCAGAAAACTTCTGGGGTGTGACTCCAGGGAGACAGACCCAAAGGTGTCCTGGGCTGGGTGGGACAGTGCTTGGACAAACACCAGGGTCCCTTGTCAGTGCCAGTGGTGCAGGGGCAGCTCTGGGGGCACATAAGACATGGGCTTGGGTCACGTAGCAGAGAGAGCCTCTGCAGCTATGGCAGTGATGCTGCTGCTGGCTCTGGTGTCACCAGCACTGTGGGACACTGCACTCACACAGGGACACATACTCAGCCTTACAGCCATGGCACTGACACATACACACACGTGCTTTAAAGCGCACACCTGGCTCCATGCTCAGTGGGACCAGAGCCTCAAGGTACCCCAGGCAGCCTTTGGGATGGCTGAAGGCTCTGGAGGTGCAGGTGAGACCCTGCTGCACACAGAGCAGAGTGTGAGCAGTTTGGCTGCTGCAGTTGCACTTTGGGAATTTGGGTCCAGTGGCAGACATGGGGCAGAAATTCTTGGTGCTGACACCAGCAGAGCTCTGGTCCCTCCACAGTACAGGGGCTCAGGGACCAAGGGGAGCAGGGCCAGGACCCAGGCAAAGAGCCTGAATGGCAAAGCACTGAGCAGCAGAGGGTGCAGGCTCTTTAGCTGGGTAATTATTGTTATTGTTGTTATTATTGTAATTACAATAACAGCAACAGCTACAGCTGGCTGCCGTTGCATCACTGATGGCATCATCGCCATTGTCAATGGAGTGGGAAAGTGACACTCCAGGGCAGGAAGTGCCTCAGCCAATGCCCAAGCCTCTGTCCCTCTCTGAGGGTATTCACAGAGCCTGCCCCTCGCTCCAGGGCCCACAGCCCGGGACTGTGCACTGTTGCATGCGGGCGTTGGGACTGAAGAGGACAGATGGGTCTGGAGATGAGCTGACAGTTCCAAAGCTCCCTGCTGATCCCAGGGCTGTGCCTCTTCCCCAGGTCAGTTCCTGCCAGGGACTGGCTTGCTCTGTCCCCAAGGCCTGGCGTGTTGTCATTTGGGGTACAGTCAAAGTGGGTGTCACTGCTCAAAACTCTGCCAGGGAGGATGCCCTGGTCATGGGATTGGCCCACATGGCTTTCCAGCTCTCCTCCCACCCCAGAAAAGGCTACTATTAAGGAGGGATTGTTGGAGAATTAAAGAATTAAGAGTTGGAGCAGCAAGCAGGCCTGGGTTGTGGGCTGTAGAGGGCCAGGGATTACCCTGGGATAGCAGTCTGGTTCCAGCACCTCTCCAGCCAGAGCTGGTGCTGCCAGAGAGCTAAACCCAAAGTGCTGGAGCCCAGCCCAGCTGGCAGTGCCCGGGCTTTGCTCCTTCAGGAAGTTGGAGCAGGGATGCTGCCCACCTCTCTCCCTCCATGTCACCTGATCATTCTCAATCTCCAGGTCCTGGAGGGGTTCTGCTGCACAGTCGGAGCTCCCAGCTCTCCTAGGTGGTGAAACGGCCGCGCCAAAACTCCTGGGGTGGTGGAGCAGTGCCTGGGAGCTAATATTAGCCAAAAGCTTACCAGCTGTCCTGGACAAAGGGAAACATTCCCCAGCTTCCTGTAACTGCTCAGTCTTCTATAATTTCACACTTAGAGAAGCACCCAGCACCCACCCAGACACCAGCACAACCTGCACCCAGTGAGGGAACCCATCATTCCTGCTTTGCCCCCAGTTGCCTGCTTCCTTCAGGATGCCACGGGGGAGCAGGGCTGTTCCGGTTTCTCGCAGGACTGAGCACCCTGCAGCATTTCCAACAGCCCCAGCTGTGCCTCACCATGTCCAATGCAGCCATGACAGAGCTCACACCTCTCCTGCCAAATGCTGCTGTATCACGGCATGGAGTGGAGGAAGGTCCTTCTCAGCCCAGAAGCAAATCCCTACTCCAAGCCAGGCCTGGATTACACTAAGGGGTTTGTGGCAGCAGCAGGTCTGCCTGCAGTCCACGCAGTCCTGCCTAGGAGAAGGAGTGTGGGGACATGTGAGCACACATGGAGATCCTGTGCCTTGGCTGTGAGGGGCATCCCAGCAGTACCTGAACCACTGAGGCTGTGACGTCTCAGAATTCCTGTATTGGGGAAACAGAGAAGGACTGTTACATTTTACCAGCTCTGACCTGGCTCTGCTCCCCTCTGTCTGCCCCCCACAAAAAACTCTGCTGGCAGGCAACCCACAGGCCCCGTGGCAGAGCTGGCTGGGGAGAGGGGCAAGGGTCACTCTGCACACACACTGGGCACAATGCGGCAGCCAGAGGCTGCTGCGAACAGCACTGCTGCAGCACGGGAATGCCACAATACTAATTAATCCAGACTCTGGCTTGGGGCCAGCACAGACCTTCCAGGGCTGCAGGAACTCAGGCAAGAAGACAAAATGCCCCTCCGGAGGGTGGGTGTCTAACCAGGGCCTGGATCTGGCAGCCAGTGTGCCCACACTTGGCCTGCATCTGTGCCCTAAGGCTTGGGGTCACCAACTTCTGCCTAGGGCTGGAAGAACCAGCCCCTGCCCCCTGCCACCACCCTGGGGACATTTCAGCTCCCATGGCCAAGAGGGGCCAGCAGCCGGGGGTGGAAAGCTGACAAGGCTTCATGAGAAGAGAGAGTTTGGAGGTCTATGGCCATCTGACCCCTACCCGAGCCACAGGCCTGTCACCACAGTGTCCTCAGCCCTGTGGCATCCACGGTGCCAGGAGCCAGGCACAGTGCTCTATATAAGCACAGCTGCTCTCTGCCTGCTGCTCCCATCAAGTGACAAGAGGGCACCAGGCCAAAAATGCCTTTCCCTTCCTACCTCCACAGGGCAGCAGGACAGATGGAGGTGGACAGCTCATGGGGAAGGTTGAGGGAAGGAACCAAACCCTGAGGCTGGCCTGGTACCCCTGCTTCCAGCCAATCTCACTGCATCCCAACCCTGGCATGCTCCCATCATGGCAGGTTATGCTGCCAGGGCTCAGCCTTCAGCTACCTCCTCCTCCTCCTCCTCCTCTTCCTCCCATGAGCTTGCAAGTTTCCCTGCTCAGCCTGGGTCTGCTCACCAGCTCCCATATTTTCTACCACCATCTGTGAGCAGCACAGGGCAGCCTGCTCCAGGGTATTTGCTAGAGCTGGGTCTGCAGTCTTCAAAATCCCCCTCACCTGAATCCCCCTCATCCCATCCAGATGTCCTGGTGAAGGATCATGTGCAAGTGGGGAACACATGTCCCCACGTATACTGACCAAGGCACTGGGGCCTGGAATAAGCTGAAGGGGCTTTCCAGCCAAAACCTCCTCCAGGAAGGATCAACAGATACATCAAATACAAAACATTTTCCTCCTGTTTCAAGCTTAATTTTTGCACCAGAAAGGAGTGATTATTTTTAATGAACCGGAAACATGGAAAGAGGCACTGTGCTTCTGCAAACTGTTTCCTTTGGGAATTTCCCAATTTCCAGGTCTAACAGATCCCACAGATGATGCCTCATTGGCATAGAGGGAGTCTGATGGGGAGGGCTCCTGGGCTGAAAACCGAGATGTGCTATGCCCTGTATCTTTAGAAGGTGGAGACAGCCAGCTGGATCCCAGTCCAGACCCACCCCTACCTTGCTCTGACCCCGTGAACTCTGGGTCTCCAGGTTGAGGTGCCTTAGGACACGCAAAAAGCTTCTGTCCCCAGCAGGGTTGTAGTGCTGCTGAGTGCAGTCATGCAGAATAGGACTTTTTTTTTTAATTTGAACTGGTCTCTCTATGTGTTTGCCATGGAGGTAATATTCCCATGTCTGTTGTATCCTTCCCTGGACAAGGAGCAGATTTGGAAGGTGCCACTGGCGTTGCAGGGGCTGACGCACACCACATGCCTGGGGCTGTGTGCAGCCGCAGCGCTGGCAGGATTGGGCCATCCCCATTTGTGTCCAGCTGGGTGCATCACAGCCATGGGATAACAGAGATCCTCAAGGTTCTGGCTGTCCCACTGATGACTCTGTCTGTCCCAGGAAGGGCTGCTGCATCCTCACTGCAGGGTCCTGCGGAACCTCACTGTGCCTAGGCACTGCACCACTGCTGCAGCCCCTTCCACGCCTGGCCCACGGAGGAGCTGCTCCTTGGCCATGACCATGTTTGGGTGTTTTTGAGCTGGCGGATGACTCAGATCTCTGTTCCCGGGACTTGTTTACCGGATGGGTGGGAGCAGTAGAAGCATGAGGCTGGTGGCGTGGTGGCCGTGCACTGCCCAGTGTGCCCCCACATGCAGCTGCCTCTGCCACTCGCTCCTGTCGTGCCAGGCCTGGTCAGGGACAACTTCTGCTTTCGGACTGGGAGGTTGCTGGCCCCTGCCAAGCACAGGGAGTGCTGGGGAGGGATGGGCCCAGGCTCACATGGAGAGGCGGAAACAGACCCGGGAGTGCTGCTCCAAAGTGAGTCGTTCCAGGCTGTTTTACCCACTCCTTACAGGATCAGTCCAGCAGTTCCTTTTGTCCTTACTTAATGCTGAAGCTATGCAGCCCCTTGCCAGTGCCCTGGCTGTGCCCCCACCCCGCTGTCGGCTCTCCCAGCAGGCAGATGGCACTGTCCCCTCACATACATGCCTGCCTCGTGAAGCCAGGGGGTTTCTCGGAAAACAACCCACTTCTTGGCCTGCCTGAAATAGCACCTCACAAAACACAGTGCAGAAATCCCCAGGGCTCAGAAACAAGTTGCTGCTCTCCAGCAGCTGATCCTACAGCTCCTGCACCAGGGTGGTATTCCTGGGAGGCTGAGGAGCCTCCCCAGCATCCCCCCCAGCTCCCCACCATGCTGCCCAGCCATGAGCATCTTCCCACCTCTCCTGGCCACGACAGCTCCCAGGTTCTCCTTTGGCTTACCTCCACCCTGCCCCTCCCCGGTCTCCCCCATCCCCAGTCCAGCCGTTGCTCTGGAAGCAGGAACCAAAACCTGTCACTTCCGCTTGCCCACACAGCACGGCCCAAAATAGTTCAAAAAGCCCTAAAATATCGCTGCCCACTCAGCCCAGCTAGTTCCCCGAGGAAGACGTAGGAGTGTGTGCAAGGCTAGGGGTGAGCAAGCAGAGGGACCAGCCCAAAAACGTACATCCCATGGGATCATCATTTCCCCAGGCGGGCAGGAAAATAGCTGTTGCTGTGGCGACAGTTCAGCGTTTGCCGCTTCCTCCCACAAAATCGGGTGACACGACGTCATCAGCAGCCGGCCGCCGGTGAGCGCGGCCCGGGCCGTGACTCAGAGCTGGCCACCGGCCCCGCCTGCTCCCCGACCTCCCCCTCCCTTCCTCACCATGCCTAGGCATCTCTGGCTTTCCTAGAACACCCATCAGGCAGCCTGGGTCACGATTTGCACGTTCAGGCTCGGAGACGGGGTGTCCCCAGCTCTCCAGCCCAGTTCTGGATTAGCCAATAGCTCCCCTGGCATGTCCCCCACTCGCTGTGCAAGTGACAGTAACTCAGGCAGAGCCACCTCTGCACAGGCTCCCTCTGCCTCCTTCGCTTTCCACCCTGGTCATGCCAGGGCATCCAGCAAGGACCAGGCTGCCGTTGCCCTTAAGCATCCTATTCACAGGTGAAATGCTTCCCAGCACCCTCAGGTTAATCCTGATTCATTGCCAAACCATCCAGGGGAGATGCTGAGCTGGAGTCATCCAGGGATCACGAGCCAGGGGAGAGATCAGGAGAGTGGGTTTGGGGGAAGCTAGGTACAAACAATGCCTCCCAAGGATCAGCCATCCTGAAATGCTCACAGCATCTCTGGAGAATGTTAATCCCCCTCTATTAAACTCAGATTGCATAAAACTCCCTGTGTCCAGTTCTCTCTCCCTAGCTCTGCTCTGCTGGAGGACTCCCCCGCCTCCCTAGCTCCAGCACCAGGCCAGTCTCCAGGCTGGGCTGTCCCCACGCTTCCTTTGCAGAGCTGGATGCACAGGAGCACTCCTGGGAGAGTCTCCCCCATGGCCAGGCACCCCAGGGTCTTTCTGCTTGTCCCAGCACACAGACCCAGAACCTGCTGAAGGTGTTTTAAAACTGATCTGTTCGTGAACAGGGGAATCCTGGGGGAGGTGAGACCAGAGCTGTGCTGTGATGCTTTTCAGGAGCAGTTTTTTTAGAAAGCAAAGAAAACGCCAGGCCCATAATCACAGCTGCTCTACTGCTGCCCATTGCCACCCACTGAATGCACCCTAACAAAGGAAAAGCTGCTTCCAGACCCCCTGGCTCTCCTCTGGGCTTCAGCATCTCAGCTGGGAGGGCCTGGACTGTTCCAGGGAAGCTCTGTTGTGCCCATACCAGGACACAGCAGCATCAGACTCCCAGAACCCTTTGTCTTGCTCCCCTGAGACACAGAGTACCTTCTCCTTGGTGGTTCTCAAGCAGGCTCTGAACCCCCATCCCATCATGGAGCAGCATAGATACCCTGAGCCTCCTTATCGCCAGGCAAGGAGCCAGCTCCCCTGAGTCTCCAGCACACCTCCTACTCCATCCAGGATCCCCTTGCCCCCCTCGTGCTCCATACTGCCTGTTTGTATGCTGCTGCCCTGGTTACTGTCCACTGAGTCACCATCAAAGCTCTCTCACAGGCAGGAAAGCCCAGACTCATATTTTCCATGGGATTCCTACAACTCATTCAACCTTCTGAGATGGGGAGAGATGTTGCTGGAGGTGGACAGAGATGTTGACATCACAGGGATGTCCCAGGGACCATGGCTGTCTACACCAGGAACTGCCAAGAGCACATCCAAGTTCTGCAGGCATGTTGGGGTTCCGTGGGGGCCGTATGGTAAGGGGATTCCTTTATCCTTTTGAAGAATGGATCCAGGAGAAATCTTTCCCCAGCGGCTGCCCTTGCAGCTAAGCAGCTGTGGTGCCTGCATGTGGGTTCACTCCTGACATGTGCTTTGTGAACCCACCTTCACATGGGTGCTGAGGCTGTTCACCCCTCCCCTTCATATCCCCAGTTTTGCAATGCTGCAAAAAAATCCCCAGCTCCCGATAGCTCCCCCAGCACAGGTCTGTGAGGAACCAGCATCTGGAAGGGATCAGCACAGAAACCACTGTGGGGAAAGGGGACGGTTATAAATAGCAGCAAGTTTCCAAATCAAAGCTTTAGAAACAACAACAACCAAAGAACAGAGGCTCAGGCACTGGCTTTTCTGCCTGGCGTGTTTATATATATAGTCATTTTTTATTCCTAGCTTGTTTTCAATCTTCCCTCACTGCTGGGATGTTCTGGGTCTGTCCTCTTTCCCACTGGGCAGCTTCCCAGAGACATATTTCTTGGAAGGTTGTAACCTCTTTTAGTAGATCTTAAATTACTCTCAGGCAGGAATGTCCCAGGACTCATTTTCTACTCATTTAGCAAAACAGGCTTGTCCCTGGTTTGGGGGTGCCACAGGGCTGTGATGGCCCTGGGGTGTGGGGGGCACCGCAGGGAGGATGCCAAAAGTTCCATCCAGCTGGAGGGGTGATGTTTACTGGGGGAGCTCATTGGTGATGGGAAAGTCCTAGCACCTGCAAGGACAGACAGGCTGCACACCTGAATTTCACCCTTATGGCTAAGAGGTAGTGCTGGTAGAAAACTGAACCTGAGAAACAACACCTGGGGGTTTCCTTTGGAGCATCCAAAGGAATGGATGAGGGTTTCCTTTGGACCATCCTTAAACAATGTCCTTTACTCAGGAATGGACACTCCTTGGAATAACCCAAGCACAATCCCAGCTGTGGGTCACCTAACCCTAGCCCTATTCTGGGCACAGGCACAGCACCTCCTGAGTTCTTCCCACTGTCCCTGTTGGGCCCCATGGACTGGTATGATCCCAGTCAGTCTCGAACCTCTCACAGACACCACAGATCTTGCAGTGCATCCTTCCTGGATGGTTTGTGGCTCCAATGGCATCCAATGCCCAATGGGACATCTGTTCTGCAGAACAGTGGCCCCCAGCTCCTGGTAAAGCAACTCAGATGTTGCAAGACAAGGGAACAAGGAGAAATTGCACCTTTTCCCCAGCAAGTTACTCTCCAGCTTGAAATCCCCAACTGCAGCTCAACTCCTTGAGCCTTGGTGTGTCCCTGCTCTCTCCCCCTCCCCAGGGCTCCTCAGTGACTGTGAATAGCAGCAGCCTGGCCCTGGGAAGTGTGCGTGGCCTCCTGTGCAGACCAAGCCAGTGCTGCTATGTTTATCCCAGTTGTATTGCCCACTAGAGTTGTTTGCTGGAAGGGCTGTGGTCTGGCAGGCTCTGTCCTGGCAGCAGTGCTTTGGTGCAGCCAAGACAGGATGGCATGACACACACATTTGAGAAATAACCTCATAAACCTGCTTAATTCAGTCAGTGAATCATTCCCACTCCCTGTGGGCTCCCTTTCCATGAGCCAAACCTTACTGCCCCTGCTCTGGGAAACAACACAGGCAAAAAGTACCCAGGCAGTGTCCCCTGAGCAACACCAGCAGCACTGCCTGCTCTCTCCCCACAGTTTGTTTATCCTGCCTAGCACACCCAGCCTTTCTGCAGAATGCTGGGAGCTGCTTGGCACCTTGGTGCCACATCCCCAGACTCCATGGCATTCCACAGCCAGACAGCTCCAGCTCCTCTGTCCTGGCCTCCCCAGACCAAGTGGGGAATAAGACAGCAGGCACTGAAAGCAACCACAATGGAAAAATGCAGGGCCAATTTAGCAGCCACCCCTTGGGATGCCAGCTGCTGTTGTCTTAAACCAGGCGAGAGCAGGCCCAGCTTTCTGGGGACCCACTGGCACCCAAGGCCACAGTGATGGACTCGGCCTACGACTGAGCAGCTGGGACACTGGCAGCCAAATGGTGAACAGCAGGGAGGCCACAAGCAGCGCCTGCAGACAACAGCTTTGTGTGCCCATCTCCAGGCAGAGCACAGCAGGTTGTGCTGGCCCAGCCTACACCAAGCTGCTGAGGGGCTCGGGGCTTCCGTCACAGCAAGGATTGTGCTATCGGCCTGCAGTACCATCAGTGTTACTTCTTCAAATGATGGACACCCCAAACTCATCCCACAAGGAGGCAGTCAAGTGGGCTGTGTGCTAATTTGGGGCAGGGAGAGGATGGCACAGCCTTGCATGCTTTCCCTTGTACAGTAGGACTCAGTCCTATCCTACAGCAGGGACACGGTCATGGGTGACCTGGCAGAACTCTTCCTCAGAACTGGATTATCATGGGAAGCAGAAGGCTGGGTCACACTCCACTCTATCCATCCAGATGGGTGAATATATCCACCTAGTTCAGTGTCACAGCTGACACTAGTGTCAGAAGCACCAGGAGCAGTGCAGGATGTTCCTGTTCAGGTGTGGTCCCTGCCCTACCACTGGCAAGGGGCTGGTGCTCCCAAAGGCTGGTCCATCCATGCAGCACTGCTGCCTGCTGGGGTCCATCCTGACGTGGGTGGGTCGTCAGCCCTCTCCATCCCTTCCTGGGGTGGGTACACAGCCCATGGTCCACAACCTTGTTTTGGGGGAGAAAGGGCAGAGCAAGGGGTCTGGATGTCTCACACCAGCTGGTGCATTAGAGGGTGCATCTGTGTCCCACAGGTGGGGTGAAGCTGTAGCACCTCCCTGTTTCCATCACACCCCCCCTTGTAACAGCATCCTGCCCAAATCAGAGCACACCTGCGTCACGTAAGAGGCACATGAAGGGCCACAGGGACATGGACACTTGTCATGTCCCTGAAATAGCAATGACCTGCAAATATGGGCAGGGGGGTCCATGTCGAGGCCTGCCACTGCAGGAGTCCCAGCATTAGGTGACAATCCCAGTTTTCCTTTTAAAGACAAGGACACTGAAACGAGTTTCCTTTGAGTTTCCTGCATTCCCAATTATGGAGAAGAAAATCTGGGAACCTTTCTAAATCCATGCTAATAACATCAGCAAAGGAAATGTCGTTAGACAGAATGTGAAAAGATGTGACAAAAGCCCCAAATTCCATAACACCTTAGGGACTTGAACTCCCAGGATCACACCCAGCCCGGCTCCTGTGCCTGTGGCAAGCCCCACCCCTCTTACATGACCAGCTCACAGCATCCCTCTCAGCTGGTGCCAGTCTGGACAGCATCCCAGTACTGTGCCCTGGGGAAAAGACTTATGGAGATGAAGAAAAATCCAGGATGAGCCTCAAGCACTCTGCTGACACTTCACAAAATGGAAGCACTGCACTCTGTGGAAGCACTTGGCCAAGTTCAAGGTCGAGGGCTGTAAATTCCTTGTTATTTTTAACTCCAGGATAGTAGCTGGCTGAAAACAAGACGAATAATAGCTTGGATTCGGAAAGGCAGGGGAGGTGCATGGTAGGTGGATGTTTTTGCCTGTTGAAATAAGGGTGAAACCTTAAGAAAGAGGCAGGGGGGTGTGTCCTGCTTCGGGGCAAATTTGGGAGAGAACCACCCCCAAAGGGCTCCTCTAGGAAAGCAGATTCAATCGGCCCCTTCCCCCCA
>JAYDZK010000233.1:19405563-19416655 GCA_034509185.1 Euphonia xanthogaster
CTGCCTGCCTCCCTTGGGGCCCCAGGCCCGGGCGCTGCACTCCGCCAGGGGCACGGGGATCCCCGCGCCGCCACCGCAGCAGCGCCGTGCCGAGCGCCCGGCGGCGGCTGGGCCGGGATGCCGTTCCCGGCTCCGACAAACACCAAGCAGTTTCACTTCCCCCACAGGCTCCTGCCGCACTTGGGGTCCACCCGCCCTGCGGGGACCCCGCTCCTCTCTGATCCAGCGCCAGAACATCGCCGTGTGCTTTGTTGCAGGTTCGAGGAGGCCCTGCAGGAAGCCCGGCAGGTCGATAAGCTGCTTTCGGAGGGTCCTGGCGATGACTGCCTGGAGGAGAAGTTCCCCTTGTTGGGAGTTCCCATCACCGTTAAGGAGGCCTTTTCTCTCTATGGTGGGTTTATCTTTGTGCCTCTCCAGGTCTCAATGTGCTCCCCAGAGTGGTGGGTGGCTGTGGCAGGTGCTTGGAGGGAAGTAGTCTCCCTTTCCCTGGTTTGCACCAAGCTCTGCCTGGGCTTCTGCATTTGTGTTCATTTGTAGCACACAGATGCTACAGAGCTTGAGGTGCCTCAGAGGAGCAGCCCTCACTGGGAACCTGTTTCCTGCAGCTCTGGGTCATCTCGGGGCACTGGCCCTGATGCCTCCCTCCTGTTGACCTTGACACCACAGGGATGCCCAACACCTCTGGCTTGGTCAACCGCCGCAATGTGATCGCCACCTCGGATGCCACTGTGGTGTCACGGCTGAAGCAGGCAGGTGCCATCCCGCTAGGTGTCACCAACTGCAGCGAGCTCTGCATGTGGTACGAGTCCAGCAACAGGGTCTACGGGCGGACCAACAACCCCTACGACCTGCAGAGGATTGTGGGCGGCAGCTCAGGTGAGCCCCAGCACCTCGGCACGGTCCTGCACAAGTGGCAGGTTAAAATGCAGTGAGGGAAGTGTTCCAAGTCTCTGCACACAGCTATTAATGTGTCCCTGGGCTCTTGTGAAGCTTACAGGCCTCTTTCCTGGGCACTGCTGTAGGCTGTTGGGAGGTCTAGCTGCTTTGCCTCTTCTGGGTGTTTCATCTGGCATTGCTTCAGCCTGCTCTGTTGTACTTTGGCAGGAAAATCCCTTTGGCCCACGTTCTGCAGCTATCCCCTACCCATCACTAAAGCCAAGGTGTCCCCCACCCCGCCCTGTGAGGTGTTCCTGCTTTCCTGGATGATTTGCACCATAAATCTGTGGGGTTTTGCCATGTTTTCTCCTGTGCAGGTGGGGAGGGCAGTGTCCTGGCAGCTGCCTGCTCAGTCGTAGGTGTGGGCTCTGACATCGGAGGCAGCATCCGAATGCCTGCCTTCTTCAATGGAGTCTTTGGCCATAAACCCACAACAGGTAAGGTGGGTGGTGGGGACTCCTCCTCTTCCCCACCAGCAGAAAGGCCATGAGGTGGAATGGGGGCTGTGAGATGAACCCCTTCAGGACATCCGTGTTCTGGTCACTGGTGGGATTGCTGTAAGGAGTCAGGTAGCCTCTTGCATGGGACAAGCCTGTTGAGGAAGCACAGCTGGGGTTGGCAGTTGGGAAGCTTTTGGTGGCAGAATGCCAGGCACATGGGAGATGGTATAGCAGGTATTGCATCCTCAGCATGGGATGTTTTCACAAGGTTGGGATCTGCTGGAATGTTTCTCTGTCTTTCAATGTCCTGACTGGTGCTTTTCCTCCCATCCCCCCCCGCCCTTGAACCTTGCCATCAGCACTTGTGGGGTGTACAGTCCCTTGGGAACCGTGTCTCCCTGCACCCAAAGACCCCCCAGGAGGGCTGTCCCCATCTGGAGGCGATACTTGGGGTAGTATCTAACTTCTCTGCTCTCAGGGGTGGTGCCCAACGATGGCCAGTTCCCAAACGCTCATGGGGTGCGGACCAGCTACCTGTGCACGGGGCCCATGTGCCGCTACGCAGAGGACCTGGAGCCTGTGTTGAGAGTCATGGCTGGTCCTGGGGTCAGCAAGTGAGTTGTTCCCACTGCTCCAAGCTGCTGTGCTGGAGTCGGCAGCTCTCTGGTCCTCACAATGTACGAGACAGGTCTGCACCCCACCCAGTTTGCTTGTTACTGATTTCCTTCCTTTTCTGCTGGCTTCAGCAGGACCTTGGCTGCTGGGACTGACCTTCCCACCACCCACATGCTCCCAGGAACCGGCAGCCATGGGCAGACTGATAGGTCCCCCTTCACCAGTGAGCTCCTTCCCAGCTCTGTCCCACACACCCCTCCCAGGGCTGGCCTTGCTCCTGGGTATTACAGTGCCTTTTGTCCTGTTGAATGAGGAGTTTTCCATCCCCACACCACGGCCAGTTCAGTTCCTTCAGTTCTTGGTTCATGCAGTCAAGTGCAACCATGCTGTGTGCCAGTGAGGAGCAGGGCAGAGATGGGGCACATGGGGTAGCCCTCCTTTTTGCCACAGCCTGCACACAGTTGCTCTCTCCATTACCAGTTTGCTTTTTCCCAGGCTCTTGTGCAATCCCAGCCTTGGCTGAAGCCAGGGTTTGTAGTCACAAGGTGCTTCTGGAGAAATGAGAACTTTCCCAACAGAAATTTGATGGGACTGAGGGGGCAGGTGAGCAGCTGGATGTGTTGTGGGCAGTAGGTGTCTGTGTCTTCAGGGTCTCACCGTACCACTCTGGGGGACAGAGCAGGGTCTCTTGAGGACACGTAACAAGCGTGTGAGAACCTCTAGCAGCTGCAGAGGAGCTGGGGATGGATTTGTGACAAAGCATCATGCCTTTCCCAGGCTGAAACTGAATGAGAAAGTGTCGCTGGAGAAAATCAAATTCCACTGCATGGATCATGATGGTGGGTCCATTTTTGTATCACCTGTGGACAAGGAGATCTTGCAGGCCCAAAAGAAGGTAGGAAGCAGCAAAGGATGGTACTCACTGGGGTGAGCCTGAAGATAGAAACTGGAGAGACCAGTCAAAGGAGCCCTGGGGAGGGGAGGGAGCTGCTTTGTGTGTGGCTCCTGCAGGAGCTGGCAAAATGAAGGGCTGGGGAGGCAGCCTTGCATCCCAATCCTCTGCTTTCAGGGGTTAAAAAGTAGATAGAACTTTTTCTTCTTCAGGGCTAAAGAAGACACAAGGGGAAGATCTTATGAGTAGATCCCCTTACTCTCTTCTCTGTAGTTTCCACGGGCTGATGGCAGGCATCAAATCTTTACGGAAACAAGCCCGTCCTTGCTCTTCCCTGCAGGTGGTGGAGCACCTCGAAAGTGACCTCGGAGTCCGGGTTCAGCATGTGGCAATCCACAAGATGAAGTATTCTTTCCAGATCTGGTCAGCCATGATGTCATCCAAGGACAGTGAGGGACAGGTGTGTCAGAGTGAGTTGGCAAAGGCACAACTTTGGAGGCATCAGGGAAGAAACAGTTGTTTGGGGCCAGCTGTGGAGAGCTGTAGGCTTCCCAAACCTACCCAGGGGCTTTCTCTGCTCCATGTGCCCCCTCAGTCCTCCTTTCACCTCTTCCTAAAGTTGCACAGCAACTTCTCCCTTGCTGTCGTGTGGGTTGAGGCCCTGGCTCTCAGCAGAGGAGCAATGTGGTAATCAGGAAGGGGGAGGTTGTTTTGGCACATTGACCTTTTCCATGCAGGCTGGGATTAACACCCTTTGGGATGCCAGGACCAACAGGGGACTAGCAGCTTTCCAGCAGGAGGCCTGCTTGTGTAATTTTTCCCTGGCATTGCAGTTGCTGTGCTATGCTCTGTGCATGCAAGAAAGTACTTTGTAACTAAATAAACTTCTGGGAATGTAATAATTTATGCATTCCTGGCACAGAGGCAGTGATGAAACAGCCCAGCCCCACCACACCAAAGGAGGACTTGTCTGGCTCCTCTGCCTCCTTCTTTCAGGTCCAATTGCCATATTACAGAAGGAAATGCCTCTGGGACATTATCCCTTGCATTTTGTCGGTTGGGTGCTGCTTTGGGGGGCTCTCCCTTCTCCTTGCTGTCTCTGGCAGGAAAAAATGCCCCTGCTGCTGCCCTGGATCAGTGTCAGAGCTGTGGAGCACCTGATGGGCATCTCCTGTGTGAAAGCGAGAACACCTCACATTGGGATAATGGGATAACCGAAGTTTCACTGTCCATTGCCAGCCTGTGCCTCCCTGCTGCATGTTGGCTTTGCTGACAGGGGGAGTGGGTGTGTTACAGGAGGCACAAAGATTCACAGACCTGCTGGGGGACCATGGGAAGCCAGTGTGGCCGCTGTGGGAGCTGATGAAGTGGCTCGTGGGGATGTCGTCTCACACTCTCCCAGCTATCGGTAATGCTGGCAGGGGCCCTGGGAAGTGCAGAGGCAGTGGTGGGGTGGGCAAGTTGTTAAATGCAGGTATTACTCTTCCAATGCCCAGTGAAGGAACTCGAGGTTTGCCCTGAGCATCTTCAGCCTAGTTTTGTAATGATGCAAGCTCAAGAGTGTGGATCTTTGATAAATGGGAGTGGGTACCCTGGGGGAAGAAGTGAGGGTGATGGAGCTGGGGGCAGGGTTCACTTCTGCTGTGAGCCACACCAGAACTGCTGGGGGCTCAGAGGGCTCAGTCAGGGTCTGCACCAATCTTGTTTCATAGCAGCAGGTATTAGGGAGCCCTAATTAGACCCTGTGCTGTCTAATGAGTGCTGGGGTCGTTCTGCTGGCTCTGCTCAACCCCACTGGCTGGAAAAGCTGGAAGGAAGGGGCAGGCTGAATGCTTGTCCCTTGGCAGAGCTGGGGGAATGCTGCCCACAAAGCTGTGCTAGGGGCAATCTGCTGTGGCTACTGGCAGGAAGGGGTACTTGGGGGGCCACCCCAGAAGCAGGGGATGTTGCATGTGGCTGGGCATTGTGTTTCTGCCCCACATAGACCACAGTCCTCTCATATGCTCTTGTCCCCATTTCTACCCTTTGCTGCAGCTCTGGGACTGACAGAGAAGCTGGTGAACCTCAACCTCAGTGGGAAGGCCAAACTGGTGAGCATGGGGAAGAGCCTACAGGAGGAGATGGAGGCACTGCTGGGGCCAGATGGGGTGCTTCTCTACCCCTCACACCCTACCATCGCCCCCAAGCACCACTCCCCCATCTGCATGCCCTTCAATTTTGCCTACACAGGTGAGCAGCCCTGGCTCCTGTGGGGTTGCAGGTAGGGCTACCAAAATGATCTCCCTGTGGCAGCAGTATGGGCTGGCAGCTGGGGTGTTGTATCCAAAGTGTTTGCATTGCTGACGGTGGGTTGTGCAGCAAAGAGAGGTGTCTTGTTGCTCCAGAGAGTGGAGTGAGGGTTGTCGTGCTTCATACTGTGTGGCATCTTTTACCTTTTGCCAAAGGTCCACAGCAGAGCAGGTGTGACTTTGTGTGTGATATTGGGGTTTAGCAGGAACCTGAGACCTGCCATCTCTTGGGATACAGTCTGGGGTCCCTTGTGTGATTTCCATGTGGTCTGAACACCTCAGTGCCAGTGTCAGTGCTGCCTTGCTTCGTGGAGTGATGGAGGGCTGGTGCCTGGCACAGGAATGTCCCAAATTTTGGCATGCCACAGTTTGTGCCATGCCTCATGGATGCTGTTTATACACATGATGTGTGCACTGGGAATCTCTGGACAGTGATGTCCCTTGTCACCATGTCTCTGCACTGCTGCATGAAGCACCAGCTCCCAGGATCTTGGTGCTGTGTATGGCAGAGCTGCCTGCCCAGGGTGGGAGAGCCAGGCAGTGATGTATCCCAGTCTTTGTGCTCACTCGGATCTATCCCACCTTCTCTCTTGCAGCCATCTTCAATGTCCTGGGCCTGCCGGTGACACAGTGCCCGCTGGGGCTGGGCAGTGAGGGGCTGCCACTGGGCATCCAGCTGGTGGCAGCCTCCTACAATGACCACTTGACGCTGGCGGTGGCCCGGTACCTGGAGAAAGCCTTTGGAGGATGGGTTTTGCCAGGGGAAGTTTAACCTTGGGAGACAGGGACAGAGGCAGTGACAAGTGCTGATGCTTGATCCCATCACGGCACTGCCTGCTCCCTCTGCATCCCCCTGCACCCTGCTGGGAGTGGCTGGTGATGCCTCCAGTGCAGGAACAGCTGGACCACTGCCACTGGAGTCCTCATCCCTGTGGCACCCTCTGTCAGGGAGAGACCTGCCTTTCCCAAGCCCCTCAGTAGCCCCAGTGCCACAGTCTGAGGATGCCCTGCCTGCATCCTGCCTGCAGTGGGCACCCACCCACCTTTTCCAGACCGTGGAGTCGGCCAGCTCTGTAACCTTTCTGCTTTCAAAGCGCTGAGTGAGAGCTGGGCAGAGGACATGCTTCCAGATTGCTGGGGGCAGCTGTGCAGCACCCACAGTCCTCCCAAGCTCCTGCAGGCTTCCCCCCACTCTCTGACCAAAAAGGGAGAGGGGTTGAGGGGGCTGGAGGAGCCATAGGCCTGCCTCACCAACAGCGCTTTGTTGGGGGGGTGGGTGCTGGCTCTGCAGTGTGTGCAGCTGTTGGGCACAGCTGGGAGCATTTCAGCACTGGTATTCAGTGAGGTATTAAAGAGCCTGTCCAGTCTACTGTGGCTGTGTGTCCTTTTCCTTGTGGCTGTCTCCCTTCCAGCTCCTGCCAGGCCCCAGCCCCATCTCTCCCAGGCATGTGTCAGGGTTACCCAGCACTGCCAGCCATTGAAGTGGTGCAGGGACAACAGTGGAGATGCTGGCATTGACCTCCGGGGTGGCTCTTGGCCACTCTAGGCCTCTTGTTTTGGAATGCCCAGGCCAACAGTGACTGCTGGGCCCTGGGCAGAGTTGAATGGTGCTTATGAGCCCCACAATGCTGCTGTCAATGGCTCTGTTAGTCTTGCAATGGTTGTGCAGTTCTTGGGAAGCACAAGTTCAGCTGTGTTTTGTCCCAGTGGGCTGCCAGAGGCCTGGAGCTCTTGAGGTGATGCAGAGCCACGTCCCTCATGGTCTCCAGGGCAAAATGAGGGGCCCCAACCCTCTGTGCCCAGCCTACAGCATTGGTCTTGGCAAGGATAAAACCTGCTACTGGTTTTGCTGGGATGTCCTGGCCTGTGTGTCACCCCTGGGGTGAGCCCTTGCTCCTTTCTGTCCCCATGCCACTGATGGTCTGTGCAGGGGTAGTGCAGGATGCTGGGATGGCGTGGTGGGACAGGCTGTGCCTCAGCTCTGGTGTGCAGAGGGCACTGCTGAGCACCCGTGCCCAGCTGGGATGTTGCTAATGAGGAAGCAAGGAAGGAAAAAAAACAAACCCTGGCTCAGCACAGGAGGTGCAAACCACCCAAGTCAAATCACGCCTCCCAGCGTGGTGGCACAGGCAGCACGGACCGTTCCCCATCTAGAGGAAGCCTGGCAGCTGAGCAGACCGTGGTAACGCTTCCAGTGAGCACTCGGAGCCAAATGTGAGGTTGCTGAGCTGAGGGTGTTGTGTTTAACAGTGTGGTTGGTGAGATGGGTTTCTGATACAGCAGTCAGGCAGAGAGGAAGTGCTGGATCAAGGCTGGGGGGAGTGCTGGTGCTTCAGGGTAGTGTGATGGGAGTGCAGACAAAGGAGAGGATGTGCAGAGCAGAGGGGGTTAATCCCCACAATCTCAGTTAATGCCACAACACAGGAAGAGTTGCTGGGATTTTTCCTCTGGCTATGGCAGAAGGGGAACGGATGTGCTGGGGTTCAGAGGGGGGCTGGGGACTGGCCTGCAGTCACCCTCACTGCTTCAGGGAAGCATTGCCTCCCTTGTGCTGCCTTCGGCAGTGAGAGCAGCCCTGTCCCTGCCTGCACAGGCAGCCAGTCCTAGGGTCTCCATCAGTTCCCCGGCTCTGTGCCTCCATAAGCCCCAGGAACAATCCTGGAGTCTCTTTCTCCCTCTGGGCAGAAATACTGCCTCCTTCAGGAGGGTTCTTGCTGGTCTCAGGGTGGGAGGAATCCCTAGGCCAACTGCCTGTGCTTCAGCTGTGGTGTTTCAGAGGTCTCACCTCAGCCCTCACCCACAGTTTGCAGCTGCATGTCCCTGCTTGTTGACTGTTCCTCCTTGTTTCAAGCTCTTAATCCTGCAAGGGACAGAGAAAACATGGGGCAACGTTTTGTACCCACGTGCTGAGGTGGTTGCGCTTGTAATAGTGAAAAGAAATGGGAAGAGTCAGAAGCAGTGACAGTGGTGAGCCAGCCCCACTGCTGTCCCATCTGGTCAGGGGTGCTCCCACCCCTCTGCCTCTGGAGGTGGCTGTGGGCTCTCCACCTTCACGGGGGAATGTGTCCTCACAACCACAAGGTCGGTGTTGGTAGCCTCAAAGCCCTTGCATGTCTGCTCCAGGAGAGGAAGGTTACCTCCATGACTGACAGGAGCAGGGCAAGATACCTGGTGGCTGAATCGTGGGGCAAGGCCAAGGTAAGAAGGGACTGGCCACGTGCAGGTGCCCAGCCGGACAAGCCTCTGCTGTGGTTCACAGTCTGAGGTCTCTGCTTACAGCCCAAGAGGGTCCCTCATTGTGCCCCATTTTGCCTTGTGGGAGATGTCACACACGATGCCCTCCCCATTCCAGGGAGTCTGTGGGATGGCTGGGGGTGTCCTGGCAGTGGTGTCACAGGTTGTGCCAGTGTGAGTCATGCCCAGAGCTGGGCTGAGTCACCTCCCCAGTGGCGTGAGCATCAGGTGAGGAGCTTTCTCAGACCCACATCCTGGTGACAAGGGCAGTGTGGCTTCTCACCACGGGGTGCCAGAGGTGGGTGCAACAGAAGGTTGCTGCAGCACATGCATAGTGCCATAGCAGTGTGGCAGCTGCCCACTGTCCCTGTGGGTCCACTTAGCACCACAGCCCTGAGGGTACCTGCCCTGCTGCACCCCCAGAGTGCAGCAGAGGGACCCCTGCCCTCCATAGTGGATGCCTCTGTGCCACAATAGGCATGTAGACTCCATGGGGCAGTGTCACTGGCTGAAGCTTCTGTTTTTAATCCCAGGTCCCAGAAGCCCATCATGCCTGTGGGTGGCACAACAGTTCCAGCACACCCATCCCTTTCCATGGTCCCCGGCACAGTTGTGTAGTGCTGGGGCAGATGGATGGGCTGTGGTAGGATGAGCCCTGTCTTGCTCCTGCTGCTGTCCCTGGCCAGCTGCTCCCTGCTCCAGGGTAAGCCAGGGCTGAAGCTGTCACCACAGTCTGGGGTGGGGGGCCTGGCTGCAGGGCAGGAGGAGGCACAAGGGCACATCTCAGACCTACTGAAGGTACCTGTGAAGAGGAGAAGCCCAAGTGGTCATCAAGGAATGATGAGAAAGAAAACCCCCTGTCAGCAGCAGCTGTGTCAGGGTGTTGTCTCTCCCGTTTTGTCAGCTGTGTCTCTGCTTTGGTAGAAGCATGGAGAGGATGTTCTCAGCGTGTGACCAATTGGGGGGGTACAGGTGCTGAGCACCTGCTTTGAAGTCAGTGTTTGCCCATGCCAGGATGAAGCTGGGGAACCTGTGCTACAAGGGGACCCTGCAGGACACTGCCTCATACCCCTCTGCTCCCTCCCCAGGGACGCTACTGAGGCCACGGCATGTCAGGCTGGAGGCAAAGAACTTCCACGTCTGGCTGCACTGGGAGCCAGACCCCAGCTCACCCAGCTCTGCCACCTATGAGGTGGAGTGGAGGAACAGGTAGGTGGGGAGGAGGGGGTGAAGGGGTCTGGTCCTCTTACACCCTGGCAGAGGCTGTTGGGGACCCCTGGCAGCCAGAGGACTGTTGTCTGGCAGTAAATGCCACAGGGTAACAGCAGTGGAGTTGGCAGGGATTGGCTTGCCCTACCCCTGCACATGCAAAGTCAGCTCAGGGGTGTGTCCTGGTGGGTTTTGAACAACTTCAGGACAACATCCCCGGACAGCTTGGTCCCTTTCCTGGTCACCATCCCAGTAACAAAGGGATTGCTTTTGGACTGGGGTTTTGGATTTTGTTTTTTCCCATTATGCTAAATGGGATTTTCTGTATTTCAGCTTGGGTCCACTGCCTCTTGTATTTTTGCTGGGTACCGCTGAGAGGAAGGCTCTGTCTTCTTCTTGTGTTGATAAGACCTCCCCACCAAAGTCACCTTTCTCTGAGGCTCAAGCTGTCACCACTCGCTCCGTTTCCCTCATAGCAGAGCCTCAACAGCCTGAACTCCTTGGTGGGTTCTCCCCGCCACGGCTGTGTGTTTTCTCGTTGTGGAGAGCACAGGACAGGGCACAGTGTCAGATGCCATGGGTCCCCAGGAGGGAGTCAACTTGCTGGTGACCCCCCTCCTCACACATCCCAGGGACACTGTTGGCTGATGCCTGGGCTTTCCTACGCTTTCCGCCTGGGCAGGATGGCGGTGGCTGGACAGCCCTCCCTTTGGGCTGGCAGGATGCTGAAAAGAAGCAACGCCTGTGCTTTCTCCCTGGGCAGAACCTCGAACTGGACCAAGGCAGGTGCCTATGGGGGAAACAGCAGAAACTCCTGTGTGTGTGAGCTGTATTTTGACAGGATTCATGACATCTACTGGGCACGGGTGAGAGTGGTGGCCGGAGGTGAGCAGTCCAAGTGGGCCAGTTCCAGCGAGCTGCAGCTGTACAGAGACAGTAAGGACTGCGGAGCTTCTCCAGTTGGGCTCTTCCTGGGGGGCTGATGGGGAGAGGGGGCCTTGGAGAGATCTGATGAGATACAGTGGGAAAGCATATTAGGATACTGGAGGGAAAAGAGTCAAGAGCCCTAACCAGAGGAAAGGGATGAGGCAGAGCTGCCGGAAGATAGCTGGGTGAAGAGCAAAGGGACAGAGGAGACACAGTGAGGTGATTGGTAGGAGACCCCAGGCCAGCAAGGCACCATGAGAATTTGGGTCTCTGGGGAATGCAGTGAGATGGGGCAGGAAAGAGGATATGCCTCCAGGCTTGGCTTTTGAAAGGCTCATCTGTCATGGTGTCCTGGTTCAGGGCAGATTTTGGACAGAACCCCCAAAGGGGCTCCTCTAGGAAAGCAGATTCATTTGGCCCCTCCCCCCAACTGGTCCGGGAGAAAATACCTCCTTGGAGAAAAGTGGAAAAAACCTGTTTATTAAACAATAAATCCCCTTGCTGCTCCAAAAGAGATGACAAATTGAGAACGTCCCCTCCCCGGGTTGCAG
>JAYDZK010000233.1:19416854-19433309 GCA_034509185.1 Euphonia xanthogaster
TAACTAAAAGCAAAGGAGAGCTCTGTCCCGCTGTCTGTCCATCCGCAGACAACACAGTCCAGGAGCAGGAATGTGGAAGAGTGAGTGCAGTGTCTGAAAACAAACTGCGCGCTTCTTCTCTCCCCCCTTCACTCTCAGGACAAGTCTTAAAGGTGCAAAACTTATTATTCAGCATAAACAGAACAAGACAATCGGGGATAAAAGCATCATACAGTCAAGCTAGGACACATGGTCTGGGATGAAGCTGGCGCAGGCAGGTGCAAGCAGGGGCAGATCCGCTGGTATTCCATTCATCCTGACTATTGTGTTTGCCTGGTGTGGGAATGTGCCTCTTCTCAGTCACAGACTGGCTGTTCTGTCCAAAAAACCTAGCAGTCTCTTGGAGCTAGAAAATTTTCAGGACCCTCCTCTGACCTCTATCAGAGGGGTTGTTGCAATAAACAAAATGTGTAAGATAAATGGGTTCTACGCTGGTGGTTTGTGTTCCCTTGTTCATTCCCTCTGCATCCAACTGGCATGGAAGTGGGTGCATTCAGTTAGAAAGTGATTGCTGGCCTTGGCAGTGGGGTCTCCAGGCCCTGGTGGGTGGCTCAGGGGTGAAGGTCTCAGCAGAGGGAGCCAGTGTTGCCACAGGTCTGTCGGTGTGAATAGGAGGCAGAAGCAGTGCTAGCTCTCATGAAGATGTGGTGGCTGCCATTCCTAGAGTTGGTTTCAGAGCACAAAGTGCCATCAGGCAAGACCCAAAGAACTTCTGTGCTCTGAGAGGGGAATGTCAGACAGAAAAATGTAATTTCTAGAGAAACAAGATGTCTGCCTTCCTTTGAAGGCCTTAATTTTTGATTTTTTCCCCTTCCCTACAGCAATTGTTGGCCCCCCCAAGTTGTCCTGGCTACTCCAGGACCAAATCCTCAGCATAAACATCATCACACCACTCACTCCCTACCAGAGAAGAACTGGTTCCTACAAGCCAGTCAACCGAGTGCTGCTGAAGCTGTGGTACTGGCTGCACTTGTATGAAGGGGACCTGCTTGTCCAGCAGGTATGTGTGGTAGCTGGGGAGGGCCCAGAGGTGCAGGGCTTGCACAAGCTTTCCTGGTGCAGCAAAGCCACCATCTCAGGTTGTAGTGCTGTGGGGGTGCCTGTGCTGCAGCCCTGCCCACACCTGGCTGCAATGCAGGTGTGAGCATTGCCCCCAGTCTGGGGCTCAGCAAGGCAGGAGACCACTTCCCTCCCCTGGGTAAGAAGAACGGGACTGGTTCTGTTCCGATGAAAGGTGATGCTCTGGGACCTGAACACCTCCTGAGGCAAAGAACTGAGTGTTGGAGGTGCCTGGGAGGAGGGACCATGGGGCAAGTGGGATCTTGAGGCTGCACAGAGCAGTGGAGCCATGCACAAACCCCACCTCCAGCTTCTGTGGCCACTTGTTACATGTGCTTTCAGGTGCCCTGCAAACGGAGCAGGAAGGAAGTGCCTTGCACCTTTGGGCACCTGAAGCCCAGCACACAGTACTGTGTCCGGACGGTGGCTGCAGACATTGCCAGGGAGCGGAGCCAGGAGGCTGAGCAGTGCCTGGTGACTCCAGCAGGCCCTTCAGGTGGGAGGACTCTCACCAACTCAACTGGCATCTCAGATCCTGCTCACAGCACAAACCTGTGTGGAGGTGTGAATGCCTCACCCCCAGCCACTGGGGTCAGGGTTGTGGCCCAGTGCTGCCCAGTGGGGACCTCTCACGGCCATGCTTTCTTGTCATCTGCCTTGGGCTTCCCTCCTGAAACATCCCCACATGACATGGATGGGAAACACTGACAGAGGGTGGGATGGGGTAGGAGGGACGTGTTTGAGTGACCCCTCAGCCTGCTGTGATGTCCTGGCAGGCTTTCCATGGGTCCTTGTTGTGCTGAGTGCCTTCTTCCTGCTGCTGCTACTAAGCATGGCTGGGATCTGCTTCATGCAGCTGTGTGTCTTTCCCAATCCTCCGGAGACCTGCCTCCCAAAAGCACTGGTGAGTGACAATCCTCCTCCAACCTCCACCTGCTGTGTAGCCATAGCCAAACCAGGGTTCCCTGCATTTGCAAGAGTTCAGCATCTCCTTTCCTCCAACTCTCACATCACCAAGCCCATTTTGGTACCCAGGTGCCACCCCTGCCATCTGAACCACTGTCCCCCAAGAAGAAGGTACTGGTGGAGGGCATTGGCCAGCCATGGGGCACAGCAGAGGATGGGGTCTCAGGCAGTGCAGCCCTTGGTGTTCAGCACAGTTTGTCACAATCCCCTAGCTGGCAGGGCTTTAGCCAGATGAGGCTGACCATTTCAATGTGTTTGTCCTTGCAGACTCTCCAGAACAGCCAGCTGAGTGTGGCCATGCAGGTGCCTCCACTCCAGCTTGAGGAGGACCCACTGGCCCTGCTCCTGCAGACTGTGCTCCCCTCCCATGGGCCATCCACAGCTGTGCAGGCATCAGCCACAGTCCCACAGCTTCTGCAAGGTCTTGTTCAGGATGTGAGTGGCTACTGTGCCAATGGGTTTGGCCCAAACTGCACTGAGGGAAGGGACCCATCCTGCACCCACAGTCAGCTGGGGCATGCCTTAGGTTCTCAGGTCCCCTCACAGCTGGAGAAGGATGGGGAGGCAGGTGATGGGGATGATTTGCCAGAGCAGCTGGTGCTAGTGGGACTGGCTGGACACAGCTACATAGGTGACAGGGACAGCCAGATACCTAAAATATGGCTCCCCCTGCACCTCCAGCTTTATTCTAAACGCCAGTGCCCAGTCCTGGGAGCAGGCAGCCACCTTCCTCTGCCCGTGCCAAGCAGAAGCTGCAGCCAGGAGTATCTGCAGGAGGGTCTGGGCACGGCTGGGCACTGGATCCGGCTCAGCTCCGTGAGGCTCCTGCCCAGTGCGGAGGCAGAGGGAGAGCAACGCCTCCGTGCTCCCCAGCCCCTGCGTGGCGGCGGGACTGAGCCAGAACAAGGCGACAGGACCGTGCAGCGAGGCTGCCCGGAGCAGGCAGAACCGTGTCTGTGCAGCCCCCGCCAGCTGCCCCCCTCTCCCCGCAGCGTCCCGCGGGCAATTCCCTTCTCCGGCTACGAGCCCCGGGCCCCGCCTGGCAGCGAGCCTTAGCGAGCGGGGCAGCCTCCAGCGCCCAGCACAGACAGGGCGCCTCCCCGAGCTCTCCGGGCTGGCTGGCTGTCCCAACCTGCTGGGGCAGGGCTGGGGATGGGACCGGGGCAGGCTCCAAGGGCAGGCACAGGCACATTCCGGGCACGGCCGCCGAGGATCCGCCAAGCACGGGCGGGATCCAGAGCTTTCCTCTGGGGATTTGGTGCTCTTGAGACACAGCATAAGGAGCATGGACCAACGTTGAACCTCCAAAACTTCTTATCTAGAGATCTGTCTCTGTGTGTGCATGTATGGTACTAATTAGTATCTAGACTAATGTAACACTCATATATACATATCTATTTATAAAGCTCTTTAATGAAAAAATGTTGGGGTTTTTACTTCTGTGGAAATGTTGATTCTGTGCTGGAGTTGTTTTTAAATATCACTAATTTATTCTAGAAAACTGGCTTCTCTATTCAGTTTCTGTGTTACAGACCCAGCACGACCCTTTCCTGTGCAGCAATCAGGAAAGGCACGGGGTAAACTTGGGGTTTTCCAGGCAGAAAATTGCACCCACAATCTCTGTCTTGCTCTCCTGTGGGAAAAGACTGGGTTTTAGCACCATGGGATACATTTATTATTCCTGCTGCTGGCACTGGGGTGATTTATGGCTGAGAAGCCCTGCCCTGTGGCTCTCCCTCAGGATGTGTTTTGAGGCTGTGCCTGAAGCCACAGAGGCCAGGGGAAACCTCCTTGTGCTGTGTCACAGGCTGGCATCAGTGGAGTCAAAATGCAGTGACAAATCCAGACTCTTGGACTCACAAAAATTACTCTGGATCTGGGAACAGGTGAGAAACTGGTGTCTAGTGTCCAGGCAGCTGGTGGAGGGGATGGAGGTACAGTGCTGCCAGTCATAGGGAGCCTTTGGGGCTGTGCAGGGCCATGTTCCAACCCTGTGAGTCACTCCTGACACCCCAGCCATGTTCCATCCGTGCCTCGTACTGCAGGCTGACCCCTATAGCCCACAGGGATCCATGAGGTCCATGTGTCCACCAGATGCCCAAAGGAGGCCATGACTATGGGAAGATCATGACTGGAGCAAGCTCCTGGCAGGCAGGATCTGCGGCCCCACCGAGAAAGGAGCCCAAGCTGAAACAGGTTTGCTAAAGGGAATTGGACCTTGCAGGGAGAGTGATAGAGCAGCTTTGGGGTGTGTCTGGCATCTGGCCCAGGTCAATCTCTCAGTTGATGTGAGGACATGTCACATATTGAAGAAATTAAGCTGAATTAACACAAAAAAAAAAAAAAAAAAAAAAAGAGACAGTCCCAAAAGCTGCTTGAGGAACACATGTATTACCCATATGCTTTTTTCTACCTATGAAGTTGGTGTCCAGTTGCCATCTCCTTTGTCCCTCACAGTCTCTGATCTGCCTCAAAGTCATGGTGAAGCCCTATATGCCTGCAGCCCTGTTTGATCAATTGCCTCATCCCCTTAGCCCACAGGGCCTCCAACCCCATGCCACTCTGGAAGGTCACTGCATGGTCCTAGGCAAGGCACCTCTTAGCAGGAGCATCAGTCAGAGCTGCTGTTTGTGCCACAGGCTTGTGGCAGGAGCCACATCCCAAGCAGGAGCTTTTCCAGGCCCAGCAGTGTCCATCATGTTGCTTCAGCCCAGTCCTGGGTGGTTTGCCAGGACATTGAGACCAGACTGGTTCCCACAGCTGCTGTGTTGTGAGACCTGGGCTTGCACTGAGGCACGACTGGTGCTCTGATCACAGCTGGCCAGGTCTCTGCAAGTCTGAAGAGGACCAGCTCTTTCCTGAGTCTGTGCCTGGACAAGGGTACTGGGGTCCCCATGGATGATTTAGGCAGTTACTCACTGGAATCAGGGGCTTGCCCTGGCCCAGGGGTGGTTGCGCAGCTGGAATGTTCCTACTCATATAAAAGAGTTGTTCATGGGGAGTGGAAAAAGACAGAAGGGTTGTGACATTTCAAGATGCCATCAGCAGCTGAAGTTTCCGAGTAGATGCAAGAGAGGGTTTCTGCTTTGCCTTAGAGGTGCGAGTAGCATGTGGAGCTCTGCAGTATCACAGAGAGAAAGTGCAACATTCGCTGTGGGGTGAGGTCCCAGCATGTCCCAGGAGAGACCTGTCACCACTATGTGCAGTGTGAGGCCTGGGTGGGGTGTCTGAATTAGATCCCACTTTGGTCTACCTGGCAGGTTGCTATGTGCTGAACAGGACTGGACTGTGCTGGAGGATGGACCTGGGTCAGGGGTAAGCCCCCAGCCCCAGCCAAGATGTCAGCCCCAGGAAGGTCTGCGCAGGACCCCGGACCAGTCCCTCCAACACCACTGCAGCCTCATTCCCATGCATACAGCAGGGTCCTCCCTCAGCATTCCATGCTCCCTCCACGGCCTGGAAAGGGCTGAACCAGCGACTGGCCCTTAGGGACCCAGCCCACCCTACAGCACCATCATCCTGGAGGTCAGATGCTATCTCTGGAGCTGGCCGCAGGCCCACAGCACAGCGCTGTGCCTGCAGCTACTGCTGCAGGGGCTGGTGAAAGCTCTGACTCACCACCATCTCTCCTCTGTTCCTGCCTTCTCTCTGTGGTGTTTTCAGATTCTGCTGGTGCCAGATCAAAGCAACAAGAGAGATGCCAGTGCAAACAGCTCTTTATTAGAAACAGTGGGCTTAGAGCATATTTCTTATTACTAATTCTCAGAGAGCTGCCAGCCTATGAAAATGGTGTACAGTGGAAAATTGCTCTAACGGGGCTTTCACAGTCATTGAGTGGGAACCATTGTACCTGACAACCATGAGAGATGTGGTGGCCCCTGAAATGATGGGGGGAAATCAAGCTCTTCTATTTTGTGGGCTGGCAGTACCCAGGACCATCCCCATTAGCCTTTCAAAACCGTGGGAGGCAGAGCTGCAAATAGCAGGGTCTGCTCTGACCCTGTGCCCACACTGCTCTGTCTGCTTTCTCTCCTGCCTGTCACTGCAGCTGCCCTGCCACCTCTCTGGGACAGCCCAGAGCCACCCCAAATCCTCACAGCCCCCTGAAGTGCTGTCCGGCACATCTGTGTATATGGCAAAGATCTGGGACCTCGGTAAGGCCCTGTCACTCATCCTCCCTGTGCAAGTTGTCTTTGTGATGGGTCTGTAGCTCTAGGTAGGTCCCTGAAGCAGCATAGAGCAGCAGCAGCACAGCTGGACCCCATCCTTCAGCCCTGAAAGACTTTGTGGCTTGACAGGTCTGAGCTGCAACATCCAGACAACTGACTCCT
Organism: Euphonia xanthogaster; assembly: GCA_034509185.1. NCBI lineage: Eukaryota > Metazoa > Chordata > Aves > Passeriformes > Fringillidae > Euphonia > Euphonia xanthogaster. The sequence continues at coordinate 19,423,250 of JAYDZK010000233.1, forward strand.
GCTTCACATCCGTCTCAGTGGTCTTAGCTTCTTGCCTTGGTTGGGAAGCCGAGCAGGATATGGGTGGGGACTGTGAGAGCCCCAGAAGCTGGAGCCTGAGTGTGGTGTGTTTAGAGGATATGCATCAAGAGGGCTGCAGACCTGACAGGATGCAGAGAAGTGAATTTGGCAGTTCAAACCTGTGTGGTTTCTCTCCAGGCAGGAGCTTTCCTGCAGTTTAGTAGATTGGGGCCCAAGCAGGGTGATTGGGACATTCAGGTCACCCCAGGAGACCGTAGAGCAAAACTGGTCCTACTTCATGTGCTGGTCTGGGTCTGCCCTCACATGGGCATGCATGGCAAGTGTCTGCACTCAGAAGGTGCCAAGGGCATCCTGACAGACTCATATACCGTCTAGCTTGGTCACCAGGTCCCCTTACTCTGCAGGACAACCTCCCCTGTGTTGTCCTCACTGCTCACCACTGCTCTTCTCAGGATCTGTGACACACAGCCAGTTCCTGCACTTCCCATCCTTCAGATGCCCAGGGATAAGGGATTTCTGGTCCTGCAGCCTATGGGATCGGCAGCTGAGCTTAACACTTTCCCACTTCCTGGCACTGCTCCAGTAGCTCTCTGCCCCTTAGGGTCATTCATGCCCCTGGTGACAGACAGGACCAACAAGCTTCCCTCTGAGTTGGGTGCATATTGGCTCACGATGCACTCTGAGTTTGGTTGGGCGGGGGGAGGGGGTTGGGGGGGTGGTGGGGGGGGTGCTTGTGCTTCCTCCTCATGGCACCACAGCAAATGGCAGGAGCCTGTCTACAGGATTTTCATTCTGTGACATGAAACCTGGCAGGATTCTGATTTTTTCCATCCTCTATTTTCCAGAGGATGGAAAACAGGCTAGATAAAGATTTTTGTTAGGAGAAAAGTCCCAGCTGGGTGGCATGCCCACTTGAAATGGATGGTAGATTCATCTTAGTTGTTTCCCAGTTGTATCCATGCCCAACAGATGGGGACTGGCAAACAGAGGTAACCAATGATCTCTGGATAATGCACCTTCAAGTACTCCATGAGAAATTAGAGTCTCTGTTTTGTGGTCAGCAGGGTCACAGTCAGCCTCATGATTAAACAACAGAGGCTCAGGCTGCTCATCATCCTGTCCTGTCTTCCTCAAGAAAGTCCCAGTGTGATGTCCCATCCCATAAGATGAGACGACGCAATAGACTGAGAAACATGGATCTCATGCCAAAACTTCAGAGGGACTTTCCATGTGGCACCTATGAAGCAAGCACTGTTCAACCTGTCTGAGCCCCAGCCTCGGTGCAGGTAGGGAAAGGCACAGAACAAGCTGCCCTATCTCCTCTCCTCCATGAATAACACCTCAGGATTTTAAGCTCTTCAAAGTTTAAAATCTTCTTCTGCCTGTCAGTCACTTCCCCACTGCCCTCAGGAAATGTAGTGCTCAGTGAGGTAGGGCATGAGTTGCAGTCACAAGAAGGGCCTGGTTGAGGTCATTCCAGCTGGATTTCTCTGAATTAAAGCCTTCCAGGGTAAGAGAAGTAATTAGAAGCATTTCCAGTTGGCTGATAGCATGGTAATCTGACACTCAAGTCCGGGGAAAAAAACAAGATCTCTAATGAGAACTGGAAAAACCTCAACACAGGAGAACTGGGCCAGGTCCCAGCTGACACAGCCAGTGTCTGGGGGCTGCCTCTGTACCTGCAGCTTTGGGAAGAGTGTGCGCTGCCTCAGTGCTGTTCTCTCAGAAAAGCCATCTTTCATGACCCTGTCTCATGGATGGTGTTTTGGGACATTGGTGGACCGGCCTCCATCACTGCCTGCCTTTTTTCCAGAGAGCAAGGATGAGTATTTCCCTCTCCAAAACTCCCTGGACCCCAGCATTTGCTCTGAATTGTGCCACTTTCCTTTAACTTTGGAGCCCAGACTGATCTCTCCAGTCTGCAGGGGCATCCACCCCAGGAGTGTCCCCTGATGACCCCAGCCAAGGAGTCTAGGATTACATCAGCCACCTGGAGCTCACAGACACATCCTCCAGAAGGAGGAACTGCACAGCCGGCTTCTGGGATGAAGGGGAGAGGCTCCTCCGAATGCCAGCAAGGTCCAATACTGCTCCAGCAAGGAAGCTCTCGGCAGCAGAGGATAAGCCTTGTCACTGGCTGTCCTGTCTCCAGGGACCGGAGCATGCACTGAGAATCAGCTTGGGATGCCCAGATGCCCAAAGGCTTTGTCACTGCCCTCTTGCTGCCATGAGATGTGAAAGGAGCAGAAGACATGGTATCCCTCGGGGAGGAAGATCATGCAAAAAGAAAGCGGAGATCCATGTGTTTTGTCCAAACCTCAGTCTCATGCTCTCCTGATCAACCTCCAAGCCCCACTGGAGCCAGAGTTAACCTGCCCAGCCTTCCACAGCACTTCCCACTGACACAGCGCACCACAATGAAGAGCTTCTGAAAAGCCAGACCTTGTACTGGTCAGCAAGGAGAAGTGCCGAGTCCTGCCTCCAGGGAGGAACAGCCCCAGGCACCAGGACACAGTGGGCTAACTCTGACCCAGTGATCCAGGCCAGCACAGACTGCGGCTACAGCTTCACTTCTGCTAAATCTCAGAGGAGTTTCCACTGCAGGAAAGCCCCCACCACTGCACAGCACCCTCTATGCCAGCAGCCTTCGTGCCTGGCTGACAGCACACCAGAAAGGCATATTAAAATATAGTTTATTGCTATTCTTAGTTTATAAAATACAACAAACCAAAACCCATTAGTAAAAAACCCAGTCCCCAAACCCAGCACTATCTGAGGCAGGCTTGCAAGGACACACCTTTAGTGCAAAGAGGAAAGTGGCAGTGAGGGCTGAGGAGGCTCCGCTTGCTTCAGTTCCCACAGAACCCACCGTGCCCACTGTACAGTATCCATTTGCCTGGGGCTGGTTAGGGAGGGCTGGCCAAATTCTCAAGGTCTGGTGGGAGTCCTGGGGAAGCTGGAAGTGTCAGAGGGGGAACACGAGGTGTCATGGCTGCGCAGAGCAGCTTTGACGCCTCATGTCAGCGACACAGGACGTGAAAGCATGCTGAGCCAAAGGGGCACTGCCCACACCTTTCCACAGACACAGCACTTTGCCAAACAGCTGCTGTCTGTTCTCCTGGGCTTTCCAGTGTGGAAACTAAACATGTGCCCTACCCTGTGGCTGCTCCCAGCCTCAGGTGCCAGAAGTGCTGGTGGGAACTAGGGGGTATGGAGCTAGAGCATAGCTGCACCCTCTGCAGGGTTCAGCGAGGCACAGAGACTTCTGAGCTGGGAGGAGCCATGCGGGACCTTGCAGCTAGCAGCACGTGGCCCTGGGTGCTGGCAGTCATGGGAGGGATGCCCTGATCCTCAGCCCTTCATCCTCAGGCCCTTTGCAGGTCCCCTGACCCTTTGTTTCCTCCCATAGCTGGTCTTGGCACTGCTGCACCAGGCATCACCCCCAGCACCCACCTACCCCCATGTCCTAAGGGGAGTCAGACCAATGTCACAACCCTCAACAGTGAGCACATTTTTTCAATGTGATGAGCTGCCAGGGCAAAGCCTTTCCATATCTTCAGAGGGACCTGATGTCTTGGAAGAGAGGGCTGTCCAAATGTCAGCCCCAGGTGCTGAGCCGGTTGGCAACAGGCAAATACAAACAGCTCCAGCCCAGGGGAAGCACTGGGATCCCACAACAAGCACAGGATGGCTGGGACCACACAGGGCTGACAGATGGGAATGGGGAGGCTGGGCTGGCCTAGCCATTTGGGGGTGTCATCTCTTGATGAGAAAGCACTACTGCAGGAGGCTAGTCCTCAGCTTTTCCCATGACACATGGTCACAGGCTGTGAGAAACGTTTTCGGGGAGTAGGGAGGCAGCTATATCCAGATGGGAGCATGTATAAATGTGGTCAGCACTGCTGGTGCACAGGGGCTGCAGCCAGAAGCACAGAAGGAGGAGGCAGTGGCAGGGGCTGTGAAGCAAGGTGCTGTTTCTGAAAGGCAGGAGCTAGCAATGTTGTAAACCCTCTCCAGTCTCTCCATCGGCTGGTTTTGGTTGTGTCAGAACTGCAGAGTTAGAGGGCTCAGCCAGGGCAATGCTGCCAGCCCACCCCACCCCATGGCTAGGTCATCTTCCTGGCAATGCTAGCATATGTGTGCTCAATCTCCTCATCTGCAGGACAGGTTTGATTGAACTCATCACAGGCATAGGCGTTGTTGAGGTACCGCCAGACGCCCGTCATGTCCTCCGGGATCTCGAAGTCACGGTACTTTTTGGCTGCAATCTAGAGGAGAGTGAAGGAGGAAGAGGCTGAAACTTCCAAGACCTGGAGGAGACTCACTCTCCAGCTTTGGCAGGGGGACTCCCTGTCCACTCCTCTTGGAGCAGGTGCCCCCCTACCCTGGCCCTGAGGGCCAGTGGCATTACCTTGATGATATGCAATTTGGGGAGGAGGTTGCAATCAGCCAGAGTCAGATGGTCTCCATCCAGGAATTTCCTTTTGGAGACGGTGATGTCCTCCACACTATCTTGGTCAATCTCCTCTGGGAGGGGAGTGTTCAAGTAAACATCCAGGCGCTGAAACTCCCGCAGCAGGGCCTTCTCAAAATCTGGGAGGGTGGGAAACCAAGAGTAGTGAGTGTGTGCTCTGGATTCCCAGGCAAGCTTTAGGCTGTGCTGGGCTGCCTGAGCATCGCACAGGTTTTGCAGAGAGGGAAAAAGCCCTCAGGGCCACACCATTGGGACACAGCCTTGACCCCGGCCAGTCTCTGTTCCCAGGGGACTACAGCAGCATCACCCTATGCTCTGCTGTTATCCCTGTGGAGGGAGCAGAGAACTGCCTTTATCCTTCCCCTCTGCCTCTCCACTTCCCAAGGAGGCTTCAGTGAGGCAGGTAGCAGGAACCTTAACCCCATGGCAGGATTTGCCAGCAGACAAAAGCATTTATTGTGCTGCAACATGGTTGACAAGAGTCAAACAACCCCAATCCTTACTGATATTTGCTTCTTTGCGTGGGTTCTTGATGTATGCCGAGAACTTGGCAAAGATGTCACTGCCCACATCAAAGGACTCCTTGTACTTGGGGCTCAGGTGTGGATACCTTAAAAAAGACATTTATGTCAGTGCGGGGATGGAGCAGGGATACAGCGGTGTCAGTTCCTGGGCCACAGAGTCCAGGGCTGGTACTGGAGGATGCAGGGGGTGTTCATCTGGCTGTGGGAGAATCATGATGATGTAAATTACTGCAGCTGCCACCCTGTGAGCTTTGTCTTCTATCCGGGGTGTTTGCCAGGAGACAATCTCAGGGCAGATACTCCACAGTTTGGGAACACTGGTAGCAACAGAACCCCAGAGCAGAGCTCTGCCTTCAAGCAGTTCTGGACCAGCCCAGAGGACACACATTGGCACAGAGGGGTCTCAGGAAGCCAGAAGCTCCCATGACTTCCTCAGGAACTGTCTTCTGTTTGCTGACATGTTCCAAGGTGTGCTGCAAGGGCAGACACATTCAAGGAGTCAGGTGACAAATGCATTTGAGCTTCCTCTGCAGCAGTGGGGGGCCTGCAGCCACCCAGGGCACAGGGCAAGCTGGTTTGGGGGGCTCCCCAGTGAGCTCAGGGAAGACCACCCAACCACCCTATGGGTCACCTACATTGCTGCTGTCAAGCGAGGACGTTTGCATTCATTCCGCTGAGTGCACTGAACATAAACAAGCAATAGGGTCTCACCCTCTACCTCAACACCAGCTGCCACGGCCAGTGGCAAACCCACCAGTGCCAAGGTCCCTGCAGGGACCTCCCCATGTTGCCCCTCTGCCCTGAGAGCAGGGGTGCAATGGCTGGTGCATTTCCTCCCACTCTTTTCGATTCCTGATGTCCCCATGCCCTCCCCAGTGGACCCAGCCCCTCAGAATCAAAGGGCCTGCCCTGCAGAGCAGGCTCAGGGGCTGGGGGGGCATCCGCCTGCCTGGGCTGCCCTGGGGCACCTCCTGGCACCCTGCCTCGATTTCCCAATCTGCCAAGTCCTGGACAACACTGTGACAGGCCCCAAAGTGGGGAAGGAGTGAGTTTGCAGTTACGTGGGTGGACCCAGGGTCTGCTCCAGGAACTCCTCAATCTTGATGAAGTCTGTTTTCAGCTCCTTGTTGAACAGCAAGAAGGGTGGGTTCGTGCCCGGTGCTAAATCTTTCAACTCTTCAGGTTTCCTGGAGCAGAGAAAACAAGCTGGCTCAGAGCCTGTAGCACATCTGCCTCCACCAGTCCCTGAGGAAAGTGGCCACAGCAGAGGTGGGGGCTAGGAGGTAGCACAGGACTAGGAACATTCCCAGCTCTGCTGGCTTCAGGGAGCTAAGTGCTCTCCAGCCTCTGGATCTGCCCAGTGTGCCTTCAAGTCATCCTCACATCCAGCAGGACGGGGAGTCCCTGGGCCATGCACATTGGCAGGTGGCCCAAGTCCACGCTGACCCACACTTGTGTCCCAAGTGAGGTGGGCACTTTGTGGGGGGCAGCAATTGTTCCTGTGCAGTGACACACAGGCTCCAGAGCAGGCAGGGGGAAGAAGTGCTGATGGGGGAGCTGAGCAGGGCGTGTCTCACCCCACTGCTGGCCCAGGGCTTCAGTGCCACCTCACCTGGTCATGTCCACCGTAGTGACATTGAACTTGACCCCTTTAAGCCAGAGCACCATGAAGAGGCGCTGGCAGAAGGGGCAGTTTCCAATGTTTTCTCCATCCAGACCAGCCTGCCAGGAAAGCAGAAAAATGAAGATTTAATCCTTACACAGACCGGATGCCCAGACCTGAAGAGCCATTGGGTACAGCACACTGCAGGGAGCCCCTCCTGACTCCGGGGGCGGGGGGCTCAGCTGTAGGACCCACCCTGAGCCGGGGCCCTGAGGGCCACCAAGAGCATACTCGGGATGCAAGGGATCGGACCCTTCCCTGAAATGTGAGATAAAGCCGGGAGGAAGTGGAGAAGGAGGCAGGGAGAGAAAGTGATTGCTAATGGATGGGGAGGAAGGGAGGGTCCGTTTGGCCAGGACGCCAGTCTGGAGACAGTGGGAGAAGGGAAATGAGCTCATGTTTGCCAGGAAAAGAGCAATTTGTTTTCATGGGCTGGTCATGTCTGCCTCCCATCTCGTGTGTGTTTAACGAACCCAGGCACCATGTGCCCAGTCCAAGAGGCACCCAGCAGCCTGCCCCTGGCTGGGCGCAGGAGGGTTGTGCCAAAGAGAATTTGTGCTGGCACCCCGGGGGATGCCTCCACTGGGAGGAAACAGAGACGACTGTCAGCTGCTAAAGGAACCCTTTGCAGCCCCTCTGTATGAGCACAGACACAGGCAGAGTGAAGCACATTTCCTTGCTATGTAGCAGCTGAAAATATCCTTTGCAAAAACGACTGAAACACCTTATGAGGACTTTGGTAAGAGGATACGGAAGGTTCTCCCATTCACAAAAACTGGCTGAGATGCTGTGGTGAGACGGAAGTTGTGCTGTGGTAAGAGGTAAAATGGCTCACAAGAAACTCAGCTTCTTTAAGAGAATTACTGGGTTCCTAAGCTGCATGTGAAGCATGGTGCTCCGGCTCATGGCCACCCTGCCCTGGCAAGGTGGTGCAGCACAGCTCATGCCAGCCCTGTTACAGAAGGATGCTGCTCCCCTGGAGCAGAGTGGTGGGACACAAGCCTTTGTGGGACAGCTCAGCACTATGCTTTGATATCTGATAGTGATCTGAAGTCCTGAGGCTAAGCAGGAGGGTGATGAGATTTAAGAGGATCTCACAGAGTCAAGTAGCAGCAAAAACGTCCAGGGTGGGCAGCTGGACATGGCTCCAGAGCTCACACCTCTTTTGGGACCATAAGACAGGATGGCTGAGGAGACAGAGACCTGTGCCTGGTTCTCCTGGGCTGGAGGTAGGTGCTACAATTCACCACAGACGCCCCAAAACCTGTGGAATCTGGAGTGCACGGCTTCTCCAGGAAGAGAATACTGACATCAAACTCACCTTAAGAGGGACTGTAAAAGGATCAAAACAACCTTCCAATACTCCAGGTAGTAAGCTGGAGCAGGGGTTCTGTTTTCCATAATGCCAAGACCTTTTAGTCTTTCCAGAGGAACAAAAAATACTTTTAATAAGTATTTTTTATGTCATGAAATCTGAGGAAGGAAATGGGAACTGAAAAACGTTGATTCCCTAGGATGTGTGCCCAACATTAAAGCTGAAATCTACACATGAGGTTGGTCAGTGTCTATTAATAGCAAATACTCCCAGAGGGGCTACAGCTCAGGAACATCCTGTGTCATTAATAGCAAATAGGGCTTCTTTGGAAAGGAGTGAAACTGGGTCTCAATCTTCCTTTGAAGGAGCTGGAGGGGAGAGTCAGAGAACAGCCTCGAGGGCTGCCCATGGGCAAGAGCACAAGGCATCTCTGCTCCCCCTCCCCAGCACCCATGCCACCTGTGACCAAACTATGGCCATGCTTTGGAGCACCTCCAGAATCAACAGCTCAGCAAGTGCTTTTGTGGCTGTCTAGCATGAGAACCAATGCTTTCCTCCCTGCTCTCTCTGCCAGCTGCACTCCCTTTGACTTCCCTGGCCTGTCACAAGGCTGGGAATGAGAGGGCTTAACTTGTCCTGTTGTCCCCCGAGGAGCTGTTGTGCTGAGCCATGGCAGCACACAGCTCTGGTGGGCATCGGGACAGTGGTGGGGTGGGCTGGGCTGGGGGGATCAGTGAGGAAGGAGTGTCTGTCGCTCAGGGTGCTCTGGGCATAGACTCTGATCACCTGCTTCAGGTTTTTCCATGCTTGTCTGGTAGCTCCAGTCTCCAGTATGGGTTGTTCAGGCTGGTCTTCCCCCTTATCTTTTAAAAATGGAGAGCTGGGGAGTTTTGGACTAAAGTGAAAAGAAAATCAAAACGGCCTCTGCAGGGAGAAAGAATCAGGTCCATACCAGGATGCTCAGAGCCAAAACCTTTATCTGTAGGAATTGGAGGAGAGCTCCACCAGCACCCGGGCACTGCTGGGGGAGCATCAGGCTCTGGAAGGGCCTTGCTGGCAGCCACTGGCCGTGGGGGGAGCCGCAGGGAGGGAACCAGGAGTCCTCAGAGGAGACTTGCAGCCCTCCCTCCGTGGCAAACGCAGAGCAGCATGGAGTGGAGGGAGTCATTGCTCTTTACTTCCTTCCCCAAAGTGCCTCTGCTGCTCCTCCTGCTGCAGCAGGAACTGGGGGAGGACGGGGGGGAGGGGGGAATGGGGATGGGGGGGCACAGACTGACATTCCTCAATCTTTTACCCTCACATGATAGAGAAATCCAGCATGGACTAGCACGGAATCTCTAGGAGGGTTGCAGGCTTTTAGCCCCAACTTTCTGAGGCATCACTAGGCTGCATAGGGCATTGAAACCCCAAAGCTACTTTGCAGTTCCTGTGGTTTCCCCGTGGTATAACAATCTTAAATGCAGTGGGAGGAGGAAACAGCTTCGCCTGCTTGGGGGACTGCTAAATATTCAGTCCCCATGGGACCTGCCACAGCTTCTGCAACCACCCTGAGAGCCAGGAAGCAGCTAAATGCCTGGTGGAGCTGCAAAGCAATCTCCTCCCAGGCAGGGAGAGCCTCCCAGCCTACAAGATGATGCTCTTGCCAGGAACATGGCAGGGTGAGAAACTGTCAGCCCCTTGGGAACCACCCACCCCAACCTCAGGGTAAAGCGGGACTTGCTCTGCACCTGTCCATCCTTACCCTGGTAACTCCAGCCAAAGTGAAAGTTAGGCAGGGTGCCATGCCATGCCATGCTGTACCAGTAGGCACTTGTGGGAGCACCAGCTTTCCCCATGATTTACAGCTGCCACTGGTCACAGCAACAGCTGTGTCTGGGGCATTCCCAGCCTGGGGAGGTGCCGAAGGCACAGGAAGGTTCCTGTCAGCAGCTAGAGCCACTGTGTCTTTGGTAAAGCTGGGTCCTGAGTGCTGGGATGGGGAGGAACAGCATCAACTTTTCTGTGAACAGACAAGCCCGGACAGTTTTTTCACGCTGAATTACAGCACAGGGGAAGTCCTGACG
>JAYDZK010000233.1:19443058-19475386 GCA_034509185.1 Euphonia xanthogaster
TATGGTATGGTATGGTATGGTATGGTATGGTATGGTATGGTATGGTATGGTATGGTATGGTATGGTATGGTATGGTACGGTACGGTATGGTATGGTACGGTACGGTACAGTATGGCATGGTACAGTATGGTACAGTCCGGTATGGTATGGTACGGTACAGTAGGGTAAGGAATGGTATGGTAAGGTATGGTACGGTAAGGTACGGTACAGTACGGTACGGTATGGTAAGGTACAGTATGGTATGGTACTGGGATGCCAGCACAGGTACTAGCAGCTATGTAGGACACACAGCTCAGTGGGTGCAGGGGGGGAACTGGTTCAGGAACAGGCACTGGAATTGGGATGTCTGCATCAGGGGTGGGCAGGAGCAGCTATGGGACACTTCTGTGGAGTGAGTGGCCACTTCACTGAGCATGGTGATGGCACTGACGCACAGAAGGTGAGAACAGCCTCAGGACTTCTCACCCAACTCATACCTGTTCCACTCTGCTCTCCAGAAGCTGCTGGCTGAGTGCCAGGACCAGCAGTGGTGCCAGTTCTCAGTGCACAGCCAGGTCTTTGGGCCAGACCCATGCCCTGGGACACACAAGTATCTCATCGCTTCCTACAAGTGCCGGCCAGGTGAGGTGGAGCACAGTTTGGGCAATACTGCATGGGCTCTCCCTGACCTCAGCTGCTCATAAAGGGGCAGGAAGGAAAGCATGGTTGCTCCTGCACCTCGCAGCCCGATTTCAACCCTTCCCTTGGCCTAAGAGAGTGATTTAGGATGCATCGGGGCATTCAGCGATGTCACTTCCTAGGGAACCATCGGGTCAAGACTGTGTGTGAGAATGACAAGCTCAAGCTGCAGTGTCGACCAAAATCCATCCTGGCCATTTATTCTGCAAGTTATGGACGATTCCTGCGGGGCAAACCAGAATGCGATGTCTTGAACACTGGAGAACCCCATATAGGTATGCCAGTATGGTTTGAGACAGAAATGGGGCAAGAGTCATGCAGAGAGTATGGCACAAGTCCACCACTGGGCTGTACCTGTGTCTCTTGGCCTCTGCTGGCTGATGCCCAGAAGGGAGGGGCAGGCAGCTCTGCCCATGGGTCCATGCCTCATGCCTCTGCAGAGTGTATGGCTCCAGATGCTCTGCGCAGAGTCTCCAAGAAGTGCCACCGCAAGGGGAACTGCACCGTGGCTGCTGACAAGGCCACCTTCGGGGACCCGTGCCTCCCCGGCATGAAGAAGCAGCTGCGAGTCTCTTACACCTGTGGTGAGAGCTCCCCATGGAGCCAGGGGCACAGGGGCTACTGGTGGAGTGTCTGCTCTGCCCACCCCATGCCATGCAGGCAGGGGCATGGGGCTCCCCAGGGAGGCAGGGGCTGCAGGGGAGGAGCAGGGTAGTGATGCTTGGTGTGTGCTCTCCTTGCAGTGCCCAAGCAGCTGCTGGAGGAGGTGGGCCCTGACACCTCGGACCCCTTCCTGCTCTCGGACTACATTCACGGTAATGTGGGGGGAGGAAGGTTACACCACAAGCAGTGTGGCATCACGTCTATGCTTGGGTGAACCAGCCCTTCCATGGTTTGTTTGTATCCCTGGTATCAGCCTAGCATCCGTGTCCCATGGTGGAAACCATCCCTTGTGCCCATTCTGAGGGGATGGAGGTGGCATCTGCTGGGAGCAGGGGAGAGGAAGACACACAGGGTCATCCCTGTGGACAGCAGAGCACTTGTGCAGGAAGGATGGAGTGTGGTATGGGGAAGGACAGGCAGAAGCAGGCAGCTGGGACACGGGGCACTGAGAGAACCTCATGCCTCAGCCTGTACCCCCTTGTCACTGCAGGTGGCTGGTACAAAGGGCCCAGGTTCTCCAGGCTCCAGGAAGACCACATGATTTTTACTAGCTCTCTGGCAGCTTTTGCTCACCTTTGGGGTATGTGCCCTCCCTGGGTCTCATGCAGCACCTGGGGAAACAGGACAGGCTGGGGGGTGGCTGACATCCCAGATAGCCCCAGCTCAACCTAGGGCTCATCTCAGAGGCAGCCAGACCCCAAACCTCTCCAGCAGGGCTAACAGACACAAAGAAGCAGGGCACCAAGCACCCACACTGGGTTTGGGGTGGACAAGTAGGGCGGGAGCTCAGAGGTGGAACAAGCCTCAAAGACCCACAGCACCAACAGTGATGGTGTGGCTACAGTCCTGCCTGTGGACCTTCCTTTTCCAACAGGCCAGATTACCCACTGGGTCTTTTTCTTCCCGCCCTGTCTGCAGGCACTGATGGAGACCACCTCTCTGCAGGCAAAAATTTCACTTGTCAGAGGAAATTACTAATTTAATCCCCCAAAGGATTATTCTTTCCCCCGCTCTGCCTACCTCACATGTCAGTGAAGGTTTCCTTTGGGGAAAGGCCCATTTCAGGACTGGTGGGTGCTGATGAGGGTCTAGGTGACACTTCCATGATCGCTGGGGCAGGGTCTGTCCTGTCTCTACATCCTGGGTGGTGAGAGCATCCCTACTCCCTTCCTCTTACTCCCATATGCCTGGCAGAGGGGCTTTGCAGGCACTGATACCCCACAGACTGCAGAGCAGTTTGTACCCTGGTGTCTTTCTTTCCTTTTCCCTTCAGGTGTCCCAGAGAAAGTTGCCCTCTACTTTCTTTGTGGAGTCTCAGGAGGCCTCATGCTGCTGCTGTGCATCATCAGCCCCAAAACAACCTTCATCCAGGAGGTGGGGGAGGCTCTCAAAGACCCAGAACTGAGCAGCAGCTCAGAGCTGGGCAGGACCAAGCTGCGGGATGAGCAGGATGGAGATGTTCCTGATGACAGCTCCTCGGACTCCTCCTTCCGCCGCCTCACCTGCACCTACCGGGCCACTGACAGCATCTTTGGCCCTGAGCTGACGGCAGCTATGGAGGGAGCAGTGGAGCACCAGGGCCACAGGGGGGAGGAGATCTGGATGCCCAAGGAGTCAAGCCCATATGCCATACACAAGATCAAATCGGCCACCAAATAAGAACTGAAAGAAAATGGCTGGAGGGCAGCAGAGGGGCGCAGGCTCAGTGGGATCCAACATCAGAGAGACATAAGAGTTTGGGCTCCTTGAGGTGACTGGACATCCTGAGCAGCAGCAAGGTCATGGCAGCTCCAGTGAGTCCATCAACCCACTGCTCCACCAGCTGCGGGTGACATGCAGACCCTCAGTGTGATAAGGGGCTGTGTAATGGTTCTGTGGGCCATGGGCTCCTTTGCCACAGATGCCACTAACCCTAACTTAACCTCCCTGTTCTCAGCTTGCATTTTCTGGCTCTAGAGTTTAACCCTGATCAGCCGTGCCAAGCCTGCCCTGAGCCCTTTGAAACTGCTTGCTCCTATTTCTCCTTGGGTACTGGCTTCCACTCCTGGTGCTGCAAACAAACCCTGCATTCAGGCACTGTGTCAGCAGCAGAGAGGCAGGAATAGCCAGGACATAGGAAGAGGCAGGTGAAGTGGGTGTGCAAGCACAGCAGGCATCACCACCACAGCCCCACCACGGTGCCTGCCATGCAGCCCTGCTGTGCCAAGGGAGCTACTCCATAGGCTGGGGCCACTGGCAGCTCAGCATAACACAGGCTCTCACCTACCTGCAGGCATTCAGGAGCTCTGTCATCCTGTGTTGCTCTATGCTTTCCTCTTTACTTTCCCCAGCAGCAGGAGAGCCCCAGGTTTTAACTTGCTGTGGGTTTTTTCCAGTGAATAAATGCAACAGCTCTTAGGTGCAATATCTCTCCCTGACCTTGGTCATTAGTAATGAAAAGGGGAAAAAGAAAGTGGCAAAGTTCAGCCCTCCCTGTGCAGAGAAGTACCTTGCCTCCCATCAGTTCTTCTGGCACTGGGCGATGGGAAACAAGTTGGGCCTGTTTTACCACAGGAAAAAATAAGGGGAAGGGAAAGAGGAAAAGCAGTCCATCTGGGTCCCAGGAATGATGCTTCCCCTGTCCTTGCTGCTCTTCTTCAGCCTGAGGCTTCCCATGTGGTAAGCAATCCTGGAGCAAAGGTCCCCAGATACCATGCAGGGGGGCTTCTCGGCAGTCCTGCAGTGCCAGGAAGCCAGGCTGAGGCTGGGGTCTGCTCCAATTCGAAAAGGTAGCACAGGCTTTTTTAGTGCTGTGGGAAGAGTCTGGATGGAAGCAGCAACCCTGCTTTCCTCACAAAAGGGACATGCTAGGCACAAATGCTCTTGAGCCAGCACACAGTGTCTGGCGAGAGGAGCCAAGGTCCTGCATTCTCCCTGATTCGGGGGTTTGCTGAGGAATGTCACAGCCCAAGCAGAGCTTGAGGAGGTCTCACCTCCAGCCAGCCCCCAGCACCCATAGATTGTGATCAGGACTGAGACCACACCCTTGCCTCAATGCTTGGACAGCTGGCACAGCTCCTACTGCACACCCATGGCTTCACCCTGCACTTCTTGCTCTCCTCATCTTTTCTCCTACACGCCCCATATCCAGGGGCAATTTCAGCTTGCATGGTGGGAGCCATACCCCTGCAGCAGGGCTGGGATTCCCAAGAGCCTTGTCAGGAGCACCAGCATGTCAGTGCTTTAGAGACTTGAAAAGCCTGCTTCCCAATGCCAAGCCTAGGCAGGATAGGCAGACATGAACCTGTCCCAAAGCAGGAAGCTCATCCCAGCCTCCACAGGGCTGTGGGCAGACTTGGATGGGAGTTTTGGCTGAGGATCTTATCCTACAGGATAATCACTGGCAGTGGGATGTGTCCTGGCTCTGCCTGGCTAGTATGCACCCAGCCTGTATTTCTGACTGGGCTATGCACTGCCTTAACATGCACAGGGAAGGGCAGGCTCCCGGATCCCACAGGATCCCAAACCAACAGCAAGCAAGCCTCAGGGAGCCCCCAGGCCAAGGACAGAAGTAACATGGGGGGAGCTGGGTCTGGAGAGGACAAATGGCCAAGGAGGGAGCAAGGTGGGCTGGGGCTGCAGCAACTCTGACCAGTTTTGGGGACTGAAGGGACCTAAGATGTGTGGGACCCAGGTTTAAACCTCTACTGAACCCGTGAGCAGAATTCTGCTCCTGGCTGTCTGTGATCCAGTTCTTTCTGCTGGAGATGCAGCAGAGCTGCCTGCATGCAGCCCAAGCCATGATGCCTGATCCTGCCCACGTAACCCTTGGGCAGCAAATTTAAATGCCCCCAGATGCTGGCACTGCTGTGTTTCCCTAGCCAGGGGTTCATCAGCTCCACCCACAACAGCAGCACGTGAGTGTGCGATTATCTGAAAGGATTTTCTTGGGTTAAACTTACGAATTTGAAAGGTTTTTCTGGGAATCTTTGGCCAAGGGAAGCTCTCCTCTGCTGCAGTGCTCAGCTCTGCTAAGTTTACCTCAGCAGGGGCTTCACTTGTGACAAAGCTCAGTGTAGTGCTAAAAGCCCCCAAGAGTTGCTGAGGGCACAGGACCACCGCATGGTGGTGGCATGAGAGCAAAGAACTGTGCTGGAAACTCACAAAGGAGCAGAGTGATACACTGAGCATCAAGGATACAAACATGGATCATGTGTCTCACACATGAAAAGTGTGTGGCTTTTCCGAGACTAGTTTATCAAGGAACAAAGCAAGCTGTGGGTGTGAGGAGTCTCCTGCATTCCTTTTGTGATACATGGAAATTGACTTCAAGCCAACTGACAGCCTGAGCAAGCCTTTTCCGAGCTCTCCCTGCCCGGCAGCCTGGCTGCACAGCACAGGTCTCCCCAAGAGCTGCAATGCCCTCAAGGCCGGTCCTTGATACACGTTCAGTGCTCCTCAGCAGATGTTCAATAAGCAGCTGGTATCTCGTACAACCCCATATTACAGTGACTGCGACATGCGCCTTGGTAACTTTGACCCTGTCCTGGTTGCTGTGGATGATGGGGCAGTCCCAGTGACCCTCACCCTGAACTTGGTCAGTCATGCCTGTGCGACACCAGATGAACAGTGCTCCTGTGCTACCTCAGACAGTGAAAGTAGGGTTAGACTAGATATAATAAAAATATCTTCCCTGTGAGAAGTGAGGCTGGGGATGCCCTGGCACAGGGTGCCCAGAGCAGCTGCGGCTGCCCCTGGATCCCTGGAAGTGTCCAAAGCCAGGCTGGACAGGGCCTGGAGCACACTGGGCTCGTCTAGGGTGTCCCTGCCCATGGCAGGGGGTGGAACCGGTTGAGTTTAAGGTCCCTTCTCACCCAAACCGTTCTGTGATTATCCAAGCGATCAGAGCCCTCTGTTCCCGCCACAGCACACCCTGTCCCCCAGCCCGGTGGGAAAGGGCAGCCCCCGAGGCCTGGGACCCACGGCTGCGGACGGAGGCAGTAGAGGCAGTGGACTCAGCGGACTCAGTTGCCTGCAGAGGCCGCTCCACCCGCCCCGAAGGACAGCGATGCCGGAGGCCGGAGGCCGGGGACCGGGGGCCGGGGGCCGGGGCCGCTCTCCGGGCGCCCCTCACTCTGCGGCTCGGCCCCGCAGAACGGATTTAAACGGCGCCCGCTCCCACCAATCACTGCCCGCCCGGCTCGGCGCTCGCCCCGCCCTTGCCGCATGATCGCCTTTCCATTGGTCACCGGCGTTGAATTTTAAACCCTGCCGCCCTGCCCCTTAGCAACTGCATGCCTCTGCGCCCGCCGATTGGCCGCCGCCTGGCATCGCCTCGCACTCCGATTGGGCGAGGCTCGGCCAGTGCTGGCCGGCCGCTACCGAACTGCTACTTTCAAAAGCGCCGGGGCCGGAGGTGCGGGCACAGCGGACCGGGCATGGGTGAGTGGGGAGAGGACACTCCGGGCGTGGGTGGCCGGGGGGATCCCCCCCGGCTATGGGTGAGTGGGGCCTCCGAAGGCTGCGGGGGAGTGGGCAGCGCTGGGACCCGTAGTTGGTGGCAGGCATGGGGACCCTGGAGGATGAAGGGAGTAAGGGCTTCCAAGATCCCGTTCCTGGGAACTCCGGGGCATTCAGGAGAGAGGGGAACTTTGGGACTCCCGACTCCTCCAGGGGACCCTGAGGGTTGCGGGAGAGTGGGGATCTCCAAGACCTCCAGCTTTTCGAAGAAGTGCAAGCCCTTGTATCCTTCTCTGGGATGCAGGAGTCTGGGAATTGCCTGTCCC
This sequence comes from Euphonia xanthogaster, assembly GCA_034509185.1. NCBI lineage: Eukaryota > Metazoa > Chordata > Aves > Passeriformes > Fringillidae > Euphonia > Euphonia xanthogaster. The sequence continues at coordinate 19,450,165 of JAYDZK010000233.1, forward strand.
CCCTACCGCCTCACCCAGCAGAGTGCTTTTGGTGGTGGTCTTTGGGGTCTGTGTCCCTTCCTACCTGGGAGCACCCCTAGCCAGATTTGTCCCTCACCTGGGCATGTCTTGGGGCACCACCCACCTGCCGTGCTCAGGAAAGGGGTCAGTCCTGCTGTGCTAACCCCCAGGAGGGACAAACCTCCCCTGTGCTGCCCCAAGCTGGGAGGGTGTCCCTGGAGGCAGGTGGGCAGCAGCCTCCATCGCATCATGCTTTGCCCCCAGCTTGCTCACAGAGACCAAGGGAGAGGATGCCATTGCCACGCAATGCCAAGATGCTGAGCACCAAGCAGTCCCGAGCAGGCAAGGCAGGCCCTACTGCAGAGAACGTCGATCCTGAGAAGGTGAGCACCGAGCTAGGCAAGGGCTGTAGGGGGGGCTCCTGTGGGGCAGCTGACCACCATCTTCTAACAGCCTCTATTGCAGGAGGAGAGCTGTCATGCCAAGAGGTCTTCGTCCTCACCCCAGGGCGGGCCCAAGAAGAGATCAGCATTCGGAGACATCACCAATGTGAGTGCTTCTGTGAGGGTGGGGGCTCTGGTGCCCCCTGTGAACTCCCCATGGTGGGGGGGGGGGGGCATATCCCATGCCCATTAGGAAGAAGAGAGGTCTCCCTGCAGGGCATATCTTGCTTTCCACTGTGCAGCCCCTGTATGCCCCTGTTCTGACCCAAACAGGCTCGCAAGAACCAGGTGGTGCCAGGGAAGAAGGAGGCTGTAAAGGTTGCTCCACCCAAGGCGCAGAAGGCACATAATGCCTTAGGGGTGGCCAAGAACAACGAGATCAACCTAAAAAAGTGAGTAGCTGAGGGCAGGAGTTTGCTGCAAACTCATCCCGTGGGGACAAGTAGTAGGGGCTTCCCTTGGCTGATGGAGGCTGAGCCAGATGCAGGAGGAAACTAGTATATCTACTATAAATGGCATCAGGTTGTGGCAGGGGAGGGTTGGGCTGGATATTAGGAAAAATTTCTTCCCAAGAAGGGCTGTCCTGGCACAGGCTGCCCAGGACAGTTGTAGGGTTACCTTCCATGGAAGGATTTAAAAGTCATATGGATGTGGCCCTTGGGGACATGGTTTAGTGGTGGGCATGGCAGTGCTAGGGGAATTGTTGTCCTCAATATCTTTAAAGGTCTTTTCCAACCTAAGTGGTTCTAGGAGTCTGTGGGGATATTTTAGGGGTGGTTTTGCCCCTTCCTGAAGCAGCAAGAGTCTTTGGAAGGCTCGTCTTCAGCCAAGAAATTTGGTCTTCTCCCAGCAATGATTTATGCTCTTGTCCTTCCCAGGTCAATGAAGAAAACTCCCTCAACAGCTTCTGCAGAGCCCAGAGTGGATCCTGTGCCAGAGAAGCAGGTGTCTGTACAGGAACTGAAGCCCCCTGAGCAGAGGGTAGGGACCCTGGGCTGCAGCATTGCCGCAGGCCCATCACAGCACCGCTCTGTGGCTGCCACTGGTGGCACTCAGGCACCAGGCAGTGCTCTGGGCCTTGGAGAGACTTCAGCCAGGGTGATGGAAAGCTGGGGAAGGGGGCAAAGTGCACCACCATCTTCCTTCAAGAACCCTCCCCTGGGAAAGTGTGGGGCAGGTGGAAAAGGGGGATACAGAGGAACAGCAGCCTTGCCCCAACAAGGTGACTGGTACTTACAGGGCCTCCCCCTTACTGCTGCCTCTTCCATGCCAGCAGGTGCCAGCAGTGGAGGACATTGACAAGGAGCAGCTGGGTGACCCCTATGCCAATGCAGAGTACGCCAAGGAGATCTTTGAATACATGCGGGAAAGAGAGGTGGGTGATGCCTGTCTAGGGCGTGACAGCCCTGTCCAGGGAAGGAGTGACTGCAGGCAGGGCCACTGGCTGCCCAGAGACACTGACCACCTGGCAGAGGACTGCACAGAAGGAGCTTGTTTGAAGGTGGGGATGTTTGCCCTGTCCCTGAAAGCTGGCTCTTTGGCAGGAAAAATTCATACTTCCTGACTACATGGAGAAGCAGACAGACATCAGTGGGGACATGCGTGCTATCCTTGTGGACTGGATGGTGGAGGTGCAGGTGAGAGGGTACAGCTTTCTGCAGAGCAGCCCCCATGCTGGCTTTGGCATGTGTGACCTCTGTGCTAGCAGAGGCTCCTGCAAGCATTCCTAGTGCCGAGCTGATCCTCCCCCTGCATGGGCTAGGGATGAGCCTACATCCCTCTCTCTAAGCCTGGCCCATAGGTACCCCTGGCCTCTGTGAGAGCTGGAAGGGGCTGGTCAGACCTAACTTCTGTCTGACACTCTGTTCTGACCCCCACTCTCATTCTTGAAGGAGAACTTTGAGCTGAACCATGAGACACTGTACTTGGCTGTGAAGCTAGTGGACCACTACCTGGTGGAGGTGGTGAGCATGAGGGAGAAGCTGCAGCTCATCGGCTCCACTGCCATCCTCATTGCCTCCAAATTTGAGGTGACTCTTTGTGTGCTCTCCTGGGGTGCAGGGTCAGAGGGGCTGTGCCTCTCTGGTCCCTGGGGGGGGTTTAGAGAAGGCCAGGTTGCTGCCCTGAGAGCTGCCAGGGTGGCATGTCTGTCATGTTCCTCCTTCTTGTCCCAAGGGCTGCAAATACAGTCATAATGGGCTGAAACCTGTGTCCTGGTGTCACTGGAGAGCCAGCTTCTCTCTGCTCTGCACAGACCATCAGGATACCTTAGTTTACTTAATGCAGGCATGGAGATCAAGCCAAGGGCTGGAGGAGTATGGACATCACAAAAGTCCCACAGGGCGTTAACAGTCCTTGCTGAGTCCAGCAGCACATGAACACTTACAGGGCCTGTGGGCTGGCTAGGATCTCCTCAGTGACGCCAGGATGAGCGCCTGTTGGGGTGCTGAGCGGTTGTGCCCCCACAGGAGCGGTGCCCACCCTGTGTGGATGATTTCCTCTATATCTGTGATGATGCCTACAAGCGGGAGGAGCTTATTGCTATGGAGATGAGCATCCTCAGCACTCTCAAGTTTGACATCAACATCCCCATCCCCTACCGCTTCCTGCGGCGCTTTGCCAAGGTGAGTGCATTCAGAGGGTGGGCTGGGTGCCCCCAGGCATCCCTTCTGTTGGCTCCAGGGGACAGTGACTCACATCACCGGGGCTTCAGGCTCCCAGTTGGCAGCAAGGAAACTTCATCCAGGTCCCCTCAAAAGGGGTGTGAAGTGTGAGGATGGTGGTCTGTGAGAGGCTGGGTGTGTGTGATCCCTGACCTGTGCCCCAGAGGCTGCATTCTAGATCCTAGAAAGGCTGGGAAGGGGAGCAGCATTGCTCAAAAGGCTGAGCCTTTCCCTGCCCACTGGCTGCAGTGTGCCCGTGCCACCATGGAGACACTGACGCTGGCCCGCTTCCTCTGTGAGATGACCCTGCAGGAGTACGACTATGCCCGTGAGAGTCCCTCGAAGCTGGCTGCCAGCTGCCTGCTGCTGGCACTTACCATGAAGAACCTTGGGGGCTGGGTGAGTACTGTCTCTGCCGAGGCACCCTGGGAGGAGGCACCGCAGGGGGACGCAATGGACTAGTGAGCGGGGTGATCGCTAGGGCTGTGATCAGATTTCGATGCTGGACAGGGAAGATGATGGCTGTCCTGTCACTGAGGACACAGCTTAGCCCTGCTGTCCCCTTGCAGACCCCTACACTGGAGTACTACAGTGGGTACAGTGCCCAGGACCTGCACCCCCTGGTGAAGAGGCTGAATTTTCTGCTCACATACCAGCCCCGTGACAAGCTGAATGCTGTGCGCAGCAAGTACTCACACAGGTGAGAGTCATGGGTTTCTGTCTCAGGCCTGTCCCTGCCACAGGGAGTAACACCACCAGCATGCACCCTAGGCTTCTGTAGGGATCTGGGAGCAATGGTGGATGGGTGTCAGGGCTGGGGTTGAGCTCTAAGCCAATGTGTTCCTTCCAGGGTCTTCTTTGAGGTTGCCAAAGTCACCCCCATGGACATGCTCAAGCTCGAGGAGACACTCACTAGCTCCTAGCCCTACTCTGTGAATAAGCCTGTAAATAATGGGGTACCCTCAAGCAGGGTGGTACCATGTACATAAGCAATAGTAATTTTAACTGAGGAGGAGGCGGGGGGGGGAAAAAAGTAATGTGTAACTGTTAATAAAATGTGTTTGTTGTACATGCTGACACTGGAGACTATGAGCCCCAGCACCGTACTTCCCGGTGTTGTGGTGAGACAAGAGGGTGAGAGCATGGTGACTAGGGGGGAGCAGGAAGCTCAGGGGTGAAGGCTGGAAAGGTATTCTCAGTTCCCTCCTCCCCACCTTCCCCTTAGTAATGACACTACATGAGCAGCAGCAATGAGTATCTTCTCTCCAAATATTTACACAGCATAAATACCCACATGGGGAAGGGGAAACTTTGCTTTGGCTCCAGCTTGAGCACACAGAAGGTGGCCCCAGGTCCTACAGTGACCCTGATGGGGCGGGACTGGTGGTCAGACCACACACCTATCAGGGTAGACCTCTGCTTCAGTGTCTCCAGCCCCATAGGCTGCAGGAGAAGCAGTGGCTCCAGGGTTACTGGGGTCAGAGAGTTAAAGCAAGGCAAGCAGAGGGGCTCCATACATATGGGGCAAGGGCAGGGATTTGTTCCCCTACCCAACCCCTGTTCCCTGGGGGCAGCACCACCCAGCACCTGGACTGGGCTGCTGCTCTGCTGTCAGCCTAGGGCAGGTTGCTGAGTTCCTTAATGGCCTGAAGGATCCTCTTCATATGGCCCACTTTGGTGATCCCCAGGTCCTGCAGGAAAGATAAAGAGGAGATGATGCATTTGCAGGGTACAGCTCTTGGTCCTTGCTGGTAGACAAGCCACAGGGTGGAGGATGAGACACAGCCCAGCTCCCCTTGCTAGTTCATAGTGCTTGCTTGAAGCCCACTGTCCTCTTGAAAGCACATCCCCATGCCTGAATGAAGGGGAAGGTTGGCTGCTGCTGATACTGCTTTGGATAGGTGTAGGGAGCCTTGCAAGCTGGAGGACCAAGGCCACCCTCCTCCCGTGCTTCCCCACCCCTGTGCAGAAGCTGCACAAGCTCAACTCTGCGGACCCAGATGTAGGGCCAACCTGCCACCAGGAGGGATAGGGAGAGGAGGGATGGAGGACACCATGCTCCCCAGGGTTGGGGGTCCCTCAGGAGGCACAAGAGGGTTGTACCTTAAGGTCTCTCCTCTCCAGCAGAATCAACTCTGAGCCCTGGATGTCATGCCGGACAAAAATGTCTCTGTATTCCCCTAAACCAAGCGTTTCCAGCCAAGCTGCCACCTCCTCGGAGCCCCACTTGTCTGCTAGTAGGGAGGAAAACCACAGTGGTGGACTGCTGGGGCCTGTGGAGGCAGTGGGACGCAGCAACGCAGGCAGCAGGGATGGCAGCCTGTGGTCAGCAGACAGCATGCCCCCTCCCACCCCTGACTCCAGCAGGGCCTGAGGCCACAGCCTGCTCAGGCTGCAGAGGTCTCTCCTCTCATTGGCTTACTTATGGAGCACCTGAGCTGCTCCCCCTCAACCAGACCCCCACCTGTGGACAAGGGACTTACCCAAAGGTCTGAGCTGTACTAGTGCCCCCTTCTCCCCCTAGCCAAGGAATTATGGGGTTGGGGTGCTCTGCATGTCTGATATCAGAAAAAACTTTAAGGGGCTCTTGGTGACAAGGGTGCCACCCCCAGGCAGCCAGGTTCCCCCTTCCTGAGGATTCTTCCCCAGCATTCCCAAGACAGGAGAGTGAAGGATAGGTCAGAACAGGGGGGTCCTTTCTAGCATGGACTGCACCACCTGTCTCTCCCTGGCACATTGCTCACTTTACCTGGCAACGCACTGTTGGCCTTCTGCTTCTGCAGCTTGTCCTTCTCCTTCCTGGGCTTGGGGATGTTGAGGCGAAGCTTAAAGCTGCCCTTGCTGGTACCTTCCTGTGAGAAGCGCCAGGCTTGGTGGGATGCTACAGCTCTCTGAGGTTGGGCTGTGCCAGACCCTAGTCCCTGTGCACCCACCTCCTCAGCAGGGTGGGCAATAGGGCCCAGCCAGTGGATGTCCAGCAGCCGCTGCAACTCCTGGCCCAGCACACTCAAGGGGCCCTGAAGCGCCTCCTCCTCCTGCGGCGAGTCCAGCTGCGGGGGACAGGGACCATACCCAACCCTGCTGCCACCCCCAGAGGTAGGAGACTTGAGGGTCTTTGGGTGCTCTCCAGTCCCTCACTCACCGCCTTCCCTTCCAGGAATGCCCTGGTCTCAGCCCACAGCTCTTTGATGCTCAGCACCATCTCCACAGCCATATTCCTGCTGAGAAACTGGGGCACAGGGGGTAACCCCTTGAGCAGCAGGGCCCATGGGGCCTGGGTAAAGGCTCCCTTACACTCCCAGTCCCCACTCACCTCTGAGGTGCCAGCAGTTTTGTGGGAGAGGGCTTCACTCAGTGCCAGGGAGCTGGCATTGACTGCATGCGCCAGCTCCTGCTCCATGGCTTTGTGAGCCTTGGCTGCCTCATGGATCCTGCAGGTGACAGGGGCTGCAGCTGCCAGGGCTCCCCTGGGCTGGGCACGCACCTCTGCACGGTCACAGCACAGTTCCCCCTTCCCTGTGCCCACTATATTCCCCTTCCCACAGTCTGACCTGGCAATGAGGGTCTCAGCGACCCGTGAGACCTGCTGCAAGAGGCTGCTCTCCTCCTCGGTCAGGTACTCCATGGACTGCTGGGAGCTGAGCCGTGGCCGTGTGGCTGCTCGGTAGCTCTCCCCTTTCTGCTTGTCCTCCCAAGACTTGAGGGTGCTTTCAAATGCCTGCGGGGGACAGACATGGCCCCTCTGAGACGGTCATACCTCCTCATGTCCCAGCATGGTCTTGCTGAGCACCTCAATCTCACCCGGTCCCTTGTCAGCATCTGGGCTCTGTTCTTGTGCTGGATTTTGATGATGCCAGGCGGCTGGATCCAGGCCTCTCCATCCACCTGCACAGGGACACCCTCATCGCCCCGGATGGTGATCTTCACCATGCGGCACTGTGGGGCACACAGCCCAGGGGTGGCATCAATAGCTGCCAGGCTGAGCAGAGTCGCACTGCCTCGGGCTCCACTGCTGCCCCAAAAGTGTTCAGGCATTAGTTGTGGTCCTGCAAGGTACCTCATTACCTGTGCAATGCGATGGTGCTGGAGGTTGATGACCCGTGACACAGCCATCTGGATGCTGCCAAAGACTGCCACCACCTCCAGCTTCTTGTCATCAAAGGATGGAGCCCCAAAGTTCTGTAGAGGATCACTACACATGACGACTTCCATTTTCCCCCAAAGGCAAGGACACCCTAGCCCTGGGGTATCTTAGGACTGGGGAAAGGACACCACACCACCCAACTCATCTCATGGTACTAGCACTCACATTGTCCTCCTTGGTGCCTCCCCAGAAGTTGATGCCCCCGGCATAGCTGGGGATGTTGAGGACAGCAATGCCCTGCAGGCTGGGCAGTGAGATAGGCACCCCGTCACACTGCAAGAGAGGGCTAAGCCTGGCGGGCTGCTGTAACGCTGCCCCTCCCACCCTTTCCCTGTTCTCCCAGCCCTATACCTCCAGCTGGACCCGCTGCTCCAGGTTCTTGTAGGTGCGCTGCAGGAGCTCCTTCGTGCCCAGCACCCCATACCACATCATGTTCTTGGTGCGGCTGCTGTGGGGCAAAGTGGAACAGATGAGGGGCTGTGGGCTCCCCACTGCCTGTCACAGGTTCCACACCCTTCCTGGGGCACTGTGCTGAACAGTCCCAGACTGCTGGCCCCATCTTAGTTTCCTCAATTCTTGCTACCTCCCAGAAAAGCCAAAGGTGCAGCACGTTGCACACCCAGATTTCGACCTTTCCATGTCAGCATGGCAATGTCCCTCTCTCCAGGTGCAGAGCAAGTAAATCCCACTGAGTCCTTACGTCTTTACCCTTTCTGGGGTGTTTGCAGCCTGCCACCAAGGGGTGCTCATTCCAGCAACAGGTGCAGGTACAAAATCTGCTGCAGGAAGGATCTCCAACACAGTAGGCCTGAGTCACCCCTATGGCTCCCAGCAACTTGGCACTGGAAAGCCAGGGGTACATGTTTTTTCCTGGGGGAAATCTAGGGGTTCCAGCCAACCTGCACTTCTTGGGGTGCTCATCGCGTTTATTGTTGAACTCCAGGGAGATCTTTGCATCCAGGCCGATGCCAAAGTAGTTATTCATTACACATTTCTCCAAGAAGTGTCTGAAATCAGCAAAGAGGGAAAGCAGGTTGAGCAGCAGCTGCACATTGGTGACTCTGGGTTGGCACCAGAGGATGCAGTGCAACACCCACTGGAGCAGAGTGGCTGGCACTGGGAAGCCTGACTAAAACTAGCAGGGATGGCTGCTAGTTTCCCTCAGTCACCATGGCAGGACACCCATGGCCCAGCCAGGACCTGCCTGCAGGTGGGAACACCAAGCTTGAAGCATCAGCCAGAGATCCCACACCATCCACAGGCAGGCTCCCCCAGCACGGGCACTGCTTGGCCAAGGAGGGCCTGGTGGCAGGGATGCCACACTGGCGGGCAGCAGCCTCCTCAAAGGGGCAGCATGGTACCAGCTCTGCTCCTGGGCAGCAAGAGTGGGCCAGGGTCTCCGGACAGGCAGAACAGCTGACTCACAGGGTGCTGGGGTCTTCAGGGAACTGCAAGCTGCTGAAGGTGTCTGGCCGGTCCAGGATGATGGATGAAGACGCAGAGGTCACCGTCACCCGCCGGGAGCCTGGCCGGGGTGACAGGGAGGTAGCTGCCACATGGGTTCACCCTGAGTCCATCCCACAGCTCACCCCCATGCTCCCTCAAAATGCCACATGCCCTGCTGGCATCTTACTGAGCTTCTCCTCCTCCTTCTTTAACTCCTCCAAGCTGTCCTTGCTGGGGCCCACACTGCCCTGGTAGGCTTGGGTCTGCTTGTTCTGCTCATCCACAGCTGTATACAAAGAGGGGCATGACAGGGAGTCTGTGCAGCCCTGTAGCCCCTCCTCGTGTCAGCCCTGTGGGCTCGTACCAGGAAGGGCCCAGGGCAGGGCCACTGCTGCCATCCCAAGGATCCCAGGGGAGAACAAAGGCATAGGTCCAGCACCAACCCAGTGTGGCTTCACAGCCCCTGCCAGGCTGCTGCAGCATCAGGGAAGCTGCCAGCTCCCACCACTCCCTCACCTTTCTCTGTCTGCTCAATGATTTGCCGCAGGGCTTTCTTCAGGCTGTTTGCCCGCAGCATGAGCTGCTCCTTGGATTTGAAGATGTGAGGCTGGGGGTTGGGGTTGAAGCTGCCAGCTTTCTCCTGGTCCTTGACATCAGCATGGGTGGCCTGTGCCATTCCTTCGGGGGCCATGATGGCCTGAGCTTCCTCATTCAGCTCCCGCACCAACGAGTCCAGCTTTTCATTCAGCATGGCGCACTGTGGGACACCTACCCCACTCAGCACTTGCCACGAGCTGCTGCCCACCACCAGTGCTGGGTGCTTCCCTGTGCTCTATGAGTGCCTGGATACCCCCAAGCACCTGGACACCCCCTCCCTGGGCACCCCAAGCATGGCACACCCCAATACATGCTCAACAAGGGCATAGGCCTGAGGAGCAGCCCCTCCCCTGCTCAGGGGCTGTGCCACCAGCTTGACCCAACCCTCCAGCTCCCCTGCAACACACCTTCCGTGCCATCAGCTCAGCCTCCTGCTTGTTCTCCATTGCTCTCTTGTAAGCCTGTCCAACTTCAGTCACAAAGTCATTGACAGTGCCACAGAGGAACCTGCCAAGGGAAGTGGCTAGAGGTCAAGAGGGACACAACATGGCCAGCAAGGCACAGATGCAGGCAGGGCGCTTGCTGGGGTAACACCTGCTGCTCCAGAGGGCCAGCACAGCCAGGATTATCTGCCAGGCACCAGCACAGCCGGCAGCTGCTGGTGGCCAGTTGGGACAGCCTGGCCAAGGGGGGTGCAGTGGTCCTGAGGACAGGCCCCAGCCCAGCAAAAGGGGCTCCTGGCACCCCCATCAACAGCCCACTCCTTACTTTGCAGAGGAGATCACCACTGAGTGCTTGTCTGACTCCAGGATCTTGGCCAGGTGGAAGGCAACGGAGTCCGCATAATGGGAGATCTGGACCTGGGGGACACAGGTGGAGACAGCTGGACACCTGCCACCTTGCCATGTGCCCTGCTCAGGGATGGAGCTTTGCCCAGCCAGCCTTGAACTGGGGATGATTAGCCCTTATTCAGCCCACTCCCCACCACTGAGAGTAGCCATGCCCATGCTGCTGGGCAGAGGGGAGGTCGGTCACATCAGGAGGGAAACTGAGGGGCTGAACAGGAGCACACAGAAGAGTCCAAAGCAGCTGGCCAGTGGCAGGCTAGCTCTACCTCACCTTCTGCCTGCTCCCAACTGCACATGCCAGGCTGAGACCTGCCAGGCTCATTTCATTGCATACAGCCAACTCCAGCCCCCTCAGAGCCCCAATCCCCAGGGACCCCCAGAATAACCTCTTCCTGTGCCATCCCTCCCTGTGTGTCCCTGAAATGGGTTGAACATGAACCTGCCCTCCCCATCTGAAGCCCCCAAATGCCAACAGTTCCCACCTGGATGTGGGAGTCCCCATTTTCCTCCTCCTTCAGGGCTGAGGGGGACTGCTTGGGGGCCTCATAGGTAAGCACACTCCACCTGCCAAACAGAGACCATGGCTGCTTGCCACCTCCTGGCCCCCTAGCAAAGGGACAAGCAAGGAACTGGGACAGGCTTCCCAAGAGATGCCAGGGTAGGAGGGACAGAGAGGCATGTATTCCATGCCCTGCTCACCGGTCCAGCATCTTGGTGGTGGCCCTTTCCAGCTTCTCCAGGATCTGCAGCAGCTGAGTGTCATCGTCACATAGGCTGCCCCAACCCAGGACCCGTGCAAGATCATTACCAGTCCCCAGCGGCAGGACACCCAGCTGACACTGAAGGAGACAGACAAGAGTGGGGGGGGCTCAGAGCAGCCCCCAAGGGCACCTGTGACACCCCCAACTCTGCTGTATCCATTGCTTGGCAGCACCTGGGGCACACAGAGTGTGCCAGTGCTGGGGATGGTGCCAGTCTGCACTAGTAATGCCAGGCACTCCCAACTCACCTGCTTGTGGAGGCCAAGGGCATCAATCTCAGAGAGCACCCAACCCACGCTGCCATCCCCACCACACACCAGGATTCTGAAGGTGGAGAACTTCTGGAAGAGGCGCAGCCTGGGTGAGGGGCAAGGAGAGAGGGACTAGGTGCTGTGCCAGGTGCCCACTGGGATCCCACCAAGGCAATTCCAGTGCGCTCAGGCTGGTGCTTACCCCAGGTGTGGGCCTCCATTCATGAGGTCAAAGACTTGGGCTGGGTTGAGGAACTGCTTGAACTTGCGCAGAAACTTGACACCCTGGTTGTCCCCACTCTTGGAGTTGACAAAGGCCAGGAGAGGGCTGGAGCAGGTCGAGGGGCAGGTGGCTTTCCAGAAACCTGCAGTAAGTCCAAACACGAGCCCCAGCACTCACTGCCCACACACACTTCAGGAGAGCAGAATATGGACACTCCGTCTGTGCCAAACCCAACCTGTGGGGTGCTGGGGCAGGAGGGGCAGTAATGGGGATGTCCGGGGGATGGTGAGGGGCAGAGGGAAGAGGAAGCACTATGCTTTTAAAGAAATGAGATGGAGAAAGAAATGTGCCCAAGGCAGAGCAGGATTGACAGCTGGCCCAGAGCCCAGATGTGCCTGCCTCAGGCACATCTTGGCCATCCCAGTTCCCTGGCTGGTGTCTGCAGGCTTTTTCCCTTGGCAGACCAAGCAGTGCTGCAGCAGGGACCATTATCAGCCATCATGCCACTGGCACCAGCCCCACAGCTATTGCCCTTAGAGCCCCATGGGCTGCAACCAGGAGCTCTAGCACCCCCACCACAGCAGGAGCATGGCGACAACATCCCCACAGCCCCCCCCATCTTTTCCTGGCCACTGCTCCACCTCCACTCCCAGCCCAGCTGAGCAGAGCAGAGCGGTAACACAAAGCACTGAGAGCTGCTGAGTCAGAGCGTGGGCTGCAGCGGAAAAGCTTGCTGCCAGCAGTACTCATATGCTGCAGCAGGACAGCATGGCAGGACAAGGGGGGACTGAGACCTTGCTAGGTTGTTCCCAGTCAGGTGAGCAACAGTCACAGCCACAGATGGCTGGGCTGCTGGAGAGGGACAGGGCAGAGATGCTGCCAGGGATCAGCCACCAGCAGCCGAGGCTCTGGAGCTGAGGAGCAGCCGCGTGATGGTTACCCTGACAGCATCCCAATGAGTAACAAGGCAAATGAGGCAAATGAGCCACCGGCTGGGCTGAGTGGTGAAAAGCAGTAAAGAATGAAGAAAAAAATATCTGGAGGAGAAGAACAGATTTTGCTCAGCGGAGGCCAGCTGGGCCCCTCAGGAGAAGGAGACAGCTTGGGGGGGTCCCCCCACGCTCCACATGGCTTCTCCCTGCAGTGTCCCGTGCCAAGGCAAAGCTGTGCTCTGCACTACCAAAAAAACAGCTGAGCTTCAGATACTGAGAAATAACCCAAGCAAGAGCTTTATCCTGCCTTGAGAGATGCTGAACCATTGAGGTGCAACAGAGGACAGCCCACCTCCGGGGTATAGGGTTGGCACTGCTAATCCCAGCACAGAGGCACCATGTCCTGAGCTACTGCAAGTGGTGACCTGGCAGGAGCAGCTAAAGCCACATGCGAGCAAGAAATGCCACCCAAAAGCCCACAGAATATCACCAAGCCCTGAAACAGAGTGTAAGACAACAAGCAGCCTTCAACTAAGGGAGGGGAGTTGACTCTGGAGCCTACTGAAGGTGCTGTTCCTGCTGCCCCACAACACAGGCACAGTGCAACAAGTCAAAGCCTCCAGAAGACCTCAGAGCCCTATCCCAAACAGCCTGTCTCCCCACCAGACCAGCCCTGTGCCCTCCACAACTCACCATCAGAATCAATGCTGTTCAAGGCAGTTGGGGGGATGATGGACACTTTGTACTGGCCCAGGGGGCACCTCTTGCCAAGAAGCTCCTTGCAGGCACTGTGAACCTGGGAACACAGGAACACCTGTTTAAGCAGAGCTGGAGGACGCAGCACCAAAATCTCAGCATCGACTTTCCCAGAGATGCACAGAGGAGGGGCAGTGATGTCTGTGCTGGGAGAGGGGTGGGGACAGGGATGGGTGTATCCTTACAATGGCCTTGCACCAGAGACACCGCCAGTCCTGCAGCCTCCGGACACTGCCACAGGTCCGGTCACAGACAGCACAGCGTGCACTGACAGGCAAGTTCCCCTCCAGCCACTGATGGGGCATGGCCACCTGCAGAGAAGAACCGCTACCAATAGCATCCTGCACACATGAGGGAAAGATCATAGGCCACCTCTTTCCCCAAGGTGGTGCCATGCAGCAGGGCAAGGTGGCTCTGGGACCCCTCCCATGTCCTTTCATCCCTGCCCACCTGGCTGCTTGAAGCCATCAGCATGTGAGGCAGGGCAGACATATCCCCAGAAAATGTCTGGAGGTGGCCCCACTCGGACAGCAAAAAGGGATCCTGATACAGGGTTCCAGAGGAGTGTCCCCAAGCTACGCCCCTGCAGAGCCAAGCCCAGAGGCCACACAGTGCAGGGGACAGCTATAGTTTCTTCCCACTTCCTGATCTGGGCACAGCAAGGCTAGTTCTGACGGAGGATATGTCCTGCCAGGATCCCCTGCTTACCCCATCCTCATCCTCGATGATTTCAATGCCGATGGAGGCCAGAGTCGTCCACTTGCAGTTGTTTGTGGCTCTGACGGCACAGCGCTTGTGTGCCTTGAACTTGCAGACTGCATGGGGGGGAGCAGTGAGGAGCAGGGAAGGTCCCCACAGCACGCACATCCCTGGTCCCAAACCCCTCTGCATCTGGGCAGCAGGCATCATACTGTACTACTCCTGCTCTGGCCCAGCCTTGAGAGGCTGCCCTGCCCTGATCCCAAGCCCTGCCCACCTCCCAGCAGGACCCCAGCACTGACCTTCACAGGAGAGGCCGTGGGAGGTGACCCCTGGAAGAGCTTCGCGGCACACATTGCAGAAGGTGGGGCGGGCGTGGGAGCAGGCGTACCAGTTGTGCATGCCCGAGAAGTGCTCCATGTTGAACTGTGTGGCCTGGAGGCACAGCCCTGCCCCATCAGTGCCTGGCACCCTCAGCTGGCATTCCCTCCCTCCTGGCCCCCTGAGTCCCCCCAGCCCAACTCCTGTCCTCCTTGTGGGGCTATGCCAAGGGCTCTTGTCTGGCAATCAAAGGCACACAGAGGGAAACACACTCCACATAGAAATACGGATCCATACAGCACCCTGTCCACATCACCTCATGGATCTCCCACTTCTGGACAGATTTCAGGGCCGTGATCCAGTCCTCCATCTCCTTCCGGTTCTCCGCACATAAAATGAGCTTCCTGAATGGCGTGATCACCTGCAACAGCCACCACTGCCACGTTCTCTTGCAAGGCCGCTGCCAGGCCAGCCAGAACCCAGCATGGACCCCAGCAATCTCTGCCACACCAGTGCCACCTCGAGCAGCAGGAGGCCATGCTATGGAGTGTTCCATGGCTCTGGGGGGATGAGGGAGGTCTGTAATGCCTCCCCACATGGTTCTGAGGTCTCCACAGGGTGCAGTTGGTAGCCCCACACCTCCCTCACCGTGAAACTGTTGTTGATGTTCTTGGTGCTGGTCTCGGCCACACTGGCATCAGACAGGTCCACCTCATCAAAGATCAGGGACTGCGAGGGAGGAACCAGAGCCCCAGTCCACCAGGCAGGGATCTCTGTCCCCTCCTGGGCTGGGAGGCTCAGGTCCCCCCCAACTGCGCACGTTGGAAGCACCCTCCAGCCTACCTTGGCATCCTTAGCATAATAAAGTGTCCTGCCTCGCAGCTTGAAGTATCGTCTCTTCCACCTCTGGAAGGAGCTCGTCTGCTTCAGCAACAGCCCCTCCTTTACGCTCTTCTGCAGAGACCACAGTGTCCTGAGCTCCCGTAGCCCCCCAGAATCACCAAAGCCACCATTTTCCCCTGTGACACAAGTCCCTGGGTCCCCAGGAGCACAGATTGGACATTCTGGGGCTCAGTCTCTGCTGCATGTAGCAGGGAAAATTATGTTCCCTGCCTGACATCGCCTGGGCACTGGGCATTGCCTGTGATCTGGAAGGATGCTGCTGGGCATGGCAGGGCTAGAAGATGCAGGTCTACAGCAGTGCAGAGACTCCACTGTTGATGCTTCCTCTCCATCCCCAGGGTAGTGCCTGGAGATCCTCACCCTGCTGCAGCTCCCTAGAAGCCAAGGGCAGAACTGGAGCCAGCAGAGCTTCCTTTAAGAGGACACTAGTGCCCCAGAGATACCAATTGCATCTTCAAAGTGGCATTACTACGGCCCCAGCTGGTTTGGAGAGCGGAGCCAGAGCAGAGCCAAAATGCAGCCAGCTCTGCCTTGCCCCGACAGCCCCTGGAGAGGACAACCTGGGACTGAGGGTAGCCCGCAGCAGGCAGAGTATCCCCTGCAGCACAGTGCATCATTGCAACCTGGCTGCCCGTCCTCTGCCCTCCCCAAAACACAGCACCTGCCAATATTTACCCTTCTCGCAGTGGTGTTTACAAGACTCAATTAATTAGTATTTGCAACATGGCTATGAGCCTGAAAGAGGCAGCAGAGATGCTCTGGCACTGCCTCATCTTTGATTGTATCTTCTTTAAACACCACCGGCAGCTCTGTTCAGCTGCTTCTCTACAATTAGCTGCCGCAGTGGTTGTATCCAATCCAGGCACATGATGACAAGCCACATTTAACAGCAAATTAGCACTGGGCATGAGGGCACAGCGAGGGAAGCACGGCCCCGGGGCTGTGCGCTCCGGTGCCAACCCATGTGCTGCAAGAGGTGGCAAACAGGCACCCATCAGCCTGCAAATGCACCAGCCCCAGGTCTCAGCCTTAATCTACTGCTGCATGGGTATGAACCAGATGGCCAAAGCACCAGGAATAGCAGAAGCCTTCACAAAGAAGCTAAACCCCACCTGGGGTGCTCCCTGAGCCTCAACTGTCCAAATGGGTAACCCTCCTGAACCTTCCTGGGGCACCCACCACATTGTTCCCAGCTCTCTTCCAGCTTGGAGTTTGAAGAGGGATGTTTTAAGCCTTTATCACTCCCCAGGACTGGTGCAGAGTTTGGCTGTGGTCAATCAATTACCATGATGCCTCGGAATGTCGGTGCAGGTTCAAACAGCCCAGCAGTCCCCAGTGCCAGCACCCTGGGGCACACTGCGTCCTTTTCCTGGCCTCTCAGCTGCGAGAGCACAGAGGGATCCTTCCAGTGGGGTCCAGCAGTGACCTCAGATCCACACACAAATCATGCACCCTAGCAGTCCTTGTCCCACACCAGGGGACAAGCCAGGGTCCTGCCATAGCCCGGTGGGATCCAGCCCCAAACACCACATCTACCACACCTGGCTGCACTCATCAGGCACAGGTCCCATGTTTGCTGCAGTCATTGCTGTTGTTGCAAAGGACAGGCAGTCTGTGACAGCGAGGAGTGGTGTCAGGAGCTGTGACGGTGAAGGGGGGGGGGGCATTGGGAGAAAAGGATGACAATGAGAAGGAAGAAGGGGCGGATCCATGATGGAGCCTCAGGGCTATCACAGAAGGGGCTGGAGCCACCTGGGCATGGGCACTCTGCCTGGCTCCAGGGCCACGTGGGTGGCAGAACACAGCAAGGACTGGCTGCCTTGGGAGGGTGGCACCCACTCCTGCAAAGGAGGGTCAGAGCTGAAACACCCCCAGCAGCAGCTCCTGACAGCAGCAAAAAAATCATCACCCAGCCCCAAGATGTCACAGCCCTGGCCCTCCCAGGGACAGGATGCAGCTGCCCTGAAAGGCAGACTCTCCCACCTTCACCACAACACCCACGAGAGCTCTCCCACCTTCACCACAGCACTTCCAATACCATGGCTGGGGGGACTGTGCCTCAGTTTTCCATCAGTGCAGACTAATCCCTAGCCATCCCAACATGGGGCGGCAAAATTGTTGCAGAGAAGCTCAGGGAGCACCTCTCCCCATGCCCACCCTTGTGGGCTGCTTTGAGCATCAAAGCCCAAGCTCTCTGTGTCACCATGTGCAGCATTTTGCTGCACAACTCCTCAGGTAAGCAGCTGCACATCCAGGCTGCATCATCCCTGGTGTGTGACGCCATGTGGTACAGGTTCCATTGGTGCCCGCATGGGGCCAGACAATCCCTCCCTGGGGAAAATAGGCAGATCCCCTTTCCAAAATAAGCCCTGGAGCCCAGCTGTCCCACGCTGCCTGGGGAGGAACACAAGTCTGGGGTGCCAGAGGGCTGTTTTGGGATCTCACTGTGGTAAGCCACCCACCTACCTCATTTTTTGACCATGGGTCTCAGCCAGGAGCACCTGCTCCAGCTGTTGGGGCAGGGAGCAGCACCCAAGTGGCTCCATGGTTTTGGACCCCTGCTTTTGGAATGAACAACCAGAGGACACCTTAAGAGGCACCTGATGGCCAAGGCAAGCAGCAGGCCCAGCCACACAGTGGGAAGCCACACTGTAGCAGCCTTGCTGGGTGAGTCCAGTGCTTCCTCTTTGCAAACAGGAAAGGGGTGACGATGGCAAGGGCAGACAGGCCCAGGGCAGAGTGGCATCACCCCTGCTGTGCTGGCTCCCCAAAGCCCTGTTCAGAGCACCAGGGTCACCACAATTGTATAATAAGTGGCTATTAGGTACCCTAGAGCTCAAAAGAGTTGGAGCTGAGCCCCTGCAGCACAGGGACTGCCTCTTCTTCCTGGAGAGTTTTGGGGACAATGAGAGCGCTGGCTCAGTGGGCTGGGAGCTCTGCACTGGTCACTGCGCAGCTGTTAAGCACAGTGTGCCACCCACACCCCAAAACAAACCCAAGCCCCTCCACTCACCCCAACCACAGCTCTTCTTTCTGGAAAGCCCCAGGCAGCACTGCAGGGAGCCTCAGAAAAGCCAGAGCTGGTCTCACCACAGCAACCGAGGCGGCACACCCAGAGCCACATACAACCTGCCCAGCAATCAGCCAGAGGCCAGCTTCCCTGTAGGGCTCTGTCCCAGCATTCCACCACCCCACCCCGAGGTCCCTCCCTGCTCTCTCCAGCCCAGGGGGATCAGCACCAGCACTGCGGGGATCCCAGAGGCACTGGGCAGAAAGGGAAAGGCGAGAATGAAACCATACAGCATCTGCAGACATACTACCACCTCCAGGTCAGATGCAGCTGAAGTGGCAAGTGGCAGCGGAGCCTCAGTGGGGACACAGGTAAAAATGGCCCTGGGAGGATGGCCAGCCACGTGCTGTGCCAGGACTGGGCTGGTTTCCAGAGGCCATCATACCACAGGCTGCCTGTGTGCTCGGCACAAGCAGGGGGCTTGAACCGCAGTCCAGGGATTCTTCCAGGTCAGGCTACAACCCGAAATGCCCGCCCTTCCCTCAGCCCTAAAGCAGAGCCCCAGGATGCTGCTTTGTTCTGTTACCCCACTCTCCCAGCTCTGCCACCCCTATTCCTGGGAAGAGCCCATTGTGCAGCCAGGTCTGACCACAGCTGGGGAAGGAGGGTTTTCCTGCTGGGATCAGCTTGGACAGCGAAGGAGTGCCTGGAGAAGAGCCAGGAAGGTTGTTACCCAGGAATGCCATAACATATGGCTCCTGAGCACCACGCTATCTGCCCACACAGCTGTCCACCCTACACCCTCCTGAAGGGATATACTTGCCCCTGTGACCACACGATGCCTCACCCAGTAGGAGGAGAAGGGAAAGAAGATAACTTGTCAACACACCGACCTGCATTGCACCAGCATCATTCCAGGCAGCCACCCTCCTGCTCCAAGTGCAGCAGCCCACTGGGCACAAGCCAGGGTCCAATTGCATAAGAGTTCATCCCCCAGCTGAGCCAGCAGGCACCAGGACAGCAGAGGAAAGCTGGCAGACCTCAAACAGCCCAGCTGCAGGGCTTCCACCAGCTGCTAGGCACCCCACAGGCTGGAGTCAGCTGGAAACCTTATCAAGCTTTGTGACACAGCAGAGCTCTTCTGGGACTGGGCAGTCAGGGGGCTCAGTGCCTGACAGGTGCTATGGCCCCACAGGCTCAACTGCTCCCAGAGGATGGAGCTTTCTGCCACTGCAGGACCAACCACAATATCCCTTCCCCATGCTGGCTGGATGCTTAAAAGGAGATTCCAGCACCAGTCCTGACAAGCCATCACCTTGTGCCCACAAGACCACTGAAAGGCAACATACAATTAACAGGAGGAGAGGAATGAGGAAAGGAGCCCCAAGAAAGGCAACCCCCCTACAGCATATTATCCAGCAGATGCTTTTTAGGAATGAGGTCATACTTCCCTATCTACAGCCACATCAGTCCCCAAGCATCATGCTAGCAAGCATCCCACATCAGCCCAACCTTTACTAGTTCACCCCTGCACAGCCCTCCCACTCTGCCCAGCAGGGGTGGGAAAGAGCTGATGGACAAGAACGACATTCACATAACAGAAAAAGTTAGCATGGAGAGGGCAGAGTGCTTGAGAAACCTCGCAAACATCCGGCTAGTGACAGTAGGCTATCTTCACACCCCAGGCACCAGCTTGGTGAGCCCTGACTAATGAGAGCAAGCCCAGCCTTCCTGGCCTCAGACAGTGTTTTCTTGTGTTGAGGTGCAATCTCCTATTTTTTCCATCTCTGTCCATTGGCAGACACCACTGAGAAGAGCCGGGTTCCCCCTTTGCTGCAGCCTCCCTTTCCAAAACCAGGGACCCCTTGGTTACAGTCTTTCATCCAGGTTGAACAATCCCTGCTCTCCCAGGCTCTCTCTGTAAGAGAGATGCTCCAGTGTCCCACCAGTGTCAAGTCTAGAGGATGCACTGCCCAGGAGCCATGGTCCACCCTCCTGCTGCAGAAGAAAGGTTTCCAGGCCCGGCCCCAGCCAGCTCTACCTTCTTTCTTCATCTTTTGGCCAAGATTTAGCACTCAGTGGGCAGCCTTCCCCACAGCCTGGCTCTACAGCACTGCCTCACCAGGCTCCCTACAGCTGCCCAACACCCCAGTATGCACAGGTACAGCTTGCCTCATTCCTAGGGCACCCTGAGCCTGCAGGATGCTCAATACCTGTAGCAAGGACAAGGGTGCCAATAACCCCACTGACCTCCCTGAGCCCCATGGGAGGATTCTGGTGGGTACCTCAGCCCCACCAAACAACTGTGATGTATCTCAAGATCAGGAATTTGGGAACACAATTCCCCTTTCCAAATGGCAGACAAGCCATGGTTACCCCTGCCCACCATGGCCATGCACGTTGTGCCCATGCCACGGGCAACCCTGAATCCCTGGCATGCACCCCTCTGTGTTCCCCTCAATGTCTCTACCTCCCAGCTCTGGTGCAATCCCCCAGGACCTGTCACTCACTTAACCAAACAGCACTGCTGGATCACTCTCTGCCTCCACTCTGTGAGGCAGCTGCTGGGAGAGCCTGTACTGAGGCAGTGCTGGGGAATGAATGCCCCAGACACATGGGCAGGATGTGACCCACCACCTCCATCAACTCAAATGCGTTGGTGCGCCCCAGAACCAGCCCCTCTCTCCCCTTCATCTCCTCTCCAAGCCCAGCCCTAAGGGGACTAGTGCTGGGAAGCAGCATCACATCCCCCTCCCATTCTGCACTTGCACACCTAAAAGCTGGTACAGGCAACTGGCAGCCCCCAGAAGCATTGAGGAGGATTGGGGGGGGTGGAAATGTCAGCAAGATTCCATCCATCCTGGAGCCTTTCAGTCCAGCAGGGACACCTGCATCTAGCAGTTGTTTTTGTCTCTGAGCACAATGACCTCTCTGCCTCCACAGCAATGCTGGCACAAAGCACCCCACAGGGTGTCCACAATTGCAGCCTGGAGGTGTGGACTGGGGGGGATATGATTGATGTGGGAGGCTTGACAAAGGGATGTGGGGGCATAAGCATTCAGAGTGCAGAAGCACTGGGACTGGGGAGCAGAAACCAGAAGGATTCAACAGATCCCAAAATGATCCTCACCTATTTCTGTCCCAGGGGCTGGACAGCAGCCTGGAGTGGGAGAAGCTGCCTGGTTCCATCACCAATTAGTTCCATCTCCCCAATTAGTGTGGATGGGGTGGGGCTCCTGACCTTTCCCAGCCCCTCAACATGGCAGGCTCCTATAGACCCTCTCAAGCACCCCACCCACCATATATGACCCAAAATAGGACAGTGAGCCCTGACCCCCCACCACCTGTTGTCTCAGGAGCTGCCACCCTGGCACTGAACTCTCCCTTATAAACTGTGTTCTTTAGGGGTACCTGCCCCTGGGGTGCAGGCAATGATTCCCTCCCCCTACTCCAGCTCCACCTGGGTGCCAAGGATGTCAAGACAGGGGTGTCACTCAGGAAGGTGCCTGCCATGGCACACACCCTGTGGCTGTGGCTGGAGTGACAGGCAGCACATGTGGCATGTCAGGACTGTAAGCCTGACCTGGGTGGCAGCAGCAGTGTCATCCAAAAATCCCCATCTCCATAGGGAAGGAAGGAGTCCATCCACCAGACACCAGGCTGGCAAGTGCAGTCCTGCCCATCTGGACCAGGGCAAAGGCATCCTCGGGAAAAACACTGAATCCCAACACTGAAAACACAGAGGTGGCAGGGGAGGCATACATAGTTCACTCTCAGGCCCCTCCAGCTCCAGCCCTGCCAGCTCTCACTCTCTCCCCCAGCTCCATGGGCTGTTAACCCAGACATGTCATTTCCATCTGCCCATCCATCACGCCACCTGCCTCCCCTGGCATGCTGCACAGCATGACCTCCTGCATGGGTAATTGCTGATGCCAAGCAGGATGTGAGCAGCAACTACAGCAGGCAGGGAGACAGCCTTTCCCTATGTGCAGCCTGTCAGCGGCGAGGCCAGAACCTGCTGGTGGTATGGGGGGCTTTGGTGATTGGGCTGGGGCTCAGTGCATGTTCATGTTCCTGTGCTGCTGCTGTACAACATGAGCATAGCCCAGCCATCTGCCCCTTCCCCTCAGACTTCCTGGCATTGATGGCTCCCTGTGATGTCCCTGTGCCCCACAGCATGGCAAGTGCTACATGGCAAACTCTAGTGCCTACTGCTGCCCTTCCAGAAGGGTGCTGAGGGCTCATACACAGAACTAAGCATCCCCATGATACTGCCCACTGGCCTGGCCTTCCCGCCATGCCTCCTCCCCAACACCCTGCACCCAGCATAGCCCTCTTCACCCACCTGGCAACCAACTTGGAGAGGGCAGAGTTAATGCCAGCCTGCTTCAAAGAAGGGAAAATTGAGGTATGTTCCTTGAGGGACTCAGTAAGAGCCCCCTCAATGCCTCATGCCCCAGAAGTCTCTTCTGCCAAGTGGAAAAACCCCACAGTGCTAGGTTGGGAGCATACAATTTCCATACCCCAGGTATCCTCTGCCCCACCTCATGCCAGTGCACCAGGCTTGGCACAACAGCCAACACAGGGCCAGCAGGAGGGGAGCCTGCCCCAGGCCCAAGCATCCCCACAGCTGCCACCAGACCCACACTGCCTCATTCCCCTTCCTCCATGCCCTCAGCACCCAACACCAGAGTCCAGTGATAGCCCCCTTCTCCACAACTACATCCCTATGCTGTGTTTTCAGAGCTCTCCCCTCTCCCTGGAGCAGCACAGCCACCAAATCCCCAGTGAGGAGAGGCTGGCACTGGAAGCTGGCTGTAGGGGGATTTCTGGCTGCCTCCATGTGCCACCCAACACTGCAGGCATTGCCTTGACTCATTCCACCACCTCCTTCCCACAGCTGAAAGGTGGATGCAAAGGACCAGCATGTCAACTAGATCATCCTCCCAGCACTGTGTCTGCATCCTCCCTCCTCAAAATGTCCCCCACAAACCTCCTTCTCTCCCCACATCCCACCTGGCCATTCAGCCCAGGTTATTTCTGCTTGCATTGCATTTCACTGTCCTGACCTGAGACCTCTAATCATGCACTCCTGTTTGGCTAAAGGCACCACAGCCCATATTTTGTAGGTACTATCAAAATAGCTTTTTCTGAGCAAACTGTGATACACACACACACACACACACACACACGCATGCACACACTCCAGCTGCTGTCATGCTAGTGGCTGGGAAGTATGAGTGTCACGTCTGACCTCAAAGGTGTTCCCATCTGCCCAGCAAACAACCACTGGGGACTAGATCTGTGGCAATGGGGCCCACAGGGGAGCTGGCACAGCCAAATTGATCTGGGGCACTAGAAAAGATGCAGGTTCCATTTCGCCACCCACCAAGCCCTGCACACACAATGCCTGCAGCAGGGTGTGGGATCTGAGGAGCCTACAGAACTGTCATGACCCTAAATCTCAGCCCCAGAGCATCCACAGAGCATCCCAAAAAGGGTCCTCTTCTTCCAGGGACAGGTAACGGGAACCCAGGGGATACAAATGCAGCATGAAGGAAATGTGGTAGGGACTCTCTGGGTATGAGAGAGACCCTGCTCCTGAAGAGTGGGAAAAAATCTGTGCTTCACAGCCCCATGGGACCAATGCTGACACTACCACTGTGGGGTTTGAATGTTTCTATGTGCCCTCCCACAGGACACAGGGGGCCTGAACCCTCCCAGCTGTGGCTGGGTCAAGTCTGCCAGCAGCAAGAACCTGGTACTGATTTACACCCTGGTAAACTCCCCCACCTCATCCTCAGCAGTGACCCCACACCCAGCCAGCCCCTCACCGCTGGCATCCCCCACCCCTGACCTTGCTTCTCATCTGCCCCGAGGTGGAAACCTTCCGGATGAGCTTGTGAGAACTGTCCTCCTGCTCGCCTTCACTGTCGGACGACTCCTCACCACCAGCCTCGGGTGAGATGGGTGCCAGCTTGTCCAAGTCCAGGGATGACAATGATTCCCGGGTCTTCCTCGAGAACAGGTCCCCAGGCACCAGCTTCTCGGCCATCTTCTGACCTGACTTGGCTCAGAGCTCTGCAGCCCCTGATGACAGCCCAGAGAGGACAAGGACACATAGGAAAGGGGGAAAAGCCCTGAAGAGGCATGCATGGCCCCTCACCCTGTAAGGCTCTGCTAGCTGGGAGGTGCAACCCTGGAAATCAAGGGAGATGGCGCATCTTTTCCCAGAAATGACACTCAGGGTGGCATCCTTGCAGGCAAAGTTTTCCTTCCTTGCCTTTTTTTCAGTGTCCCAACTATTCCTCAGCCTACTTGGCATCCCAACGTTGTCCCTGACTTGGGCACAGGAGACTGTGGTTGTCCCATGCTCCATGCTCGGGGCATTGGTACATTCGTGCATAGAGGGGTGGAAGCCATTCCCGCAGCCTGTGCTATTTCTCCTTGTTGCCCACCCCCGAGGTGCTGGGCTGCCCTGCGTGGCCGGAGACAGCGCAGGGATCTCCATGAAAAGCAGCAGCTGGACCTCGCCATCCGTCTGGCTCCGGCAACTGGGAAGGGATGGGTGAACCTCCCGCGCCCATGGGTCGCAAGCCCCGAGCAGGTGACTGCGGGTGCGCTGGGATGGATGGGGGAGCACGGGGTTCCCGCATGCGGGGGAAGCCATGTCCCCACGGCATCCCTGCCGGCCCCGAGGGCTCGACAAGCGAGCCTGGACGGCAACAAGGCTGCCGTGGCCGGGCCGGGGGTGGCGGGGGGCACCCCACGGCGCCGTGCCGGGCCCCACGCACCTCCCACGGGCCGGCTCCGCCGCGCCCTCCCCCTTCCCCGCGGCTGCCGGCAACCGCGGTGCCGTCTCTCGGCCCAGCAACAAGCGTTGCGGCGAGAGGAGAGGGAGGGAGTGAGGGCAGCGCTGCGGCCCGCGCCCCCCTGCCCCCAGGGGCATTGCCTCCTCCAGCCCCAGGGCTACCGGCTGCCGGATCCCCGCCGAGCATCCCGCAGCACGCCCAGGAGGGAGAAGGTGGAGCGCCCTCCGCACCGCACACACCTTGCACGACCCGAGCCGCCGCCGCCGCTGGTGCAAGGTCGCTCCTTCTCCGGCCCCGGCCCGCCGTCCGCAGGCCCCCCGGCCCCGCCAGGACGTGCCTCCGCAAGCGGCCCCGGCCCTGCCCCTGCCGCAAGCCCCGGCCTGCTCGGCACGGCGGGCGCTGCTGCGCGGCGC